>CM053029.1:498875389-499317889 GCA_028564925.1 Lithobates sylvaticus
CGATTTGCGTGATATGGTTAACAACCGATGAGCCATCAGCTGTCAGCGGGCTTGCCTGCTGACAGCTGAATATAAAAAAAAGAACTGCCGGCTAAAGAAAAATCGTGAAAAAATGGCATGGGGTCCTCCACTTGGTCCATACCAGGCCCTAGGATTCGGAGGCCCGCCCCCTTGTGACGCCACTGCCCGGGGCATGATTTCACAAGGGGGGCGATGCCTCTGGATGACATCATCCGATGGCCATGCCCCCATCGTTATCTAAGAAATGCTTGACATAGGCATCGGAAGAAGAACACCGGACAAAGAAGACAGGAGAAGAGCCTTGAGGCGATTCGGTTCACATTGTAGCGCTATACAAATTATTAATTTATTCATTCATTCATTCAAGAGCGGAAGAAGCGGGAGAAGGAGAAGCCCGGAGCAGGAAGATGTGGGAGAAGATGGAGGAAGACTGGAGGAAGAAGCGGGAAGAAGATATTTTTAATAAAAGACTTGTCAAATACTGTCTACTGTATATTTTCACACTACACTCCTTTTTTTTGGTGTATGGGTAGGGGTACCCCATACTTATTTACAAAGGGGGGAGTCCGGGATCTGGGGGCCCCCTTGTTAAAGGGGGCTTTCAGATTCCGATAAGCCCCTCGCCCAAAGACCCCGACAACCACCGGCTAGGGTTGTCGGGAAGAGGCCCTTGTCCCCATTAACATGGGGGCAAGATGCTTTGGGTCACCCTCCCCCAAAACACCCCCCCCCCCGATGTTGAGGGCATGTAGCATAGTATGGTTCAGGAGGGGGGTGCTTGCTCATCCCCTCCCTTTCCTGACCTGCCGGGCTGCATGCTCCGATAAGGGTCTGGTATGGATTTTGAAAAAAAAACGGCATGGGGACCCCCCCCCAGGTCCACACGAGGCCCTTGTATAGATTTGGAGGGGACCCCCCCTTCAAAGTTGTAAAAAAAATGGCGTGGGGTCCCCTCCAAATCTACACAAGGGCCTCGTGTGGACCTGGGGGGGTCACCATGCCGTTTTTTTTTCAAGATTTTTTTTTTTGCCTGCAATTCTTTTTTTACATTCAGCTGTCAGCAGGGAAGCCCGCTGACAGCTGATGACTTATCGGTCGTTAAGGACGCGGCGGCCGGCTTCCTGTCCCCCTCCCTAGCAACTAGTTATATACAGTGAATGTACAGCTAAAAAAAAAAAAAACACAAATCGCTGCAAAATCGCGGTAAAAACACGGTACTTGCATTTTGGATGCGGGTCTACTGAAGTCTATTACATGCCAAACTCTGCATTTTGTGGGAAAAAAAGTCCCCGACCCATTCCAAAAATGCAGATGCACAAAAATGCATTGATGTTAACCTGTTCCAAAATGCTTTAAAAAACGCATTAGTGTGAATGGAGCCTTAAACATAACGCCAAGCATAAACATTTAATGTATCCAATGTAGCTAGTCACACAGTCAACACCAACACGGATTTGACTTCTCTAAAAATTAGGTAGTGGGTTTGTTTTGTACTTTCAGCACAGGTAAATTTAGGCAGGCCTATGCTGTGAGCTAGGCCTGTTTGTTTTGATCTGGGGGCAAGGGAGTGGTTTCGTGTAGCAGCAGGTGACTGACATGTGCTTCAGCTCTTGGGCGCCTTCTCTGGTTTTCAGAAGGTTCTGGAAAAGAGGCAAGACAGAGAGCTGGAGTGACATGGGGTGTATGTGGGAGCCCTGACCAATCCCCAACTAGGATTGGCAGGGGGCAGGCCTCCTATATAAACCCATGGCCAGCCTGCTGTAGAAGGAGTTGTCGATGGAAGAACTGAAGATATTGGACATATGTGATGAAGAGGATGCTGCCGTGACCTGTGGCCTGGCCAGGGGCCTGGCGACTGCATGTGCCAGTGTGCAAGAGCCGGATGACATCCCTAAAGAGCCGGCCTGCTCTAAGTCCCTTGCTGTGCCTCTCCGGAAGGAGCCCATACTAGAGGGAGGTGTACCTCCAGGTGAGCTGGATGAGGTAAGCGAGGGCCGGGTCATAGATTGGGATTCCCCCAGAATACTGGAAAAGTTTGGGTCTCTGGAGAGGCTGTTTGCATGGTTATTCCCTGAGGAGAGTTCCGAAGAGGAGGAGTGGTAGACAGGAGGTTCCCATCCCACAGAGACCCAGTCAGAAGTAGGAGAAAGTACTCAGCCCACAGTATGGACCCCTATCCCTTGCAGCAAACTCTTTGAAAGCAGACCCTCCACTACCCAGACCAGAGCACCCACCTACAGGCAGTGGGTGGTTAAGTCCCAGGATGCATGTGTCTTGCCAGGGAAGGGGAGGCCTAAAGAATTGCCCAGGTTTTCTCGCTTCCAGAGGGAGATACAGAGAAGGGCTGCTCTGGAATGGGGTCTGGACAATCCATATGTCCCCTCCCAGATATCAGACATTGTGGAGAACTCCCGGGGAGAGTGGGAGGATGACCTTGTCTGGGATTTTCTGCACGTACCAAGGCCTTTGCGGGTGCCAGAAAGTGAAGTCTGGGCCCTGTTCGTGGACATTCGGGAGGAATGGAAGCTGGGAGATGCCATCTATCGAGATCGAGTCCTGGTGGTAAAGGCGGGTCAGCCTACCAGAAGCAACTCGATCTCTGTCGGAGAGGAGGGGGATAGCAGGAGCAGGATTCCGGATCCCTGCTTCTATGTGTGAGGAGGACTGTTGTGCAGCCACCATAGAAGCAGCCACCAGGACTGCAGGAAGGGGCATGGTTGTGAGTGTTTTTTCCTCTTTGACATTTCTTTTTGCAGGGACAGCATTTGCCTGCCACCCAGTGTGCCTGATGGAAGGACTGTTGATCACGGATGCTTTATGTGTACTGTCCCTGCCCACCTCTTTGCATCCTGTTGTCCGAGGAGGGGCCCCTCCTATCAGTAGTAAAGAAGGACTGGTTACCAATTGTTCATACAGTATGTTTGTTATTGTTCTGTTTTAGGGTTAAGTAGTTCCCTTCAGACAGAATAATAGCAAGCGGGAAATATATGTGGTGGTGTTGATTTGATTTCTCTGCTGGAAGGATCATAACCCCCTTCCAGAAGTGATGTATAGTGTACAGTTAGAATGTAAGTGTAGGATGTGATGCATTATGTCTTCTTTTAGGACCTTCAGAGATGGGACGGCTGTGCATCTCCATGGCTCCAGAGGACAAGAAATGTGTGAGTCAGAGTATTCTTCCTGCGGGAGCATTGCTCTGGCTCAAAAGTGTTTAAGTGTCTAGCTGCAGGGACCTGTAGCTAGGGTTGTTTAGTGATGATGTACAGTGTATATACAGTGTATGTGACAGGAATTGTACATATTTATTTTTGTACGTAATTTATTTGTACCATAGTCCTGTCCAAGTTATTTCCCTTCCCCCATCCAACTAATTCATGGGATGCGCTTGCTCTTGGGCCCAGAAGTAATTTTTCTATTATTTTTTCACAGTTGGGGACCAGCTGTATTCTGGTGGGGGTTGAGTGTAGCACCCTCTACCTTAGGTAGGTAGGTGCTAGAGTAGTGGGTTTGTTTTGTAGTGTCAGCGCAGGTAAATTTAGGCAGGCCTATGCTGTGAGCTAGGCCTGTTTGTTTTGATCTGGGGACAGGGGAGTGTTTTAGTGTAGCAGCAGGTGACTGACATGTGCTTCAGCTCTTGGGCGCCTCCTCTGGTTTTCAGAAGGTTCTGAAAAAGAAGTAGGGCAGAAGAGAGCTGGAGTGACATGGGGTGTATGTGGGAGCCCTGACCAATCCCCAACTAGGATTGGCAGGGAGCGGGCTCCTATATATACCCATGGTCAGCCTGCTGTGGGAGGAGTTGTCGGGTGGAAGAACTGAATGATGGAGAGTTAGACTGCCGTGGTCTGAGGGAACCCCCTTTCTGGGGGGGGGGGGGGGTGGAGTGAACTCAGGACTGGAACTCGGGAGCTGGGAGGGAGCCTCTCTCTACACAGTCATTGAGAGGTGTCCTGGAACAGGAGCAGGAAGAGGACAGTTGGGAGCACTGCCAGGAAACTCATACAGGAGGGATCCATGCCGGGGTTGGTGAGTGAGAAGACTGTGGTGTTGTTTTTGGGTCAAGTCGCTGTGGCCATGAAGACTGTCAGGATTTGCATCGGACCTGTTGGGATCAGTAGTTCACCAAGTGTCAGCACATTTATTCTTCTCTACTAAAATGGTTGCTACCTCAAAGGGGACGGCAGACCCCTGCCTGTAATGGGCTATTAGGAAAATGTTAGCACTTATTCAGAGTGAGGCCTAACCATGTGCTAATGGAGACAGGGACCTAGATTTGGACAGTGAAGTGAAGCAAGTGATCTGAAGTAGTGTGCTAGAGGAGATGTGCAGAGGAAGAGACTGTCAAATCTAGACTCAACCAACACTGATTTAATTGAGAAGTATTCATTATCTGGTGCATTGCATGTCCATTTTCCCCATCCAAGTTTAATCCCCTAATAAAAACAACAAAAACAAGCAAGAGACTGTTCATTGTGAATGAATGAATGAATGATTTGTATAGCGCTGCAACTGCGAACTGAATCGCCTCGAGGCGCTTGATCCGACCTGCGTTGATTCCTTCTTAGAAGAGGTAGGTCTTGAGTTTTTTCCTGAAGGCCCGATGGTCTTTTTCCAAGCGGATGTTCGTAGGTAGAGCGTTCCATAGCCGTGGTCCTTGGACTGCAAATCTTCGTTCTCCCCTTGACTTGTACCGAGATTTGGGGACGAGGAGGAGGTTTTGGTTGTTAGATCGGAGGTTGCGATTGGGGGTGTAGTGTTGTATTTTTTCGCATAAGTATTGAGGAGCATCTCCTTGTGTGCATTTGTGGGTCAAGCAGAGGGTCTTGAATGTGATCCGATTCTTTACGGTTAGCCAATGGAGGGTCCTCAGGGATGGGGAGATGGATTCCCATGGTTTTTTTCCTGTGACTAGTCTTGCTGCCGTGTTTTGAACGACTTGTAGTCGTGCAATCTGGAATTTAGGTAGTCCTATGTAGAGGGATTTTGCATAGTCGAGTCGAGAGTTGATGATTGTTCCTACCACTATGGCTTTGTCCTTTTCTGGGATGAAGGGGATGAGTCTACGTAGCAGGCGTAGAAGGTGGTAGGATCCGCTGACTACTGATCCTATTTGTGCATTCATTGACATTTCTGAATCGAAGATGACTCCGAGACTTTTGGCTTTTATGCTTAGGGGGATGGTCTGTCCAAGGATGGTGGATTGTCTGGGAAAGTGTGCTAAAATGGATGTCTGACCAGCAGGGTGAAATGTGTGGATGCTAGAAAAACATAGTGACCCCCATGAGGGCACCGCTACACATTCATTCAACTCTGCTAACAAGTATCTTTATGTTGGTTGTGATTCATGGCACAGAGATATTATGATTTTACCCTATGTAAAAGGAACTGGGATTTTATGTCAGTAAATAGTGTATTGGGCACGGCCGACGTCTTAAAGTGGTTGTAAACCCTTTTAAAAAAATCCCCCCCCCCCAAAAAAAAGACAAAGGCATAATGAGCGCTTGCCATTTACTTTTTTAGCTTTGCACAGGAGGACAGAGTGCTTAAAAAAATGGTTTTATTTTATTTAACTTTTTTTTTTTTAAGACTGTACTTTTTTTTTTTTAATCAACTTTATTGCTATTACAAGGGATGAACAACATCCCTTGTGATAGTATGCATACCTCCCAACCAACATTTTGAGATGGGACTGAGGGACACCTACTAGCAAATGTATGTAGTCATAGGACACGCCCCCTTGCCACACCCCCTTAAAGGATAATTAACCCACAAAAAAGGTTAATTAAATCCACCTTGACCTCCTACAATACAGAGTTACCATGGGCCTCTTGGCTGCTTCTCTGATTAATGCTCTTCTTGCCCGGCCTGTCAGTTTAGGTGGACCACCATGGATTGAACAGTGCTCCATGAGATGTTCAAAGCATGGGATATTTTTTATAACCTAACCCTGCTTTAAACTTCTCCACAACTTTATCCCTGACCTGTCTGGTGTGTTCCTTGGCCTTCATGATGCTGTTTTTTCCCCACTAAGGTTCTCTAACAAACCTCTGAGGCTTCACAGAACAGCTGTATTTATACTGAGATTAATTTACACACAGGTGGACTTTATTTACTAATTAGGTGACTTCTTTCGCATTGCCAAATCACAGCCTATTGCCGGCAATGGCAGTGTCCCAATCGCTGACTTTACGGCATCGCATCGATTTCCAAAAGTAGTTCCTGCACTACTTTTGGCGACTTCGGGAGGGCGATTTTAATAGAAATCTGTGCACAAATGTCTTTCAAAACGCCCCCGAACTCGCACTGAAATGCGGGTTTGAAATCGTGCTAAACTATTTCTAAACCCCCGTTCAGTGTGAACGTACCCTTAGGATGCCATTTTTACCGTGATTTTGCTACGATTTTGTTCAGGTCACCAATGTAAAAGGCAGAATAACGCCTGTAATCTGCCCCAAAGAAGCTCATGTTCTTCTTTGAGCTTGGGGCGTTTTTCGGGCGTTTTGCTTCGGGAGAGATGTCAACAGGTGCCATTGAAATGAATGGGATTTTGCTTTTTGGGTGTTTTTCAGGCGTTTTTACGAGTGTTTTATGATCTGAAAACGCTCAATGAGAATGAAGCCTAAAGGGGCTGAATACAAATGCATGCCACACTTTTCAGTTATTTATTTGTAAAAAATGTTGATAACCATTTATCATTTCCTTCCACTTCACAATTATGTGCCACTTTGTGTTGGTCTATCACATAAAATCCCAATAAAATACATTTACGTTTTTGGTTGTAACTTGACAAAATGTGGAAAATTTCAAGGGGTATGAATACTTTTTCAAGGCTCTGTAAATGTTTGCTTCTGGGTTTAATACCACTTCAAGCGTATCCTTAATTGCTTTGAGGTGAAGAATCTTAAATTATGAGTTCTGGTAAAAAAGGGACACCTCTTCATTTCTCTGACACCAAAACCAAGAATTCCCCCAAACCCTTAATATTGCCTATGAAAGTCTATTAGAAATATGTATTGTCTTTCTATACTGTGTGGTCCTCTTACTTTCCTCTGTCATGCGTTTCCTTCACTGGAGTTCTAAAAGTGGAAGTAAACCCATTCATTTACCAGTTTAAAAAACAGTTACATTCCTGGAATGCCAGTAAAGGCCAACTGTCACATTCACTTGTGTCCTCAACCAAACTGTCAAACCATCAAATGGCTGGTGTCATAACTGATCACATGTGCAGCATTAAGGCAGTTGTAGATCAAACAGAGGCTAAAGCCTTGTGCACACGATCGGATTTTCGGCAGGGAATTGTGTGATGACAGACTGTTTGCCTAAAATTTCAGACAATTGTTAGCCAACTTTCCGCCAACAAATGTTGGATGGCAGGCTAGTAAATTTTCGGCGGACAACGGTCTGTTGTCAGATTTTCCTACCGTCTGTACACAAGTGCATCAAACAAAAGTCCAAAGTACAAACACGCATGCTTGGAATCAATGCTCACCAAACACGACATTAGCAGAAGGTGCCCAAGGGTGGCGCTGAAGAGCTGAAATTCCACGTATGTACGTCACTACGTTCTTGTTTGTTGGCTGACAATTGTGTAACGTTTGTATGCAAGACGGCACATGCCCTTCAGACAAAAGTCTGCCAACAATCTGATCGCGTGTACGAGGCTTTAGATGGTGGCTTCCTTGGCTGAAAAAGATAGGATGATTTAGTTCTGCTTTATAAAAATCGAGGCTTTACTTCCAATTTAAAGCAGGACTAAACTCATCGATTTAAAGTGGAACTTCTGCTCACTTGTCTCCTCTCCCCCTCCAGTGCCACAATTGGCACCTTTTGGGGGGGAGGGGGGGGAGGGGGGACAGGATACTTGTCATTGACAGGTATCCTGTTCCCACTTCCGGGAGTCCGGATGCCACAGCCCGTGACATCACCGCGGGGCTCCCTCCTCCTCCTCCTCACCCTGTCGCCAGGCCAGTAGGAGAGAGGAGCAGGGCCTCGCGCATGCACAGTAGGGTTCCCGGCGTGAAGCCGTAAGGCTACACTGCCGGGTAGCCTTACCCGCAATGGCGGAGGCAGCACCCGAACATCTGATGGAAACATCAGCTGCGGTGCTGACATCGCTGGACTCCAGGACAGGTAAGTGTCCTATTGTTAAAAGCCAGCAGCTGCAGTATGTGTAGCTGCTGGCTTTAATTTTTTTTTTTTGGGGCAGAACACCGCTTTTAGTTACCTTTCACACTTATACGACTTGTCCCACGATTTGGGACTGCAAAGTAGCATGACAAGTCGTTCCCCATGATTTCCAATGACAGCGATTCATATTAGTACGACTTCAAGTCATTCTGACTTCAAAGTCCGATATTGATGCCACTTACACAGGCATTCCTAGAAATCGTGGCAAAAATCTCAGCAAAATCGTGGCAAAATCACGGTAAAATCATGCGACTTTGAAGTCGCACAAGTGTGAAAGGGGCCTAAGTGCCGGTTCACACTGAGGCAGCACAACTTGCAGCATGACTGCCTCAGGCGACCTGGACACGACAGCAGCGGCGACTTGCAAAACGAATTCTCTATAGAAGTCAATGCAAGTCGCCTCAAGTCGCCCCCAAAGTCGTACAGGAACCTTTCGGTGTGACTTACGGTTCCATTGTACAGAACGGGACGTGACTTGTCAGGCGGCTAAGTCGCCTGACAAGTCGTCCCAGTGTGAACCGGCTCTAAAGCCCCATACACACGGTCGGAAAATCCGACCACAAAATCCATCGGATTTTGTCCGACGGATTTAGTCCGACACTGGTGTTGCATACACACGGTCGGACAAAGTTGTCGGAAAATCTGATCATTCTGAACGTGGTGACGTTTCTTGCGTACGACGGGACTGCGTAGAGGCTAGTAGCCAATAGCTTTGGTCTTGTAATGTGATCTGAGCATGCGTGGCACTTTGTCCGTCGGAATTCGCTACACACGATCGGAATTGGTGTGATCGGACTTTGTTGTCGGAAAATCTATCCAGCAGGAGATAGAACTTTGTCCGTAGGACAATCCGATGGAAACTGTCCGATGGTGCCTACACACGGTCGGAATTTCCGACAACATTGTCCGATAGGACAAAATCCATGGGAAAATCCGACCGTGTGTATGGGGCATTAGGGTTTCCCAAAAGTAACCGTTACATTTAGAGCATGCTGTGAATGCTGTTGCATCTGCTTGTGCTTTTAACCAGTGGCGGCTGGTGAAGTTTTAGGATGGGGGGCGCCAGACCCCGTCCTTCTTTTTTGACCCCCCCCCCACTTGAAAATGGGCATGGTTTCAGTGAAATAGTGGGCATGGCTTAAATGGTGTGGCTCTAAGGGGGTGTGGTTAGCATCTGAGAATAATGAGGGATGGAGGGAGAGGGAGGTACAGCAAGCGCAGATCCTACACAACAATAGAAATATGTGTATTCTAGAAAGTTTAACAATCAGCAGATAAAGATTATCCAAACACCTGGTGTTAGCACTTCAATCATCCCGGCACCATGTGGTTGTTATGGTGTCAGGATGATTGAAGCGCATTATTTCTATTATTACATTGTAATATAAAATGAAATCATTAAACTCACCATAATGCCGAATCAGTGGGAGCCCTGAGTGTGTCACCTGCCACGTCGCCTGCCACCAGATGCCATCAGGCATCACCAGCTGGGTCCGTCCTTACATCAGGTGTCCCCAGCGGAGTCCGTCCTTACATCAGGTGCCCCCAGCGGTGTCCGTCCTTACATCAGGTGCCCCCAGCGGAGTCCATCCTTACATCAGGTGCCCCCAGCGGAATCAGTGCCCGTGCGCCCCCTATGGACAGGCCGCCACTGCTCTTAACTGAACTGTCAAGCCATCAAATGGCTGGTGTTATAACTGATCACATTTTCCTTTTTTGATTTACAACTTTTTGGGGCACCACTTAGTGGTGTTTTTTGGGGAGGCTGCAGCTATAGATCTTTATACTAAGTGCGGAATCCTCTGTTTATATAACTGATCACATGTTCAGCACCATGGCAGTTGAATATCAAAGAGAGGCTAAGATGGCAACTTCCTTGGCTGAAAAGGATAGGATCTAGGGTTTAGTTGCCCTTTAACGGTTTCCCAAAACAGTTACAATCATGGCATGCCGTAATTAATAACTGTCACATTTGCTTGCTTGCGTATGCACAAAGAGGAGACTCAAAGGCCTGTTTCAGCTTGTAAGAGCAGTGTGAACAGCAAGCTTTGTTGAAGCTTTCAAAGTACCATTCAGCTCCAGTTTGTAAATGCTAAACACAAATTCTAATGGGAGTGCTGATTGTGTCTTTAGGCTGGGTTCACACAATCGCCACTTGCGGCTCCCAGCAAACGGACCAAAAGACGCACTGTGCAAATTCGCACCAGAGCCGCAGCGGAGATATGTAAACGTCTCCATAGAGAGCCGGTCAAAATCACCTGCTATTGCGAATTAGATGTGGGTTCAATGGTGTGAACCCAGCCTAAATGTGGAACTTTAGGCTGGGTTCACACTGCTGCAATGTCAGACAGTGCATGTGATTTGCATCGCACTGCTGTGCAAATGACATGCGATGTCTGTGCGATGCAAATTCAGCCATACAGATTGTATGGCTGAATTTGCATCGCATTCCGACTAAAGTCATGCAGGACCCTTTTTTGGTCCACATCAGAATCGGATCGCATTGGGTGTGAACATCCATGGATCCGATTCCTGTCCGAATTGACAGTTCGCACTGCGATATGTGAACTGATCTGGGGGTGTCATTAACTTTGTATTGACACCCGCAGAAGTTCGCATAGGACAGTGTAAACTGCCTGTGAGTTGTATGTGATGCAGAAATCCGTACTGGATTTGCACGGGTTCTTGCATCGCAGCAGTGTGAACCGAGCCTTAGTCAGATAATGAAATCCTGCTAGATCACTTCAGGCTGGCCCCTTTTGCAGGTATAGCTATGTAAAATAATAAAAATAAGTGCCTATACTGTTTAAAATCCAGTAATACACTGTCTCACCCTGCTCTGCACATGCCCAGTTGCTCTCCATTTTTTGGCACTGTGGCAAAAATGTAGAGGCCGATCTGCTGACTGAAATGGCAGCCTCCGGTAAGAAACAGGAGCAATGCTGGAGGCAATTTACAGCACACACTTATTTTGGTAGCATAATTATTATTGTGGAATGTATGTTCCTTGCTAAAAAAACTTTTTTTCAAGCTGTTATGGGTAAAGTTCCGCCTTAAAGTGGTGTTTCCACCAAAAAAAAAAAAAAAAATAGCTTAAAAATCATAAAAAATAAAAAAAATTAATAATTGGAAAAAAATAATTTTTTACTCACCTCTAAATGCCTGTTGCTAGGGGGTCCCTCGTAGTCTGCCACCTTCAGTGCCCGGGCACTGATATCACTTCCCCTCGGCACCGCACAGTCATCTGGGACCTGTCACGTGAAGCCACAGCCGGGTGCCCACAGTAAGAATGCCGGCGCCGCGAGCGGAGCGGGGAACGAGGGGGGCTTCGTTCCCCCGCATCGCTGGACCCTGGGACAGGTAAGTGTCCGATTATTAAAAGTCAGCAGCTGCAGTATTTGTAGCTGCTGACTTTAAATTTTTTTTTTTTTTAGGGGGCACCCCACTTTAAGCAAGCTACTAGTAGGCTTCAGCTTTTCTTGAAGCTTGAAAGTTCTGAAAATGCTTTGCCAAAGCTTGCTGTTCACACTCCTCTATGTACAAGCTGATACCCATGTGAAGCAGGCCTTACAGCACTCCATAGGTCCTTGCAGCAAAAACAGAACTAGAGTGTATCAGTGCAGTACTTATGTATATGACCAAATGTGCTGCCCTGGAAGCAGACTGTGTGCTGCAATTTTATGTGTCTCATTAACCACCTGAGATCCAGGCCAATTCTGACATTTCTCTCCTACATGTAAAATTCCAAATTTTTTTGCTAGAAAATTACATAGAACCCCCAAACATTATATATGTTTTTTTAGCAAAGACCCTAAAGAATACAATGGCGGTCGTTGCAACTTTTTATCTCGCACGGTATTTGCGCAGCAATTTTTCGAACGCGTTTTTTTCAGAAAAAAAACAGTTTCCTGCTTTAAAAAAAAACAAAACAGTAAAGTTAGCCCAATTTTTTTGCATAATGTGAAAGATGAAGATACGCCGAGTAAATAGATACCCAACATGTCACGCTTCAAAATTGCATGCGCTTGTGGAATGGCGCCAAACTTTGGTATTTAAAAATCCCCATAGTCGACGCTTTAACATTTTTTACTGGTTACATATTTTGAGTTACAGAGGAGGTCTAGGGCTAGAATTATTTCTCTCGCTCTAACGTTCGCGGCGATACCTCACATGTGTGGTTTTTCATATGTGGGCGGGACTTACGTATGCGTTCGCTTCTGCGTACGAGCTCGCGGGGACAGGGCGCTTTAAAAAATTTTTTTTTTCTTTTTATTGTTCATTTTACTTTATTTTTTTAGTTCAACAACTTTAAAAAAAAAATATATATATATTTGATTACTTTTATTCCTATTACAAGGAATGTAAACATCCCTTGTAATAGGAATATTATATGATCGGACCTATTTACAGTGAGATATGGGGTCAATAAGACCCCACATCTCACCTCTAGGCTGGGAGGCCTAAAATAAAAAAAAAATAAAAAACGATCACCGCTTCCCAGCGGTGGCGGCGCCGTTTTTTGAATGCAGAGGCCGGGCGTGACGTCATAACATCGCGCCCGGCCTCCGAACGATCATAGAGACTCCGGCGACCATCTGGTCCGCCGGAAATCTCTATGATCATCATCCGGTGCCGGCGGATCCCGAGTCCGACTCACCGATGGAAGCGGTGAGTCGGTAGAAGCACCGGAGGGCGGCGGGGGGGGGGGGCGTCCCCTCCCGCCGCCCGTAAGAACGATCAAGCGGCGGAACAGCCGCTATGATCGTTCTTATGGTGCAGGGAATCGCCGGCTGAAACCGGCAATATCTGAATGATGTCTGTAGCTACAGGCATCATTCAGATATACCCCTGAGACCAAAAAGACGTCATATGACGTACTCTGGGTCTCAGGTGGTAATGCACCTCAATGTTGTATTATGGTGTGAACAGGGCACATGGAGGACAATTGTTTTCTATGTGCACTTGTATTAATCTAACCCAGTCTTGGTGGTCAGTGGGAAGAATGGTCCTTACAATGTTGGTCAGTGGTAAGAATGATCCTTACATTGGTGGTCAGTGGGAGGAATGCTCCTTACATTGGGGGGTCAGTGGCAGGAATGCTCCTTACATTGGGGGGTCAGTGGCAAGAATGCTCCTTACATTGGGGGTCAGTGGCAAGAATGCTCCTTACATTGGGGGGTCAGTGGCAAGAATGCTCCTTACATTGGGGGGTCAGTGGCAGGAATGCTCCTTACATTAGGGGGTCAGTGGCAAGAATGCTCCTTACATTGGGGGTCAGTGGGAGGAATGCTCTCCTTAAATTGGGGGTTAGTGGGAGGAATGCTCTCTTTAAATTGGGGGTCAGTGGGAGGAAGACTCCTTACATTGGGGGTCAGTGGGAGGAATGCTCTCCTTACATTGGGGGTTAGTGGAAGGAATGCTCTCTTTAAATTGGGGATCAGTGGGAAAAATGCTCCTTACATTGGTGGTCAGTAGGAAGAATGCTCCTTACATTGGTGGTCAGTGGGAGGAATGCTTTCCTCACATTGGGGATCAGTGGGAAAAATGCTCCTTACATTGGTGGTCAGTGGGAAGAATGCTCCTTACATTGGGGGTCAGTGGGAGGAATGCTCTCCTTAAATTGGGGGTCAGTGGGAGGAATGCTCTCCTTAAATTGGGGGTCAGTGGGAGGAATGCTCTCCTTACATTGGGGGTTAGTGGGAGGAATGCTCTCTTTAAATTGGGGGTCAGTGGGAGGAAGGCTCCTTGCATTGGGGGTCAGTGGGAGGAAGGCTCCTTACATTGGTGGTCATTGGGAGGAATGCTCTCCTTACATTGGGGGTCAGTGGGAGGAAACCTCTCCTTACATTGGTGGTCAGTGGGAGGAATGCTCTTCTTACATTTGGGGGTCAGTGGGAAGAATGATCCTTACATTGGGGGTCAGTGGGAGGAATGCTCTCCTTACACTGGGGGTCAGTGGGAGGAATGCTCTTCTTACATTGGGGGGTCAGTGGGAAGATTGATCCTTACATTGGGGGTCAGTGGGAGCAATGATCCTTACATTGGGGGTCAGTGGGAAAAATGATCCTTACAATGGGGGTCAGTGAGAAAAATGATCCTTACATTGGGGGTCAGTGGGAAGAATGATCCTTACATTGGGGGTCAGTGGGAGGAATGATCCTTACATTGGGGGTCAGTGGGAAGAATGCTTTCCTTACAAATAGCTAAAAAGACCAATGGTGTCAGTGTTTACTCATCAGAGAGGCAGAAATTACCTCTGCCGGTTTAGCCCCGCCACCAAATCAAAATTTTTGAAAAAATCTTATGCAGGTTTGTTAGATCAGGTTAGATCAACCGTTGTTTGCATTAGATCTCACACAGAAGAGAAAATTGCAAAAGGGGATGCCCCGGGGGATTTTATGGGCAAAGGATGTTAACCAGCAAAGGGAGTAACAAGCATATAAAAATATACAAAATGTATTAAATACAAAACAGTAGTAAAGTAGGTACATAGGGTATATAAACCTAAAAACAAATTAGTCAGACTGGATAGTTACTTTGACATATAGCTGTTATGTAACTATCCAGTCTGACTAATTTGTTTTTAGGTTTATATACCCTATGTACCTACTTTACTACTGTTTTGTATTTAATAAATGTATCTTTTTATACGCTTGTTACTCCCTTTTCTGGTTAACATCCTTTGCCCATAAAATCCCCCGGGGGAACCCCCTTTTGCAATTTTCTCTTTTGTACTGGGATGTGGCGAAGGTTTTGAGCACTATACCTATAGGTGGTTTTCTTTTATCTATATTTAAACTCACACAGAAGAAGCAATATTAACAGTTATTTGCTGGGGGGGGGGGGGGGGGGGGGCTAACCCGTCACCAGCCCCCCTTATCAAAAAATTGACCAAACAGTTACCGTATTTATCAGCGTATAACAGGCACTTTTTTCCCCTTAAAAACAGGGGAAAATCGGGGGTGCGTGTTATACGCCGATCCCCGTCAATCTCCGCTGACTTGAGCGGAGCGATCACCGCCAAGATACACATAGCCAAGTGCACTCCGCTCTTCTCGGCTCCGCTCACAGTCACGCCCAGTCCCGCCATTGGACCTGTGTTATGTCCATCATAGGGCGGGACTGGGCGTGACTGTGAGCGGAGCCGAGAAGAGCCGAGTACACTCGGCTATGTGTATCTCGGCTCCGCCCAGTCCCTGCAATCTCAGCGGCGGTTAGCTCCGCCCAGTCTCGGCAGCGATCTCGGCGCAGCAGCGCCAATTTTAAATACATGACAAGGCTGCACTGTGCTCTGGGGCAAGGCTGCACTGTACTCTGGGGGCAAGGCTGCACTGGACACTGGGGCAAGGCTGCACTGGACACTGGGGCAAGGCTGCACTGACAAGGCTGCAATGGACACTGGGGGCAAGGCTGCATTAGGGCAAGGCTGCACTGGGGCAAGGCTGCACTGACAAGGCTGCAATGGACACTGGGGCAAGGCTGCACTGACAAGGCTGCAAATGACACTGATAAGGCTGCATTGATGGGCATTTAAAATGTAAGTTTTTTTTCCCTTAAAATTCCCTCCAAAACTTGGGGTGCGTGTTATACGCCGGCATGTGTTATAGGCCAATAAATACGGTAGCTATTTTGGAAGCCATTTGTTAGATCCGGTAAGATCAAGTGGTTTTAACGTTAGATCTCACATAATTAGAGACTTATTAAGTGATTAATGAGGGGGGGCTGGCCCTCCCTATCAAATTTTCTGGCCAAAAATCATCCAGGCTAAAAGATATTTATTAGATCTCACATAATTTTAGAGATATTCCACATAAGAATTGAGGTATTAGGTGGTACATAAGGACAGGTTGGCCCCCCCACATACAATTTTTCTGTCCAATAATCATTCAGGCTAATGGATATTTGTATAGCGCTACCCCCGTAGGAGCCGCTTGAGTTTGTTCAGTCCGTTACTTTGCCCTTCAACCCCAAGAATCGTCCCAGACCCTGCTGGCACATCTAGCAATAAGGTTAGTGTAATAGCACAATAAATGACATGCAGACACAGTTCAAACTGTTTTAGCTCTCTCAGGTTTACTGAATCAAGAGAAGAGACTAATGCCGCGTACACACGATTGGATTTTACAACAACAAAACCGTGGATTTTTGTTTGAAGGTTGTTGGCTCAAACTTGTCTTGCATACACACGGTCACACAAATGTTGGCCAAAAATTCAGAATGTGAGAACGCGGTGACGTACAAGACGTACGACGAGCCGAGAAAAAGGAAGTTCAATAGCCAGTGCGGCTCCTTCTGCTTGATTCAGAGCATGCGTGAACTTTTGTGTGACGGACTTGTTTTGTTGGCTGAAAATTTGAGAACCTGCTCTCAAACATTTGTTGGCGGAAATTCCAACAGCAAATGTTCGATGGAGCATACACACGGTCGGACTTTCCGACAAGCTCACATCGAACATTTCCCATCTGAAAATCCGATCGTGTGTACGCGGCATTAAAAGGGCATTAGTCAGCCAAGTCCTGGATAAACAGCCAAGACTTGGTTGAAATAGTTCTTAAAGCAGTTAAATAACAATTAGAAACAACAAGTAAATGATACCAATGTACAAAATAACAGACAATCAGTAAATTGATTCCTCAAGAAGGCTATTGGATGCTGTAAGTACTACCACTGCTAAAGGGGAACCCCAGGTCGGCCTATAATACCTTTAATCCTAATGAGAGATTAGGTAATATAGATACCAGTAACATGTCCCCTCTAAGAGCAATAAGATAACAGTGTACAGAGTACAAGGCCTTGTAAATATCTTCACCAGCAGTTGGATCGCATAGAAGCCCAAAAAAATTATCAGAAGTCTAACAAAAGGGAGTCATTAGTCAGCATAGAGGATTTGATATAGCAGTAACAGGGCCTCTTCGCACTTCTAAACTATAATGTCTGCCTGCAGGGTTCAAAAGTGGGCAAGTGCCCTCTCACCAATCCTGCGACCAGGGCAGAAAAAGGATGTCTTGGCAGATAGTTCTTCAGCGGCCCGCCTGGCCACCTTGTGACTCGACTGCCTCTTGCCCTAAGTTGCCTGCAGTCTTCACCGGAGGCCTCTCTCTGGTGGGACACCCGTCTTTAACCATCTCTGGATGGTTCTTCAGTAAGTGCCTGTAGTCTCTCCTTGCACGTCCTTTCACCTCCCTGCCTCATGGTGATCTCTCCTAAGACCAACAAGCTGGAGTCTTTAGCTAGCCCCCCCTTGTAGAAATCAATGGGGCCATTTTGTGATAGGACTTCAAGCCCCATGGTCCTCTGCTGCTGCTTGATTAGCTCCCTCTTCCTGCCAATAGGGACACAGAGGAGAGAGCAGAGAAGGCGGATGCCTGTGAGTGAGCACCGCTCGTCACTCAAGGAAGAAGAGAGGGAGGGGGAGAAATCCCCTGCAGGGACTGACAGGCGCGCTCTCCCTCAGTGAGCGCCTGTGTCATTGTCTATTCAGTCTAGTGGTCGCTGGTGTGGATGGCGGTAGGTGCGGGACCGCGGGTGACAGAGCAGCCCCGCTACACACTCCCCCATCAAAGAACCTTTGGTCCGCCAAAGAAGGTAAAGAGTCTATGACCTGTTACATGCTTTTCATATACACCCAGAGAAAACCTCCCACCAATCAGCATAGGAGGGGAGGTTGTCCTGCCTACAGGCCACCTTACCTGGAATGACCCAGCTAGATGTGCCAGGGGGTGAGTTGGGATTGTCCACCACCGAATTTGCAGTGGAAGGGTCAGATGCTTCAAGCGTCTTTTTTGCAGAACGACCTCCTCAGAGCTTTCACCCAAAGTGTCATATGTTAGTCTTTTCGGCAGGTGAATAACCCTTCGCTCTCTCTGTTCTTTAGGCTCTGGGGTTACAGGCACACTGGTCTCTTCTTCCTGCATATCAGCTTCCTCCTCAATGAAGGATGGAAAGTCTTCAGGGTCTGCTGTCAGCAGGAAGATTGAGGGTCTTCCAACTCTTCAAAAGGTGGACTTTGAGGTACAAACTCAGGAGCCTCTGGCCTGAGAATCCCATTGCCAGTTACCTTGGGGAGGAGAAGAAGGGGGGGGGGCGGCCCTGGCATTAGAGATGGCCACAGACAATCTATTCCCATCTCTTCATCCTTGCTGTATTCATCTTCTTCCGCAAGGGGTACAGACTGAGATCTAGTCACTGGCCGGGATCTCTGAGAGGCCATGGGTGTGGACTGTGAATCCTGCTTCTGACAGAGGCAACAGATGATTGCGATGCCAATTCTTCAGCGGACCTGTGCTTCCCTCTGGCAAGATTTGATATACTGGGAGTCCTGGCAGCTGCTTGGAAGCGACATATGGCTGAAAGTCTTCAGCGGGCCTGTGCTTCCCTCTGGCAAGATTTGATATATTGGGAGTCCTGGCAGCTGCTTGGAAATGTGGTTGTGGTTAGCCAACTTGTGCTTTCCAAGGGCACCCAGGTTTCTCAGCAGTACCTTGTCATCCAGCTGTAGGTCCTGCATTCGTACCCTGAGGTCAAAGTTTATTAGGTTTTTCTTTCCTCTGGCATATGAGGTAGCTTTGAGCCTTATCCTAGGCGGTCTTCAGACTCGATCCACATACCCTCTGTGGGAAGTTGCTAAGGTATGGTTGAGGGATGTGCCGAAGGCCAAGTCTACTGGCAGCTGGGCCTCCCATCGAACAAACGATAGGGAGAGTATCCTGTGGCATCATTGGTGGTGCTGTTATAAGCATGCAAAATAGCCGCTTTATGCTTGCTCCAGTGCTGCTTTTGTTATGAATTTAGAGTTCTGACCAAATTCAGGAGGGTTTGGTTGAATCTCTCTGGTTGAGGATCTCCTTGAGGATAATACGGGGTGGTTTTAGACTTCCTGATGCCAAAAAGGTCTAAAAGTCTCTTGCTGAGACTACTCTCAAAGTCTCTCCCTTGATCAGAGTGGATGCTCTGGGACAGACCACAGTGCACAAAGAATTTCTCCACTAAGATCTTGGCCACCGTGGATGCTTGTTGGTTCCTCATTTAAAACGCCTGGGCATACCGAGTGAAATGGTCAGTCACTACCAGGATATTTCCCTGCGCACTCAGATCAGGCTCCAAGCACAGAAAGTCAATGCACACCAGCTCCATGGGTCCCTGCCTCTGAAGATGGCCCATTGGGGCAGCTCGGTGGGGTAAAGTCTTACTTTGGATACATCTGATGCAGGAGTGGCAATAGCCCTCAACTTCAGCCCACATGTAGGGCCAGTAGAACCGGTCCCTCAACAGGTGAAAAGTCCTCTTGGGCCCTAGGTGACCATGGTTGTGATGTAGGGCAGTTAATACAGTCTCCCTATATTTTTCAGGTAGGAATAACTGCCATTTTTATTCGGAATCTTCAGAGGGGTCCCTTCGGTAGACCACCCCTTGGTGCAGCTGTAACCGATCCCACTGTCGGTGCAGCAGACGGGCTTCCTTCGGGGAGTCAGTGAGGAGCAAGTCAGGGCGTTGGCTCTCCAAGGCCTTCAATGCCAAGCTACAGAGAGGGTCCTCCAACTGGTCCTCCACAGGTCTTTCTTTGACAGCTTGGGCAGACGTTCATCCCCAATTTGGGTGACGTCGCAATAACATCTGGGGACACCAGAGGCTGACACTCCAATGTCTTCGGCCCTGGATCCTCCTCCAGCTTGATGTTCTGCTACTTGACATAAGGCTCTTCAGATGTCAGCTGGGCCTATTCTTCTGGAGGGTCACTGAAATGATGGGGCCTTCTTGACAAAGCATCTGTGTCTTTGTTCCCAACCCCAGTCGATACTTCAGGCTTAAACTAAACCCTGATAAAACAGCCAACCATCTGTGACCCATGGCGTCTAACTTGGTGGTAGTGAGGATGTAGGTGAGAGGGTTGTTGTTGGTCTTGATCACGAACTCCACTACATACAGGTAATCCTTTTAGCTTATCCACCACCACCTACTTCAAGGCCAGGGACTCAAGTTAGTGCATGGGGTAGTTCTTCTCGGCGGGGGCCAAGCTCTGAATCACGTAGGCAACAGGCCGTAGATGGCCATCATTCTCTTGATATAGCACCCCACCTAACCCATCTTGACTGGTGTCAAAGTGTAGCTTGTATGGCTTGGTTGGATCTGCATAGGCCAAGACTGGAGCGGTTGTTAGGCTTCACCTCAACTGCCTAAAAGCCTCATCACATTTCAGAGTCCATTGTTCCTGAATGGACTATCTGGGTTTTCTGGGCACTCCAGCTGGTCTGACAGGCTTCAACAGATCTGGGTCATTGTCTCTCTCTTCGTCCTTCAGCAGCTCATTAACTGGGTGAGCTATCTTAGCGAATCCCTTGACGAATCTTCGGGTAATACGAGCAGAATCCCAGAAATTACTTAAGCTCAGTCACGTTGGTAGGCCTTGGCCAGGAGGTGACAGCTTCCAGGTTCTGGGGTCGGTGGCCACTTTGTCGGTAGACACAATGTGGCCAAGGTAGTAGACTGACTGTTGATAAAACTGGCACTTTTCCAGAGACAGCTTCAACCCCGCGTTGGAGTCTCTTCAGGACCTTCTCCAGACTTTTTTAGTGCTCTTCCCTAGTCTTGCCGAAAACAATGATGTCGTTTAAGTACACCAACACCTTAATCAGGGTTATGTCACCCATGGTCTTCTCCATTAGCCTTTGAAAGTTGGCTGGGCCACCAGACAGGCCTTGAGGCATCTGGTCGAATTCAAAGAACCCCACCGGGGTAATGAAAGTGGTCTTCTCCCGATTCTCATGGCGCATTTGGTAATACCCACTCTTCAAATCCAGCATGCTGAACCACTTCACTCCTGATAGGCTCTGCAAGGCATCTTCTATCCTTGGGGTGGTATATTGGTCAGGAATGGTCCTTCGTTTCATCGTCCGGTAGTCAATACACAGCCTCAGCAACCCATTCTTTTTCTGTACCACCAATATCGGGGAAGCGCATGGACTCTGGGATTCTCTGGTGATGCCTGCCCTCTTCAACTCTGCTAGTTGTTAACGCAGTTCCTCCAAGTCCCCTAAAGAAAATAAAACTCTTTCCCTGAACGGCTTTTGCACTCGAAGAGACTGATCCGGTGAAGGGCACTTTTTGCACACCCCACATCGAATTCACTCTTGGAGAATGCAGCCTTCTATCTCAGGAGCTGAGTCCTGGCTCTTTCTTTCCATTCCGGCAAAAGAGGAGTATTCTTCGCATAGAACTCCTCGACAGGGATCCCATCCTTTGCTCCCCAAATAAGACGGTGGGACTGGGGTGGCCGGATTCACTTGTCCCAGCAACATCCGAGTCGGCATGTTCACTTTGGTTGAAACCACCTCAGGAATTATCTCCACTACCATGTCTTCTCTCTGTCTGTCTGCTTCAAGGACAATGAAAGGGCCTGGTTGCTTCCAATTTAGCTTGACAGAATGCTCATAAACAGGCCACTTCACCAGGCTGTAACACCTTCTCACACCTGTCCAAATGCCAGATCTTTCCCACTCCTTCAGCTGGGGCCTTCTGTTCTTGTACCAGGCACTGGTAGGCTTGTCCCAGCATGGGGTGCACACTCGTAGTTGAAATGCCCAGCTCCAGAACAAGAGGTGTCAACAGCTTTCTGACAAGATCAGTATTGGTCCCTATGATGAGAGAACGCTTACTGGCCCCTGGTGGGCGAGGACAGGCCACTGCCAGAGTGTCAAAAGTCTTGGCTTTCCCAGCCACAGAGGGATCGAAGGTCAGCTTGACCGGTAGATAGCCATCATAGGGAAGGTTCTGAGTCCCAATGCCCCATATCTCCAGCTCTTTCAACTTCTGCAATGGCAGGTGCTTGAGGTGCCTGTCATAAAAGTCTCTGTAGAGAAGAGTCACTTGAGCTCCAGTATCCAGAAGGGCCTTGGTGTAGATTCCCTCTACTTGGATGGGAACAACAGGATAAGGTCCCCCCAGCTTGTCAGGAAACATAAAGGAAGTGGTGGCCTTGACCTGTTCGGTGGCTTGTATCCGCGCTCCTCTCTTGCGGAGATTCTGATCTGGCTTAAGTCTACGCTGAGTTTTGGGAGTCTGGAGTGCATTGACTCTCTGACGCTGGGCAGCATATGTCAAAGGAAACGGGACACTGGGTTGCTTGGAGGCAACAATGGGGGACCCTCTGCAAGTGTTTGGACTTCCCCTGCTGTCTCTTCACGTGGTTGGTTTTAGTCAGCTACTGTAGATGGGTACCCAGTTGGCTCCTTCAATGGGGCCCTCTAAAGTTTCCCGCTGCCTTTTGACGCTGTGCTTCAGGCTTCACTGGGCTTGGACACACCCGTCGATAATGTCCCACATAATTTCAGCATACCTCGGTATGCTCAATGGCACTCCTCACTGGTACATGAGAAAATGCCCAGTATTGGCTCCGATATAGATACTAGTATGGGTGTCCGTGCATCCCTACCAAATATTTATGGATAATCAAATGTTAAAACCACTTGATCTTACCGGATCTAACGAATATCTATTAGCCCGGATGATTTTTGGCCAGAAAATTTGATAAGGGGGGGCAGTCCCCCTCATTAATCCGTATTTAAGTCTCTAATTATGTGAGATCTAACATTAAAACCACTTGATCTTACCGGATCTAACGAATATCCATAAGTCCCGATGATTTTTGGCCAGAACATTGCATGGGGGGGGGGGGGGGGATGGCACAGCCCATCCTTATGTACCAGCACCTAATATCTCTATTTATATGTGGAAAATCTCTGAAATGATGTAAGATCTAACTTTAAAAGCAATTGAGCTTACTGGATCTAACGAATTTCTATTAGCCTGAATGATTTTTGGCCAGAAAATTGCATGTAGGGACAATCCGTCCTTATGTACCACCTGATAACTCTACTTTTATGTGGAATATCTCTGAAATAATGTGAGATCTAACATTAAAACCACTTGATCTTACGAATATCTATTAGCCTAAATGCTTTTTGGCCAGAAAATTGCATGTGGGGACAATCCGTCCTTATGTACCACCTAATACCTCTACTTTTATGTGGAATATCGCTGAAATTATGTGAGATCTAACGTTAAAACCACTTGATCTTACCTGAAAAAATAGCTGTTCGGTCATTTTATTTGATAAGGGGGAGGGGGCTGATGACGGGTTAGCAAATAACTGTTAATATTGCTTTTTCTGTGTGAGTTTGAACGCAAACAGCGGTTAATCTAACAAACTGCATAAGATTTTTTCAAACATTTTGATTGGGAGGGGGGCTAACCCGGTGTTCTGCCGAGAAGTATACCCCCATCGGATAGTGTCCTCCCCGTACTGCGCAGGCGCAGTGCTATCACAGTACGGAGGACAAGGAGACGCCGAAAGTCTCAGAAGATAAACGGCGCCTGTGCACTTAATAGTACCTTCTAGCCTGAGGCCAGGTTCAAGCGCAGTACAGGGCGGACACTATTCGACAAGACACCGGCAGAGGTGCAGAAATTCAATTTTTCTCAGGGAACCCCTAACAACCTGTGGGTTCCATGAATTTCTGGTTTACATAGCTTGACCTACACACACCAAGCAGCCTAAGGGCTCATTTACAGCTGCGTTGCCCTCTGAAAAGTGATCCACTGTGGATTTTTAGAAGGAGCTGTGAGGTGGAGTCACTTCCAGTCACAAAGAAGCGGGCTGCCCCTGACACCAGACGCACAACGATGCCTCCATTCTAAAATGCTTCTACTAAGCCCAGATTTAAGCCAACCCCAGCCTGCCGCCTCTCCAAGCAGCCAGGCCGCCATGTCCCGCAATCTCTCTATGACAGGACGGTGATGATGATGATGCGCATGACTCATTCAGCCATGCGCGCCTCAACACATCTTCCACGCACCGGGCATGTGTTCCTTTCCCGCCTCCTGATTGGCCTGCAAAGAAAATGCGTCAGTCATTTCCATTGCCAACATAATCCCTCCGCGAAATAGTTCTTCTCTATCACCTTCTATCTGAATGGTGATTATCCCTCATTTTCCCTTATTTAATAACAGAGCACAAGCCGTGATAGTGAGAGCCGTGTTGCGGGGCTGTTTTGTGTGATAGGCGGCGGTGTAGCGGTGTGGAGAAGGGGTGGCGGAGGGATCTGTGCGGCAGGTTGTGGTCTGGTGAAGCGGCTCTGCAGGGATCACCTTGGTGCTGGGTAGCTGTCGGCTTGTGTCACACGGAGCCTGAGAGAGAAAGGAGCGAGGACACTCCCAGTACAGGTAATCAGTAACCCGAGCCGCTATTCTGTATAATGGAAGGGATGGGGGAGAGAGGAAGCCCGGAGAGCTCTCCTCTGTATTCATTACTGGGATTAGAGATGTCAGGCTTAGTGCAGGGATTGTAGTGATGATTGAGCTCAGGCTGGCTCTGTCACCTCCCTATACCATAGAGAAGGTTTGGAGGTGGGTGTGTGACATGATGTGTGGGATTCCTGTCAGTAGAACATGGCTCCCCTTCTATAAAGTGCTGCATCACTAGTTACCAGGGAGACCAGGAAGGGGCGTGTCCTGCCTGACAGATGGGGACCCTTTCACTGTCCTCTAATGGAGGCCATACACGCCAAGATCACAATGTGCAATCCACATCAATTTCCACAAATCAGCAATCAAATAGGGATAACTTAACTTCTGAACAATAGGACTCATTCACCTTGGGAGAAAAAAAAAAAACCCACGCATTTGGACTCGTTTTTTGCATGAATGAGGTTTTTTTCTGGCAGAGCTCCAAGATGCAGTGTAAAGTACAAACATACGTGTATAAAATCTGCAGATCTACACGTGTAAAATCTGCAGCTTTTTCTGTGCCCAGCTAAACGCAGCACACACACTTTCCTACATAGACGTGGCTGTGCGTATGGGCTTGTTGATAATTATAGTGCTGCGTTTAGATGTGTACAACACGATCTGCTGTAAGCATCTAAATGCAGTTTTTCTGCCGCTGTGTGTGAATGAGCTCTTATACTTGATTAAATCAGATTCAATCAAACTGGGTTAGTCGCCCAGGGTGGAAAACTATCGGGCATATTTGCATTGCTCTGCAGCACTGAGATGCATTGGTCCTAATTAGAATGCATTTAGTTTTATCAGAGGTTGCATGGGGAAAACAGAAATGCAATCAATAACTTGCAATCATATCTTCCGAGGATCAATCAAAAGCTGCGTTCCTGTGGGTGGCATTATTATTGAATGGGTTGTATTCTACAGATCAGTTATTTCTATAGAGTCATCAATCTTTTATTGAACTGTGTATGGCCATTATTATGGTGGCCTGTGCTCAGAACAAATTGTGTGTGTGTATATTTTCTCTCTCTCTCTCTCTCTCTCTCTCTCTCTCTCTCTCTCTCTCTCTCTCTCTCTCTCTCTCTCTCTCTCTCTCTCTCTCTCTCTCTCTCTCTCTCTCTCTCTCTCGGTACACACTATTATTTTTTCTGTTCAACCCAGCAGGGAAAAACATGCTCGTCTGATGGAAGCCGGCCATTTCACCCGACATTCGGATTGCGTGTATGGGGCTTTAGGGTCTATGCATTCCATTTATTTATTTTTCTCAAATGAATGAGATGCTACACTCACTGGCACACAATACTTTTCCAGAATGCTCTGTACGAAACCGCATGGTACTATGGGACCATGAAATTTGGTGCCGCAAAAGCACTGTGTTTGTGAGATTTATTTGGGGTGCTCTTAACAATTCATTGGCACCTGCGTGCTCTTGAAAGGGCAGCGCGTTCACTTATGGTGCGGAAAATGTGCATGGAACGATGTGCCTTTCCTACACTGTATTTTGATGCAAAGCGCCCCCAAAAGCGGAACATATTCCCTAAACCATTACATTCAAGGCACGCCATGAATGAGAACTGTCAGATTTGCTTATTCTCCCAATCGGACTGTCCAGTCCTCATATGGCTGGCGTCATAAATGATACAGCACATATGCAGCACCATGGTAATTGCAGATAAGAGGCTAAGATGGCAGCTTCCTTGGCTGTAAAGAAAAGGAGAGTTTTAGTTCTGCTTGAATGTCAATAGGTTTCATGCCTGATCGGAAAATCACTCCGTACATTTACAATCGTTCCAAATGATCTACTTTCTTATGATTTGGATTTTCCATCCAGATAAATCGGAATCATTTCAGTTAAATCCGATCAGTTTTTCTTTCTTATTATTAATCCATAGATCTGATCATATTATCCGGTTCTGTGAGGAATCGTTCAATCAGATCAATAAGTGTATGGTCACCATAAGGCCCTATAGCAGAACTAAAAACTTATGTACAAACGTGCATGAGGATCAACCAAAGACTCCAATGCTCAAGTATAACGGTAGCCTCGTGTCTCTTTGACAGGGGCGGTCTGATCAGGTGCACTTGTCAGTTTTCGTGAGGACCTGATCAGAAGCCCAATGTAAGTCTATGGGCAGGCAGATTTACAGTGTTTGCATCAGATTACCTCTGAGTCCATCTAGGTCCAGAAAAAAAACATGAAAATGTATATACATATTTTTTTCTGACAGCCTGTAAACAGGATGAAAGTCTATTTTTATCTGGCCATAGGGAACAGCCTGGAAAGCTCCATATTTTTTTTTATTTTTTTTTTTAAATGGCCACTGAGCAGACACAAATGTCACAAAATGTCATCCATCCTGGTATGCTCTGATTCAGCAGGACATCTGTTCATGGATCCCCACCTGATCGGACCAGACAATGCCTATGTGCATGAGGCCTTAAACACTAAAAAGAAAAGCCTTGTTCATTGTTATGTTTTGTGTATGTTTGTTATTTATACAATTATTTCATTTTTCTTCCCTTTTTTTTTTTTTTTTTTTTTTTGTCAAGTGGATTTTCATTTTTTTTTTTTTTTGTATTTATTTTCTATTTTGTTTCTTTTTGTCTTACTGATACAATGTCAGGGTTCATACATGGGTGGCAGCTGTCTGAATGGGATACCATGTCAGTTATGTATAATCTCGCTTTTCTTTTCCGATGTATTTTTGATCATGACAGACACACCTTAATGATGAAATCCTGCTCACCTTCCTGGAATAAGCTTCTGTTGTAATGTGAGGAAATAATCCAGGATATGTTATTCTCCTGCTACCCATGTTCATTAAATTGTTTTTCTTCCCTGTATCGCCATGAATGCATGCCTTCTTCAGAGAGACAGTGCTATGTAGAGTCTCGGATATCTATAGCTGTTCTATCTTTAGCATCATGCAGTAGGATGCATTGCGCCCTTTCCAAGGTCATTGGAAGTCGTGGTTGAAGCATTTGCTACTCAGGTCAGTGATTGATTATAACAAGAGATGCATAAGTCAATAAACTAATCAGAAGAGCAGGACATTGATGATCCAGGTCTCCCACAGCTCAGCTGTTAATCCAATATGGCTTTTTCTGGAGTAGATGAGCAGGAGCACACAAAAAAAAAAATCAAGACTAAACCATTCAATGCAAATCTGAATGAGTACATTTCTAGACACACAGTGGCTTCGCTAGTAAAGCCTAGTACACATTAGAAGAGAAGTTTCTTTTCCTTCAACCCAGGGGTCAGAATGAAAAAAAAAAAAGTTAGGAGCTCAGGAGGCGGTCTTGTACTAACAATCCGATGTTCGTACAGCGATCTCCCTGCTGAGCTATTGTGTTCTGACAATTGAACACACCAGTCAGAGCTTGCAGCCATTGGCTACCAGCGTTGATCGGATGCCAATCTGCAGACCTTCTTCGGTCATGTCCCTTCGACAGAAGCTGGATTGGCTGCCATACACACGGGCCAAATGTCGGCTGGTTTCTATTGAACAGCCCGTGTATACAGGGCTTTAGATCTTTAAATGATTAGGTGTGCTTACACTGATAGTTATAACCCCTTTTATTCCTGACGTTTGTTTAGTGTGATCTGCTCTAAACCATGCCAGTTCAGTGTACTGTGTCCCTTGCCACTTGGAAGAGGAGAGACCGGGACGGTTTATTGTGAGTGCACATCGTATCTAAGCACAGAACTCTCATAGATCCCTCAGCACAGACCAGGGATCTCTGCAGTCTAATTGGTGGAGG
Source organism: Lithobates sylvaticus (assembly GCA_028564925.1). NCBI lineage: Eukaryota > Metazoa > Chordata > Amphibia > Anura > Ranidae > Lithobates > Lithobates sylvaticus. The sequence goes on from CM053029.1 coordinate 498,903,635, forward strand.
TTATGATGTAAGCATGCAGATCAGTAGCGGTAGGGGGGGCAATTGAACTTGGCGACAGGTTGGTTCTACAGTACCCAGTGTGAGTACACCATAAGGCCCCCATATACACTATTAGATTTTCTGCAGATTTTTGTCTTCAGATTTCCCAAAACCATGTAGTGCAAGGGCCTGCCTGATTGCATATAAATTGAAACTCTTAAGGTTTGACCTCATATATTATATGGTTTTGGTAAATTTGAAGACAAAAATCTGCAGAAAATCTAATAGTGTGTATGGGGTCTAACTGTGCTAGAATATTATATCGCACAGGCCTGATTATCCAGACACCTGTGAGTTCCTTTAGTCTCATCAGCAGGTAGGGGGATCTCAATTTTTATTCTACATGTAGCAGCTCAGTGTCATAGTTGAGCAAGTCACAACCAGCCATTAAAAAAAAAAAAAAACTTGGCTTCAGATGATGCAGTAGGAGACTTTATTAGGAGCCATTTCCATAATGCACTAGGAGAGCCTTTCTCAACCTTTTCAATACAGACAAACCCTTTAAATAACTTTATTTATATTTTAATATTTATTTATAACTTTACCCACTGCTAAAAATTACTATATCTACAACTCATTACATTAGTGTGATGGTCAGTGGGAAGAATGCTCCTTAAACCCTGCACTAGGATATCCCATGGGAGTATCTCCTAGTGTGCTCTACATCAGTCTTTCTTCAACTTGCATGGAATCCGTAAAATAGTTTTCCGATATCCGGGAAAAATAGAGAATGGGGTTTTTCCAACCATGAAATTAATAATGACCATTGTCAGAAAAGAGTGAAAATTGTAGTGTTTCCTACGTTGGTGGTCAGGGTAGGCAGGAGATCATTCTCCCACTTCTCTCTTTTCAAGGAACCCCTCGCAACCCCTGGAGGGAATCTCAGGGTTCCATGAACTACATACATTTTTTTTTTTATTTTGACCACACATAATCTAAAGCTGTTGGGACCTAGATAAATTATAGCTGCTCCTCCATTGCAATGAAATTAAAGTAGTCTAAGCAGGTTTTGGCTGTACTTCTCCCGTGGATCACAGGAGTGCAGTTCGTTCTGCATTCCTATGACCCTTTTTCGACCGACAGCGGGCAGAAGTCCACTGTCTGATGTCGGAGCCGGTCCAGGCTCGGGCAAGATCGATACACTGGGGTCAGGATCCACCCACATGCCTGAACCGGCACCCAACCCTCTCAAAAAGCTGCTTAAAGTCTGAGCCGGCTGCTCCCGCCCCCTCCACAGCCCAGCGCTCCAGTTAGCGAGGAGGGGGCAGAGCAGAAAGCCTGTGACTGGCACTGTCATCTCTGGTGTTGGATCACTCCCTTCTCAGTGTTAGAACTGGCGAGGGACAGATGCAGCCTCCACCTAGGTAAGTATGATTCTGCAAAAACCCCATACAACCCCATAAATTTTTTTTTTTTTTTTTTTAAGGTGTATGTTGAGCCAGAAACTATTTTCTGGGTTTTGGATTGAGTAGAGAATGGTTTAAAAAAAAATGTATTGTATTTATTTTTTGTTATTTTGATGTCTGTTTCCCAACACTTCCTGTCACACAGATATAGCAGGGAGTAAAATGTGACCTTATTAAATAAAGGAAATTATCCGCCCTAGTAGTCAGAAATTTTGCAATGGGGAAATGTTTTCTTTCACTTCCTGTTGTTTTAATGAGAACTATAAAATATATGATGTGCCATACTTTATGGTATACTGTGTGGACAAAGGTAACCAGGACAAATTGGCTGAATCTTCCCAGCAAAGACACATGCAGCAAAAATCAGAGGTCCTAACCCTTCCACATTCTCATTCTTTTACCAAAAGTTAAATGCTAAAGGCTTCACATTCACTTTAAATAGTTGAATTGAATATTGTTTTTGATTTCAGCAGCACCTTATTTTTCAATGCTTATGGGAGTCTGACTTTGGCATTCTGTGTACATTTGTAACTGCTTACCCTTCTCAGTGATCAGACACTTCTTTTAAGCACCTTCCATGTGTTTATTAGAATTAGAAAGTCTCCCCCCCCGGCGATAGAAACCCTCTGGCTCCAAATCTTGTCTGCAGAGCTTCTGGTCTCTACCGCAATCCATCAATGCATCCATCTGACATTGCTCTGACATTACCTGCCGCATTCTTGTTGAAGGTCTGGTACTGAAGCCAGAAACAAATATTTTCAGAAGGTGACCAGCAAAGGCAGCCCATACAGTTCTCTGACAGGTATACTTGAAAGTGGAACACCAGGCAAAATGTTTGACAGTATATGGTGATGTCTTTGCCTCTGTTGATCCTTTGGGAAATCTCCCCAGATGGGGGACACAGCCATTAAACATAAGATGCTCTGTTTCCCACTGTCATAATACATAATTTCCTTCAGCATTCATCACAATATGCCAGTAAGTAGGCCTTCTGTTTATGTGTTTTAAAATCGTGTGAGCTTTTTAAATGGATGCTCAGCTGAAGGCTAATTTTTCTCCGCTGCCCCTTGTGAAATCTCTTTGGGCTCATTCTTGCTGCCCTCACGCTAAATGCACAGTCCGCTGCAATGAGAGAGGGTGGTGTGAAGTGTTTTTCAGTGCATCACACTGATTTGTGTGTTTTTTTTTTTTTTGTTTTTTTTATTTATTTGTTTTGTATGTCACAAAGTAAAATTTTGTTTGTGTCCCTGCACAGCAGTGACTTCCTATGCGCTGAGCTAAAATGCTATAACTCTGTATTTTATCGCAACTCCTAGCTGCGTTACCATGTAAAAATAGCATGTAGAAAACAATTTGTTTCCTATATGCCCCATCGGTGACTGGTGTCTATCCAGAAAGGGTGCCCTCAAATCTGACAGACTTCCCTTCTTGCCACCCGCAACAAAAAAGTCAGTCTGAGCGGTGCTCAGACTTTCAGAGGCAGCTTTGTATTCTGTGAATGAATACAAAGCTTCCTCTGCCTGAGGCAAGGCTGATGACATTGCTCTCTCCCAGCTCTTCCAATCAGAGCAAGCTCATTATTCGTTCACAGAATACAAATCTACCTGTGAACAGTTTAGTTCCGCTCAGACCAACTCTATTTTGTTCTGGGTGTGAGACAAAAAGTCTCCGTCTTACAGCCAGAACCCAGCATTGTGTACTGTATGTAGCTAAATGCAGCACTTGGTGAAGGAATAGTTCACTTGGACCAGAGTGGGGATCAGCTTTCAGCTGACCATACATGAATTTAGTTTCGATCCATGTGTGGCAGGGTGGTTGTACAGAAGTTGACTCGACTTCTGTAGACCCGCCCTGTCAGATTCTTGCCACTTGATCAGCGCTGCTGGCTATAGCTGGCAGTGCTGATCAGTGCATCCTGACAGCTGGGGAAGTACAGCAGGAGGATTTCTTTATCCACATTTAAATATGTGGATGGGGGAATTTTTTTATTTTTTTTATTTTTTTTGGGCCCCCCCCTCCCCCAAGTTGAACGAAAAAAAAAAAAAGAAGGCAAACTTACTAACAAAAGTGTTCTACCTCCTCACTGTATAATAAAGGATTGCCTGTGTCCAGCTAGCACATTCTTATCCTTCAAGTGTTTAATATTGCCCAATATATATATTGCATCCTCACTGCTTAGTCAGAGACTTCCCGTCTTCTGAAATCAACAGAATAGCTGAGTAATATCCTACTGAACATGCTTAACTGTACCTAGTATGTTGAGAAGAGGGACTTTCCCTGCCATGAATGTGTAGTATTGGAATGAGTAAAAGAGAGGAAAGTACTAGTCTTGGTCTGTGTTTGTAGCTTTTCTTTTTTCAGGTGACATTAACAATTTATCTCTGAAAGATTTTTTATTTTTTTTTTCTTAAATAAATGTTATTATTTTTAGTGCAATAGGTACAAAACGGGCATACCTTGGCTCACATAAGGTACGATACAAAGAAAAACAAAACTAAGACCATTAACAAAAATAACCCCAAGCTTGCTACTCAATAAGCAGGAATAAGAACACTCATCCGCAGGAGAAATATGTTACTGAAAGTAACAGTTTGATGCAAAGTTTAATCGAAATAGTGATGTATGGCTCACGAAACCTTACACCTAACTTTATTGTCCTGCCTTAAAGTGATTTTAAGGCCCCATGCACACGAGACCCTGTTAAACGCGCGTTCAGAGGCAGTTGGACACTTTTTTCAACCGCACCTGAACGCATGCAATGTTATCCTATGTGTCCATGTACACAGTCTAGTTTTTTCCCGTTTTTATCCAGTTGCGTTTAACCTCGTTTTTCCAGAAGCAAAAAAATGCGTTCAGACACTTTGCTTTTCCACGTTTCAGACGCAAAACGCAGCTAAACGCAGGCACCTGCATTTAGCCGCGTTTGCGTTTATAAGCCTTTTTAAAGGAACCCAATTTTTTGGACCAGAAAACTCAGAAATATGATGGTAAACCATAAATACTAGAAAAATTTGTTTAAAATGTCATAATTAGTTTAGATATATTTCATAGAGCATATATACTCACTAATGTATACATGTTTGTGAAATATCCAACGGACATTCGCTGTGCCATCAACGGATGGGTCCAATATCGCCAAGCTTTGATTCTGGACCTCTCATGCAAATTTGCGACGACATTGCTGCCTCATCAAGAGCAACATCAGGAGCATTTCCTGACATATATTCAATATGGGATCCATTTCCAAAAAAACACTGAAAGAGAGGCAAATGCAAGTGTACAACTGCTCTCTCTGCTGCTGCTGCTCACAAAATGGCAGAAATAGTTAATAATACATGCTTTCTGAGCTATATGATGTTATAGCATATATAGGGGCTATATGATGTTATCTTTACAAATGCTTATAGACGCAAACGCGACATGAAAACACAGCAAAATGCGCGTTTTTAAACGCAGGTTTATGCTTTTTAAAACATGCGTTCAGCAGAGTTTGCATCTACGTCTCGTGTGCATGGGGCCTAAAGGAAAAAAATAACAAACATCTCACACTTACCTGCTCTGTGCCGCAATTTTGCACAGAGCAGCCCTGATCCTCCGCTTCTTGGGTCCCCTGCTGGCGTTCTGGGCGAGTTCTCCTATAGCAAGCCATTTGCTGTGGGGGCACTAGTGCATGCTTGCTCCCGAGTCGGCTCTCTGTGTCCATAAGACATAGTGCAGCGGAAGCAAATGGCTCCTGTTGCTGCATCTCCTCCAATCAGGAGGGAGAGCCTCAGGTCTTGTGCACATGGCTGGATCCAGGTTCTGGCTTCGGTAAGTATTAGGAGGGGTTGAGGGAGGAGCTGCACACTAAAGGTTTTAAAAAAAAAAAAAAAAAAAAAAAAAAACCTTCAGCCTTTACAACCACTTTAAATATGTGCATCATCTGTGCCTGTGGGTATCTAGAATATAAAATAACAATTTCAAAGGATTTATATAGTGCCAACAGTTTGCTCAGTGCTTTACAATATTAGGGGGACAGTACGGTTATGAGCCAATACTCAGGGGTTCAAGGCTTTGCTCATATTTTGGCATTAATGCAGCTTACTTTAATTTGCAAAGAAAAATGTCAGGTTCGGGATTCTTCAGGTCACTTTGTTGTCCTAATACTTCCTACCTGATAATCTGTCCCATCAGCTGAATATAAACTTCTAACCTTGCCAACAAGGTAGTTGTAGAAGGCAAGATTTTTTGCGTCCATCAGCGGGAGTAAGCGTAATACCTTTTGGATCAGTACCGCTAATTGCAATTTCTGATAATTAAAGCTATTCTGAAATAAAGTGTGTGTGTGTGTGTGTGTGTGTGTGTGTGTGTGTGTGTGTGTGTGTGTGTGTGTGTGTGTGTGTGTGTGTGTGTGTGTGTGTGTGTGTGTGTGTGTGTGTGTGTGTGTGTGTGTGTGTGTGTGTGTGTGTGTGTGTGTGTGTAGATATCTATCTATCTATCTATCTCTCATTTTAGTGAAAAGCTCAGGAAGTGCAACATGACAAATTTAAAGTGCAAGCAATCAGGCTATCCCACAGGTCATATATAGAAGAATCAGAAGGGGGTTTCTGCACTTAAAAATGTATTTGAAAAAATGTAAATTATAATATATATGTATGTGTTTTATTGGTTTATCCTAATGTTTTATACTAGAAAGCCTCTGCCAGTGCAAGTCCTAATAGTGTGCCTAGCTGGAGGGTCACCCCTTCATGTAAGGGGTGAATAAAGCAGAAGTGTAGAATTTGGTATATACGCTCGTGTGCTGTTGCACGTAGAGTCTAGGCTTACAGACAGAAAGACAGACAGAGGGAGGGAGGGGCATTGTGGTGGCATGTCCTACAAGAGGAGGAGGGATGCAGCAGCTCATGAGATGCTAGTAGGGTAGCTAGATCAGTCCATTATCTGCGTTGGAGGGGAGAGCACCAAGCCTTACGTAAGCTACATCCTGCCATTCTCTATACCTTTTTTCTTTTCAGCCGTATATTGCTACACTGAGATCATACAGAGCTATACGCTGCTTATTGCTTTCTTCTATTTCTATTTTTTTTTTATTTTTTTTTATTTATGTTTGTTTAGAAATGTGTTCTATAAAGGTTACCTATTTCGTTGATGAAAAGTGAATTGTATGGAAGGCTTGCCTTAAACTTTGTCGAATGCTTGTACTTAAATGTAGATGATTTAAATGCACAGAGATAGAAGGTGTTCGCTGCAGATAATTCTTTTGTGCTAAATTGGAAATTTTCACAGTAATTTCTGTTGTGGGGAAGTGACTAATCCTGTCCTGGGATAATTCTGCCTGTAGTCATATTGCACATATAGGTGGGTTAGTTAGAAATGTGGGTGGTAGTTTTAGTTCCAGTTCTTGGTGGGGGTGAGAGATATTTGAATGTGAAAGGAACGCTGTATACATGCGGTATAGTTTAATAGGTGCTAGGGCATGAGTAATTTGCAGCTTTACAAGGATGGCAAATATAAGGAACCCTTCTGAAGGCAATAATGACCTCTGTGTCGTCTTCACTAGTGTAATTACGTGGGCTCAACCTTGTGGTGGATTTCCAGTAATAACTGCAGAGTAAGTCTCTCCTTGTTAGTCAAAAATGAATGAGTACCATCCAAGCTCTGTATAGTCATGAATAATTTAGGCTTTGACTTGTACCACAGGACCATAAATTATTCTACAGGATTTATACGGCACCAACAGTACAGGGCAGACAGTAAAATTACATTACAATTTAATACAATAGTAATAAGAGGGTCCTGCTCTTTAAAGCTGACAAGCTAAGAGGGAGGGTATGTCAATATGGATTGCCTGTTGTATAATGGGGTTATTTTGTTACTAGTGCTTCTCCTGTGTCTAGAGGTTAAGATGGAACGGCAGCTAAACTTTTTAATTTAAAAAAAAAAAATGATGGGGAAGTTTTAGTGCCCGTCAGGTTTTTGTTTTCTATTGGTTGGAGAGATTCTACCTTACTTTCACATAGAGAAAGGGAAAGTGAGAATTTCCTCATTGGTAACACAGAAAGCAATAACCCTTAAGCTGACCTTGCACCTGTAGAAGTTGTAAATCTCTGTTTTTTTTATTTGAGGCCTTTTTGTTGAAAGTCACCAGACAGGAAAAGAGCAGTAAAAACCTGAAGGGGGTTCCCACCATCCCCTGCTCTAAAAAAAAAAAAAAGTGGTAGGGTTATTGCCATGTCCTGTGTGAGGCTGCATCCAATTTTTTTTTTTTTTGTGGAAGCGGCCATCTTGGTTTCTGTTTGATCTGCAGTTGCCATGGTGCTGCACTTGTTATCAATTCTCGTGTAATGTAACCAAGTAATACAGTACAGCCATTAAAGAGTGTGTGTGTGTGTGAGCCATTGTATTTGCATGGCTTCACAACATACAGTAAATATGTGGAGCAGTCTTAATATACAGAGGGCTCCAGTCCTAGGTGATTTTCCTGTTATCAGTATGGCTTGTATACACTGACAAACTAGTCCAACGACAGTGTATTTCCCTTTTGATAACTTAATATGTATTGATTCAGAAGTAAAAGTGGTACTGAAGCAGACATCTATGTTACTTTCCATGCAGGTAACCATGTCGAAGTCTCATGTATGTGATGCCGGAAGTGCCTTCATCCAGACACAGCAGCTGCATGCAGCAATGGCGGACACCTTCCTGGAACACATGTGCCGCCTGGACATTGACTCCGAACCCATAGTGGCACGCAACACAGGCATTATCTGCACTATTGGTATGTATGTGTTTGGAATCTGGGCAAATAACGCATGAATAGCCTACTCCCCCAGCATTTGATTCTAGTAGAAGAGGTTGGGCAACATTAATAAGTCTATATGTCTTTGCTTAGAAGATCCTACAGTGCTGACCTCATCTGCGTCAGGCAAGGCATCATGGCTCTGTTTTTAGATGAGTTTCTTTCCACAATTGGCAGGTTCTCTTTTTTTTGGGAATGGGTAGGATTAAGCTAAATGGATGTAGGAGTTGCAGCCTGTGACCTGCTTAAGCAATTTCATGTGTTATCTGAGAGTGCAGCGCAGAATTCATAATTTGTGACCACTGGCACTGAAGACATCAAGTGGAGATATTATATATTCATTCACACTGAACTTACTAAAGCTGGCCATACATTATACAATTTTCCTTATTCAATTCCCTTTTAGATTTACCTTCAACTATGTAGTGCCTGCCTGATTGCATACAAATTGAATATGTTTAGGTTAGGCCTCACATTATATGGTCACCCATAGGCTTACTATGTGGCTTCCCTTTGTCAACTGCCCCTCCTGCACATGCCTACACAGAACAGCTGCCACTGATGGCTCAGCTGCTCAAACTGAAATGGCTGCAGAAAAGGTATGTATAAAGATTTTTCCTTTACAGGGTTAGATAGATTAGTCTTAGAATGTGACTGGCAGTATATTTAGAGTCAGTTTGTTTTATTTATCTATATTAAACTGTACCCTGTGGATGGTTCTTTAGGACTAAAGTTGGGCAATGTTGCACTGTACTCAGTCTGCATCTAGTGTAACTTCTGTAGAATTGTTTCTTTTCCATCTAAGATGGTTTGGAGCTCATGCTGACGTTACTGCATCTCTACATATAAGCTCTATAGTGAATGCTGGTCAGTAAGCCTGAGGTGCAGCAGGGGGTCGATACAATTGAAAATACGATGATGGAAAAATCCAGCGATGGTTGCTAAAAGATGGATCTAGATGGTTTTAGAGCAGCATATGCTCCCATCCAGACAATGTCGTTTTATAATTTTTTTTTATTTTTTTAGGGAAGGCCTTGTATATTTCAGCAGGACCATGCTAATCCACATACTGCATCTATGGCAACAGCATGGCTTCACAGTGGAGTCCAGTCGCTTAATTTTCCTGCTTGCAGTCCAGACCTTTCACCAATTGAAAATATTTGGAATATCTTGAAACAAAAAATATGACAAAGAAGACCCAGGACTGTTGAACAGTTAGGCCCCTTTCACACTGGGGCGGTTTGCAGGTGCTATTGCGCTAAAAATAGCGCCTGCAAACCAACCCGAAACAGCTGTTGCTGTGTCTTCAGTGTGAAAGCCCGAGGGCTTTCACACTGAAGCGGTGCGCTTGCAGGACGCTGTAAAATGTCCTGCAAGCCGCATCTTTGGCTCGCTGTAGGAGCGGTATATTTACCGCTCCTATAGCGCCCGTTCCCATTGAAAACAATGGGGCAGCGCTCCGAACCCGCCCGCAAAACGCTGCTACATCGGCGGTTTGCGGGCGGTATTAACCCTTTTTCGGCCGCTCGCGCGGGGGGGGGGGTAAAACCACCCCGCTAGCGGCCGAAAGCGCTGCTAAAACGACGGTATAGCGCCGCTTTACCACCAACGCCCCAGTGTGAAAGTAGCCTTAGAATCCTATATCCATATAAATCAGGCAAGAATGGGGACAACATTCCTCTTTCAATACTCCAGCAACTGGTCCTAGACATTTACAGTGCTCTTAAAAGAAGAGGATGCAACACCGTGCTAAACTTTTTTGATACGTTGCTCTTGCCGCTGCTATCCATTTCGAAATGGCCTTATTTTTTCTTTAAATAGTACATTTTCTCAGTTTTAAATATTTTAATATGTTTTCTGTTTTTCTATTCTGAATATAATATGGGTTTATGAGATTTGCAGATTATTGCATTCTGGTTTTGTGTTTGATTATTTTACACCAAACTTTTTTTGGAATTGGGGTTGTCTAAGCTAAGCTAAGCTTCAGCGTTCAAGTGCTCCTCTGCCCATTGGAGTTTTGAAAAAGATTTGAGCTCAGTGAGGAACTAGGTACTGAAGCCATGATCAGAATTATAGGCCTGGAATGTCCACTTTTAAAAGCCAAGTTGGCAGTGGTATCTCCTATATTTTTGTTTTCTCCTTAGCTTCACCCTAATTTGTCAGAGGGAAGAACTATCTCATACAAGGTAGCACGTAACAAAGAATTAGATTTAACTTGCATGGGGGAAATTGCACTTGACGTATAAATCTTAATTTGGCTGATGTGGCATGGTATAGACCATTTCTCTTCCAAATGCTTTGATGAACTAGGTTTGTGTATTTGTTCTCTGCACTCCATTTTTCGTTGTAATGGTATTCTTTTTTTTTATGTTAACCACTATGTGCCCGTCAGTGCTGCCTCATCAGTGCAGCCTCATCAGTAGCCTTCACTGCAGTCTCATCAGTGCCCATCAGTAAAATAGAAAACGAAATTTTATAACCGAAACAAAAAAAACTTTTTTTTTTTTTCAAAAAATTTCAGTCTTTTTTTTTTTAATTTGTTTAGCAAAAAAACAAGTGGCGATTTAAATACCACCAAACGAAAGCTTTTTGTGGGAAGAAAATGATAAAAAATGTTGTTTGGGTACAGTGTAGCATGACTGCACAATTGTCATTCAAAGTGTGACAGTGCTGAAAGCTGAAAATTTGATCTGGGCAGGAAGAGAATAAAAGTGCCCTGTATTTAAGTGGTTAAAGGTAAACCTATGATACAAGAATATTCTAATTTCACAGGTTTTTGTGGTAACTTTTTTTTTTTTTTTTTTTTTTTTTTTTTTTTTTTTTTTTTTATTCTTAAATAGGGCCAGCATCTCGCTCAGTGGAAATTCTAAAAGAGATGATAAAATCTGGAATGAACGTTGCTCGTATGAACTTTTCCCATGGGACCCATGAGGTAAGGAGTGTATCCGAGTTATTCCCTCTTGGGCTATGGTCACACTGTTCCGACATGGAAGTTGCACAACTTTTTATCTGACTTTGCCCTGCGACTTCATGTCCGACTTCCATGAACGTGAACCCCACGCTGCAATCAAAAACTAAAAAAAGGCATACCATACCAGACCCTTTATCCGAGCATGCAGCCTGGCAAGACAGGAAGGGGGGGGGGATAGCTCCCCATTTCTTCTTCCACCTGCTTTTTATTTTCTCCCAGTTCTTCTCCCTCTGCCGATTGACTTCTTCCTCCTTCGGCCTGGTCCTCCTCTGACACTGGCTCTCGCTGTTGTAAGGTCCGGGGGCATCACACGGAGACCCCGCCCTCAAGTGTGATGATAGAGAGATGGATAGGGATATAGATATAGACTTTGCAATTTGTGGACTATGCATGAAAGATCTTTAACATTTTTATTAACTTAAAACGGACCTTTACCCATAATAACTTGAAAAAAAATAATGTTCTTCTGGTAAGAAACATGCACATTCCACATTAATAATTATTCTACCAAAATTAGTGTGTGTTGTAAATTGCCTCCAACATTGCGCCTGTTTTTTCTTTCCGGAGGCTTCCATTTTGCTGAAGCCCAGAGCCCTTGAACAGCAGTAAATCATAAAGCGGAACTAAACCCATAAATTTAACGGTTTCAAAAAAGTTACATTCCTGGAATACTGTGATTGCTAACTGTCACATTTTCTTGTGTCCTACCATCAAATGGCCGGTGTCATAACTGATCACATGTGCAGCACCATGGCAGTTGCAGATCAAACAGAAGCAGCTTCCTTGGCTATAAGGCCTCTTTCACAACAGTGCAGAGACATCAGTTTTTTCTTTCATGCGTTCTGCAAGGGCACGACAAAATCAGTTGTTTTCTATGTGCCCTGTTCACACCACAATACTAGTATCATGTGCCGATTTTTTTCTGAGCAGGAATCTGCAACGTGCATAAAGCTCATTGGAGCGCACATGAAAAATTGATGTCTCTGCAAGTGAAATCTGCACATCAGTTTCCATCAGTTTATCTTCATGTATGGTGTGAACGAGGACATAAGGAGTTTGGGTTTAATTCTGCTTCAAGGGTATTAGCAGATCGGCCTCTACAAACTCGGCAGTGCCTAGAAAACGGAGAGCAACTGAGCATGTGCAGTGCATTACTGGATTTTAAACCATATAGGCACTTATTGTTAATGTTTTACATAGCTATACCTGCAAAAGGGCCAGCCTGAAGTGATCTAGCGGGAATTAATTTTCTGACTAAAGTGCCATTTTAAGTGCAAATGTTCCAGCATTTTTAATAGCTAACAGCTAAAATGAGATGCATTGTGAGTCATTTCACTAATAATTCCACATTAGTCACAGCAGTAAAAATGGTATGTGTTTTGTCCCTTTATTGGTACTAAGCAACTCAGTTTTTTTGCAAATTGCACATCATTGCCAATACAGTAAATTAAGATTTTTGATGTTTATGCAAGAGGTGTCTCTCCCTAGCGCACTATCCATGGTAGGATGACTGATCCTTCTAGGAAAGAATATTCTTAATCTGAGCAAAAATATCTGTTGCTGATTTGAGAATGTAATGCCAGCAAACTATCACTATACCGTTTTTGTCCTTCAAAGGTTTGCTTGGCATATTATGCTCTATGTATTAATCATGGCTTGTAATTACTATTTCCACTGAGGGACCTATCCTTGCAGCACATAGAAGGTGATCTTGTATGAATGTATGCATACAGATTTCCTTGCCAGTGACCTTTTGTGGCATTTGGTAGGCACATTTTCATTCTTGTACAGGCATGACTTAAGCTGTAGACTTGGCACATGTAATGGTTGAGCGTACCCTGTGCTGTGCAGCTGGCAGCCTCAAAGCGTCTATTTAATTTATATGTGAAGGCATGCATCCTTGTACTTTCTTCTTTACCTTGTGTCAGTACTGATAAATGTCCCCAGTGAGCCAACAAAAGCCTAGTTTCTAAGCACTGAAAAGAAAAGCATCACCTTCCACTGTCATTCTTAGTGTTGAGGAATCATGTATAGGCTTAAATCTCATGTGTTGGCAACTTAGTTGCATTTACTTTACTCCAGAAAAAATTGTAGCACTAAATTCTGATATTAATAATTCTGTGTTTTTTAAATAAAAATTCTTATGTTCTAGTACCATGCTGAAACCATCAAAAATGTCCGTGAAGCCACAGAAAGCGTTGCTTCTGACCCAATCCTCTACAGACCCGTGGCTGTTGCATTGGACACCAAGGGACCAGAAATCCGCACAGGTCTTATCAAAGGCGTAAGTATTGCAAAATCTTCAGTAGCTGAAGAAAAAAATACAATTTTAGAGAAGTTCTTGTATATCAAGTGGATATTATCTATAATTTTCAGTGTCCCCTCCGTTTTTTTTTTTTTAAAGTGCTTTTGGCTGTCAGAGATCTATAGTGGCTAAAATGAGCATTATACATGGGTTTTTTGGTGTTTATAGCAGTCATTTTTAAACTTTTTATTTTATTTTTTTTGAGATGGGCCTGGATTTAGACAAACATACTTTTTTTTTTTTTTTTTTTTAATTTTGCTACAAGCTCCTAGTATATTTTGCTTAGCTTACACTGTTTTTGGTTTGTCTTTTAGAGTGGCACAGCTGAAGTGGAACTGAAGAAAGGTGCAACCCTGAAGGTGACCCTGGATGATTCTTTCCAGGAAAACTGTGACGAGAATGTTCTTTGGGTTGATTACAAGAACCTTACCAAGGTGTTAAAGGCTGGATCCAAGATCTATGTAGATGATGGTCTCATTTCTCTTCTGGTTAAAGAAGTCGGTTAGTAGATCTTGATGGCTTAAAGCACATGTGTCAAGCACAAGGCCCGTGGGCCAAAAGCGGCCCGACGTGCCTTTTTTAATTTGGCCTTTGCAGCTATGGCACCCCCATGTCCGCCCCCTTGTTTCAGCAGTTGGCAGCAGAGAGGAGGACAGAACTCCTCCTACAGATCCTGCAATTCTCTGTGCAGTCACAGCACCCCCTCGCATCCCCTTTTCTCAGCATTCAGCAGACTATAAGCGCCTTGAGGCGATTCAGTTAGCATTTGCAGCGCTATATAAATCATTCATTCACTCTGGCAGCTGACTCCAACCCTCGTCTGGTCCTCCTCCAAGCCCTGCACTTTCTGATTCCCAGTTCCGCCCCTAGCTTCTTCCCTGTTGCAGCAACAATGTAAGGGGGTGCACCGTGATTTAAGGGAGGGTGAGGGGTGACTCTTGACTTCAGATGGTGGGGGGCTCCTAACATCTGATGTAAAGGGGGTTGGGGTTCTCTGGATATCTAGTCTTGCAGACAACTCGCCCTGTGAGGGCAACCATAATGCTGAGAGGGCACGTGATGAAGTTGAGTTTGACAGCCTTGGCTTAAAGGAAACCTTTACTTTTCTTTTACAAGTAAAGTAAAAGTAATCTGCTTTATTCTTTTGTGTCATGTAGGTAGTTAGGTAAAATGTTCTATTTCGATCAAGATACAAGTGTATAGGAATGTCAAAGCAGCTTGAAACGGGTCAAGTACAGGTCAAATACACCCATCACTGAATCCTGAATGATCTCAAACTGACGTCAAAAGCAATTTGCTATTACCACCTCAACACAATCCCCCTATACGGCCCCTATAGTAGAGAGGGCAGGGTTTAGAAGTACTGTTTTTATTGCGGTTTGTGCTTTCCAGCAGTGGTGAAAAAACGTATGTCACACAGACACAAATTGGAGGAAAATGTCCCCAATAAGGTTACAGCCAGACATAAGAACTTTCATTTGAGTGGGCTGAAATCGCACTGGATCGCAACAAAAGCAGATCATGCACTTTAAAAATGCACTGCACCAAATCCAGTGCTAGCAAGTGCTTTGGGTTTGGGGTGTCCTTACAATTATATTGACACCTGCAGCAGATCGCATAAACCAAAAAGATAGATAAAAATGCTACAGTAGCTACACCTCAGTAATAGGTATATGGGAAATGTATATTAGAATGTCCCTAAAACATATATAAACTGTCACTCCTCAAACTGAAATGAGAGGAGAGAAAGTGTGATCCTGTAGATTGGCAGCAGCATATATTTAAAGAGTACTATAGGTCCACAAGGAAAAATTGTCAGTGAGGAATCAACCAGTATGCAAAAATTAAGCGCTTTATTGAAAAATGCTAAATTTTAAAAATGCATCCACTATTGCAGCGTTTAAAAAAAAAAAAAAAAAAAAAATTCACACTCACACACCTATATCTCAGTAATGAAGTATACAGCAAGGCAGTTTGGTTATTAGGATAGGAAATATTCCCAGACCTTCAGTAGCAGTCCTGCTAATGTTATGAATTGGCTTGGAAGCCTCAGCAGTGAAAACTGAAGCCTGGCACAGTCTCTAACTGGGTAGGTGTGCTGTAAAGGATTCTGCTTCAATTCCAAAGGGTGCTTGGAAAGCTATATGGGACAGTCAGTCCTCCGCTGAAAGGCTGAGCTGGATGCCTGTCCAGGCATGTGGGCGGATCCCAACTTCATTATCATGATCTTGCCCCAGCCTGGATCCGCTCTGTGACGTCCGCTGACAGCAGGCTTTAGCCCGCTGTCTGCTGAAAAGGGTTCACAGGAGTGCAAAACGTACTGCACTCCTGTGATTCAGAGAAGTACAGCAAAACAAGCTTTGGCTGTACTTCTATTTTTAATGCTATTTCTACAATAACTGTTATACCTACCTTAGTTGTAGATCTTTATTTATTTTTTTTCAGGGGTTCTCCAAAATCTTAAATTTTTGCCAAGGGTTCCTCCAAGGTAAAAAGGGTGAGAAACCTTGTACTGGAAGGCTCAAGATTGCAAGTTGACATCACCTGAGAAATAAGGGATTTAGCAGTATTTCATTGTGATGCTTAGCTAATGTTTATTGCTTTCTTTATCCAGGTGCAAACTTCTGTATCACAGAGGTGGAGAATGGTGGATCCCTGGGCAGCAAGAAGGGAGTTAACCTTCCAGGGGCTGCTGTAGACCTGCCTGCTGTGTCTGCGAAAGATGTTCAGGACCTTCAATTTGGAGTAGCACAAGGAGTTGACATGGTGTTTGCATCCTTCATTCGCAAGGCAGCTGATGTGCATGCTGTAAGAGAAGTTCTCGGGGAGAAAGGAAAGAATATCAAAATTATCAGCAAGATTGAGAACCATGAAGGAGTGCGCAGGTAGGCATGAATGGTGGCTAGATGGCTACTGAAGGGGAAGGGTATGTTAGAGTATTGTGCAGTTAAGGTTTAACTGTGTACATTTGAAATCCCACAGACTCCTGTATCATAAACTCTCCTTTCCAGAGGACCATAGTCATTTTATTTCTATGTGTTTTAAGCTGCATATACACTGAGGGTAATTTTATAAGAATCTGGAGCAACTATACACAGCAGTCAACTGGCTTCTAGCTTTCATTTTTAAAACTTTAAACAAGCTGATGATAGAAGCTGACTGGTTGACACGCACAGCTGCTCTAGCTTTGGTAAATGTCTCCAATGTTTGCGGCAAAAATGCTTTCCTTCATTCGGTTCTCCTGTACTCTGTAAGTTGATAGAAGTGGGTCAGCTGTAATGCAAGATGCACCATCACCAACGCTCATTGATTCGGTGTATCCCAATAGGCTGTGTTAGACAAACAGCTCCACTGAATGGAGGTGAGCACTAACTGCAGCACTGTTCTTATGGCCTTAAAGTGCAGTTCCACCCAAAAAGGGAACTTCCTCTTTAAGTGCTGTAATTTTTTTTGGGGGGGAGGGGTCCCACTTCCTCCCCTTGCGCCACGGTGCCGGAAGGAAGATCGCCTCTCCCTCCCTACAAACTTCTGGGACACGTCACAGGTCCCAGAAGATTGCCTGGCCATTCACAGTGCGGCTCGCGCATTCGCAGTGCAAACCACAGTCGGGCGCCCACAGTAAGCATGCCGGTGCCGCAGAGAGGAGGGGGAGAGGAGCAGGGCTTTGTACGTCCCCGCATCGCTGGACCCTGAGACAGGTGATTATTAAAAGTCAGCAGCTACACTTTTTGTAGCTGCTGACTTTTAAATGGGTGGAACTCCGTTTTTAAGAACAATGTTATTTTTAGAGACAATACAGGCATACCCCACTTTTAAGTACACAATGGAGTTTATTTACTAAAGCTAGAAAGTGCAAAATCAGGCTCACTTCTGCATAGAAACCAATGAACTTCCAGGTTTTATTACCCAAGCTAAATTGAACAAGCTGGGGTTAGAATCTCACTGGTTTCTATGCAGAAGTGAGCCTGATTTTGCACGTTCTAGCTTTAGTAAATAAACCCCATTGTGTACTTATATAGTACAGTACAGGTATACCCCACTTTTATTTGTTCTGTAATGAAAGCTTTTTACCTGCTTCGCTAGTGCACGTCCTTAAGTTAACCGAACCTCACATCTGCAGCTCAGGCTGAAATTTTGGCATACCTTGGTGTTGGGATGTCATCCCAGTCAGGCCAATTGAGGTGGCTGAAGAAGCCAGACTAGGGAAGAGGAAGCTTGTGGACATCACGTCACTGTTCCATATCTTAATGTGGTATAAACTGTTAAATTGTGTCTTTGCACTTCTCTTTAGATTTGATGAAATTCTAGAAGCCAGTGATGGTATTATGGTGGCCCGTGGTGACCTTGGTATTGAAATCCCAGCAGAAAAAGTCTTCCTTGCCCAGAAGATGATGATTGGCCGTTGTAACCGCGCAGGGAAGCCTGTGATATGCGCAACACAGGTAGTATTCCTAATTCATTTTTTTCAGTTTGTATAAAACAGATCAATTTGTGTTTTTAAAAAAAAGGATTCTTATAAACTTGGTGACTTTCATTTTTTACAGATGTTGGAGAGCATGATCAAAAAGCCACGCCCAACCCGTGCTGAAGGCAGTGATGTTGCCAATGCAGTACTGGATGGGGCAGATTGTATAATGCTTTCCGGGGAGACTGCCAAGGGAGACTACCCACTGGAGGCAGTACGCATGCAGCATGCTGTAAGTATTCTCAATAAACAGGCCATATTCTGCTATCACACACACACACACCAGCTCTTCTAGGGACCCGCATTGACGCATTAGATGATCAGCTGGAATAAAGCACATTCCTATTCATTAAACTGAGCAGATAGATCATGTAGTCCTATTTACTTTTAGAAATGTTTTATTTTATTTTTTTACTTGGTTGGGTAAGAACATCACATACAGTATATTATCTTTACATGTACATAACAGTTTTTAGACTGAGTGTATTTGTGGTTGGTGTGTGTGTGTGTGTGTGTGTAATTATATATCCATTAATATATAACCTTCAAAATGCGTGTAGTGTGCTGTATTGTCTTTTTAGATACGGTTGGTGTAGCATGTACTGTAGCTCTGCTGTCTGCTATAGCTTGCTTAAGGCTTTGCGCAGCTTTTAGATAGGCAGTAAATAAAGACCCCCACCTTTTTAATGAGCGCTGGAAAATTCAGCTCCTTTTCTGCATTTCCTCCCTCCTTGCCTCTCCTATCTTCTCCCCTTCACTGAAGGCTTGTAATGGCATGCTAGTTGCCAGCTCACACTTTTTTGCTATAGGTTTGAGGACTGACTCAGTCGAGGTTATGCTTGTCTCAGCTAGTGCTGTTGGCTAGTGCTGTTGGAAAGGAGTCCTGACTGCTCCTGGTATTTGGATAGTTGGCATGTTTTCATAACTGGTGTGGGAGAGTGCTGACCGAGACAAGTCCTATTACTCATGCACCAATGTGTGTACACGTCTGCTTCCACTTGTATTACGTACTGGTATGCACCTTCATTCGGGAAGTATTCTTTCAAAGTCTTCACACGTGCGTAAATAAAACAAATAGCCTATTTTGCAGTGTTATGAACAATCCCCCCCCCCCCCCCCCCCCCCCCCCCCCACCCCCCCTTTTTTTTTTTTTTTTCTAAATTTTATATACAATTTTTACTTTTAGACTGATAGTTACGGATAACTTAAGTGATTTGCAAATCTGACGAATTTGCGACTTCTAGTTTTCATTTTGACTGTGGGGGGGGGTGCAGGAGGGGCTGGCTCAGGCTCTCGGCAGCATGCTGAGGCAGGTGCCAGTCCAGGCATCTGTTGGGATCCCGACTATTGGGATCTTTTCCGAGCCTGGACCAGCTGAGTAACGTCAGCCAACAGTGGACTTTAGCCTGCTGTTGGCTGAAAATGGGTCACAGAAGTGCAGAACAAACTACACTTCAGTGATCCATTGAAGTATAGACAAAATAGCTTTGGCTGTACTTCTCACTTTTTTTTTTTTTTTTAATAAACCAACCTAGCTGTTATAATTCAAGTCTGTATAATCATCACTACAATTAACAAATTCAGACAAAATTGTATGATTCTCCACACATTGGAGAAATTTACAAGGCATATATTTGGCCAAATGTGTGGTTCTCCAGTTTGCCTGATTTGCAAGTCAATTTGTTTGTCCCAGTTACTTATTTTTATTCATCAGTCACACTAGTAGTTCCTATTCTAAAGTAGAGATGCAATTTATACATGCTCCGTTTGCATCACTTAAAGTGATATTCTTTACTGCCTGGGTGGATCGATTCATTAAACAGACCTTAGTATTTTTTTATACGCTTGCCATCTAGCATGTGCGAACATTTAAATGTAATGCTGGCCGTGACATGTAGCAAATTTGTATATACTTTTTACACTACCTCCATATTTAATTAAATGAGCAATTTAAAATCTTGTACACATACATTAATTTAAATCATAATAGTGGGGACCTTGCTTTTCATGCTGTATGAGATGCAACATATTGACCTAACAAATTAATCTGTTTTGACTCTCAAGGTCTACCAGCTTTGGTTGTTAATTCTCTGGAGTCCAGATTATCTCTCCCAAATTAAATATATCAGGTTTTTCTAACCACAAAACGACCTGAAACGTACTGTGCGCACATGCAGGTTGGTTTGTAAATGGACCATGCGTGCACTTCAGTGATTGCAGAGCAAGGTACTGTTCATGTCATGCCCTCACTTCTCCTGACATATGCTCTGCTGCCTGACTTTTCTTTGCTGGGCTGGAGAAGAGGCAGTGTGTTGCATGGTGTTGTCTGGAGTGTCATTCCATTACACTGCAGTTGTCTATGTATGTGACAGAGATAATTTTATACAAACTCAGAAAAGGGTTATCCTCACACCCACCGCCCTAGCTTCCTTAAAGCTGACCATACGTTATAACATTTTCTTATTATATTTCCTTTTAAATTTACCTTCAACTATGTAGTGCAAGACCTGCCTGATTGCATACAAATTTAAGTGTTTTAGGTTTGACCTTGTGTGTTTTTTTTTTTTTTTTTTTTTGTTTTTTTAAACCTAATGGAAAATTGTATAACGCACGGCCAGCTTTATTTCTGACAATGTTGAGAATGGGGGGGGGGGGGGGGGGTTCACAAATGAGGACAAGGACAGCAATAACAGTGGGAGGAATTTTTAACCTTTCTCATACTATCCCAAAAAGTTTTATCCGTAGTTCTATTTGTGCAAGTTTTCAAAAATGTTTTTTATAATTCTGCCCTTCTCTTATTTTTAGGAAAAAGGGAAGTATGGCTAAAGCTTTTTTGGTCAGAAGTCTTCTGGGTCACAGGAGTGCACTTAGTTTTGCACTCCCGTGACACAGGATCAGATAAGCATGGGCTGAGAGCCTGAGCCAGCTGCTTGAGCCAGCTGTTTTTAGGTTAGTTAGTGTTTACAATGTGAACAGTAGGGGGAAAAAAACAATTGTCCAAGGCTGCAGCTCTGATTAGGTCCAATAAGGGCATCCCGGAAGGAATTATGGGGTGCAGATCCCACTACTCAGTATTACCCACAATTTATTTTCTGCTTCCTTTTTTAAATGAAGAGGGAACCACGTTTATGTGACCTAGCATCTTTATATATCAAACGTTTGTACACTGCATTTTGGTAGATGCTTTGCACTAGATAAAGCTTGATTGTAGTCAGTGCATATTATGCTACGGTTATGTCATACACACATTTCAGGAATTCCATAACAGTAGTTTAACCCTGCATTACATGTAGTTGTTAATCGCTATGATTTTTTAAATCCTCTTTAATAGATCAGTCTTTTTTTTTTTTTTTTTTTTTTTTTTTCACATTAGCAAATATGCCTTAGTCTGTACCATATGTTCAGTTCCACAACCACACTTTATTAAACTTTAGTAAACACTTTAGTAAAACTAGTAGTCATTAGATCGTATATAGATCGATGGAAAGTTGCTAAAAAACGGCCCAGTCTGATGGTAAAGACAGAACAGCTATACATATGCTCAGTATACAAATAACTTTTATGGGTTGTTTAATGTCCAAAGTCATCAGGCTGCATTGAAAATGTCTGTTAGTCGAGACATTTTTGTAATCAAGAAGTAATGTAGTTTTCATAGTTTGTTGGGTCATTGGAGTTGTCATCACATGCTGGATCTCCAAGTCTTATCAACAGTGCTTATCACCTTTTTGTTGTATCCTCTTTATAGCAGCCTGATGATTTGTAGTGACTGTCCTCCTTCTCTTCCTTTTTTCTCTCTTACTCCTAGTTTTCTTTCCTTTTTAACCCTACTTCTTCCTACTCTTTCACACTAACATTTAGCTTCTGGTTACTGGTGCAGAGAATCACTCTGCTTTATTTTCTTTCTTTTGTTATATGTCCCCCCCTCTCTCCTTGTCCTCCTGTTCCTTGCCCTGGTTCCTTTTCTCCTCTCCCTCGGCTCACAGATTGCTCTGGAGGCGGAGGCTGCTGTTTTCCACCGCCAACTCTTCGAGGAACTTTGCCGTCTCATGGTTCGCTCCAGGCATCCTGCGGAAGCGATGGCTGTAGGCGCAGTGGAGGCATCTTTTAAATGTTTAGCAAGGGCGCTGATAGTTCTGACAGAGTCCGGCAGGTAGGGCTCTGTCCGCACCACTATCCCTTAGCTTCTAACATGCTGCGACTTCTCAGTTACTCCATGGTTCAGGCAGGTAGCGAGTGTGAATGCTGAGTGAGTGATTTCAGGTGATAGGCTCTGTCATGCAATAAAAAAATGTAGCCTGACTGATGTGAATGTTTCCCATCCCATCCTGTTTCCCCCTCCTCATTCATCCCCTACTTCCCTGCACTGGGCATTTGCGGCACATCATATCACATTACTGCTAGATCGCTCGGGAGGCAGAAGCAGCCATTTACCACCGTCAACTGTTTGAGGAGCTTCGACGTGTGTCCCCGCTGACCAGTGACCCAACAGAAGCGACTGCAGTTGGAGCAGTTGAGGCATCTTTCAAATGCAGTAGTGGAGCCATCATCGTTCTTACCAAATCTGGCAGGTAGGAGGGGAATAAGCTCTGTGACCAAGCTGTGTATACTGTGCCTATTGGATCAGGAGTCTGGGAGGTAAATGTGTTGCTAGACCAATTACTGACTTAATTATAAGATTCACGATTCCTGAGAACAGCCCTCTTGCCTGAAAAGGGATTAACGGGGAAAACGAGGTCATGATGGTTTGAGTTTAGTACTCTGGACAGCTGAAGTTGCTGCTCTTATTTCATATGACCTTTTCGCTTGTGGATCCTTCACTCTGTGACCTTTCTTTGCAGGTATTTATAGATGATACCAGCAGCTTTCTATTACAGGGTCTCATTTAAAAAAAAAAAAAAAAAAAATTGTTCTTTTGGCCCTTTCTGACCTTGGGATGCCTACATATAAAAGTTTTATTTCCTAATGTGTATGGTTTGATTATTGTTGGCTTATATTTTAAAGTGTTATTTATATTTTAAATGATGTGGTTGCATCACTTACAAGCTCTCAGAAATGCTGTTTTCCTTCTCAGGGCCATATAGTCAGAATCTTTTGCAAACTACACTATTCTCTATATAGGGTGGCTACGCTACCTTGTGGGGTCTCCCTAGAGCTGACATGTAGCCACCAATATGTGCATGTTCTGAGCTGGGAATACAGCTTCACATGGACCCGCTCTGGACACACACCACCTCCTAAGTAACTTGATGTCTTCTCTGCCCACCAGCCCTTAGATTTGATAGCAGCACAGAAATAAGCTTGTACATTGTTTTCTGCTGGTCTTCCACTGCATGAATGCAAAGAAGGAAGGATCAGCAGAAAAGTGAGACTTTATTTTATTTTTTTTAGTATTTACTTTAATGCCCTTAAAATCGAAGTGCAGGATTTAAACAAAACAAAAATACTGACTTGGGTGAATGAAACATCAGTCCAATGCTGTATTTGTCCCCCGCTGCCTCTAGACTGAGAACTGAGGGATCAAAGACTGATGATCGTTTGGTTCTCAGTCTTATGTGAGCAGAAAGCCATCACTCTGTGCTCTGCCCCGCCAGCGCTCACTGGAGCACTGGGCTGTGGATGGGGCAGGAGCATCTGGCTCAAGCTCTTGGCTGTGCATCGAAGGGCTGAGTCGGCTGCTGGTCAGGTATCTGGGTAGATCCTGACATTAAAGTCTGGATCTTTCTATAGTCTGCACCGGCTGAGTGACATCAGCCAACAGCAGACTTTACCCCACTGTCGGCTGAATACGGGTCACAGGAGTGCAGAACTAAGTGCACTCCTGTGACCCACAGGAGAAGTACAGGCAAAAAGAGCTTTGGCCCTACCTCCTTTTAAAGCAACCCTGTAGGTAAATGGTCCTCATATCCTCCTGATCCCAATATCCTTTCCTGTCTTGAGAAAAACTGCTGCAGAATCATAAGCTAAGGTTGTGTGACCAAAGTCTTAGGTTTGGAGGGATGGATCCTGGTCGAGTGGCTTTTCTAGGACAGGTAATTTTTAGGGTCATTTTTTTTGTATGTTTTTAACCTGTAGAAAAAAGGTGAATTTTGATAAGATGAGAGATGCCGCAAACCACTAGCTCAACAGGTGAAGAGACATGTGAATGCCCTCAGCCATGAGCTCCTCCTCAGCGCTGCCTCTGATGCATTTTGCCCCACCCATCGGGGGTTTTATTCAGAGAGATCTCGATCGTTAAGCCCTGATGGGTGGGGCAAAATGCATTGGAGCTGGGGCTCAAGAGAACCTCATGGCTGAGGCTGTTCCCATTTCTCTTCACCTGTTGAGCTAGTGGGTGCTCATGCCCTCATAATTCACTGCTTTCTGGATTACGCATAAGACAGCCTGCGCTCATATATTGCTGAGACACCGGATCCATTGGAGTACCTTGAGCGGCACTAGACGTGGTATTGGGTATTGCATGTGGAAAAAAAGTGCTGAGAATACGAAGGCTGCCATTGCTGAACTCTTGAAAATGCTTGCTGCCAGTCTTTAGTGCTTTGTATTTCTGAACATAGAATAACTATGCAGATCAGGAGTTTATTCTCTTTTCTAGCTGCATGCTTGTTCTATGTCAGACACAGAATATATTGATGCTAGAGGCAGACAAAGGACCATTTTGTCAGCAGTGGCAGCCTTGGTATTAGTACAGGTTTGTTATATTACACGGCAACGAACTGAAGACAGAATTGTTTTGATTTACTCAAACTCG
Source organism: Lithobates sylvaticus (assembly GCA_028564925.1). Lineage (NCBI taxonomy): Eukaryota > Metazoa > Chordata > Amphibia > Anura > Ranidae > Lithobates > Lithobates sylvaticus. The sequence continues at coordinate 498,928,347 of CM053029.1, forward strand.
AGAATGCAAAATCTGGCGCATTTGTGCGTGGTAACCAATCGTCTTCTAACTTCAACTTGTTCAGTTAAGCTTTGACAAAAAAAAAAACTGGAAGCTTATTGGTTTCTATGCAGAGCTGCACCAGATTTTGCACTCCAGTTTTAATAAATCAGTGATGCCGGTTTCTACACCTGCTCTGCACTGCAGTTTTAAAGGGAAGCAAACCAATGCTTGCTTGTTGTGCCCATCAAAATGTGTTTGATTTTGTCACTGAAGGATGTCTGTTGCTCCATATTCAGGTCTGCCTAGCTGTAGAAGCACCCTTGATTGGTCAGCTCAGCATTTTGACTATAAGGAATTATGAATACATCAATGCCTTATTTGCCTGTAAAATGGTGTGAATTTTTTTTGTAGCAGAAGAGTAAAAGTATCATAATGGTGTGCCTGTTAAATGTTTCCCCTTTGCTCTGATCCTCCCTGTATACATTTTCTAATAAATTGCTTCCTAAAGACCCCCCCGGTGTGTGTGGTCACATGACTGCATTGAAGAAATAAAAAAAATGAGAAAAGAATTTATTGGAAAATGTATACAGGGAAGTTCCAAGCAAAGTGGAGAAACCTTTTACAGGTAAGTTTTGTTTTTTTTTTTATTTTTTTTTTTTTTTTTTGTGATGCATTTTCCACTTTTAAAGGATAGTCTCTCCTTTCCTGCAAAAAATGAAATATTAATTCCCAATACCTTCTCCACTTCTCTGGCAATCGCTGCACTTAGCTGCTGCATATGTCTGCCATCATTCAGATTTTTACACTTTTAAGGCCCAGCGGCTATGTAGTAGCATAATGCTGGCAATGGCAAGTGGTTAGCGCTGTCATGTGACGGCATTGACCAGTGACCCCTAGCCGTTGACAGTATTATGCTACTACAGACCCTCCAGGGTTGTGTACGGAGCTTAAAATTGTATGGATTTGATACATCAGCAGATGTGGGTGGCCGAAGATTATCGGTGCAGCAAGGAGATTGTTGAGAGGTCACCAATTCTTTTTATTTATTTTTGGTGTAAAAGGTGAAATTGCACACAAAATGCTGTCATGATAATTGAATATGGCCACAGCACTAATAAAGATGCAAGTCAGTGGTCTATTGCAAAGACTAGGACCAATTCAGACTATTACTGTAATGTATAAAAAAAAAAAATGCTTGTATTTCTGTGTGAAAATAAGTTTGATGCCTTCTTTTTTTTTTTTTTGAATGGCACCCAAATGTACCTGGTCAGTGCATAGCAATGTATGTTTAGTTTTGGCACACAATCTACAGATCTCTGCATTGTGGTGCACTGTTATGGGAAAAGATGCCGTAGGTCTTTTAAAACCTAACTGTGTGCCTATTCAAAATAAAGGGGCTGCCCTACTGCAACATGCGTTAGTGTAACAGACCGCGTTCTTACTGTCTGAAATGGGCCCTTAGACAACCAGGTTTACAAGCAATGTTTTTACAGGGTTAATTGCTATATTCAGCATTCTGTATAGTGTGTTGTGTATTTTACTTATTAACACTGGCGTTTTGCAGATCTGCACACCTGGTATCCAGGTATAGGCCGCGTGCTCCAATCATAGCTGTGACTCGTAATGGACAGACAGCCCGTCAGGCACATCTGTACCGTGGCATCTTCCCTGTACTGTACAAGGAGCCAGTGCATCAGGCCTGGGCAGAGGATGTGGACCGCAGGGTGAACTTCGCCATGGATATTGGTAAGAGGGTGAACAGAATAAAATAGTTGCCTCATAAATGACCATAAAAAATAAAAAAAAACACTTCTTAACATACAGTTAGATTAGTCAAATGCAAACTTTTTGTTATCATCGTCTCTTATATGTAATCTGATAATTGGTAGGTGCTTTGAGACAGCACAGAAAATAGAACTGTTTTGTTTGCAAGAATGTGAAAATGTATTGTGGTGCCATTATTAACCACTTGACCCCCAGGCCAATTCTCACCTTTTTCTTTTTGCTAGAAAATTACTTGGAACCCCAAATGTATGTGTATATATATATATATATATATATATATATATATATATATATATATATAATATATACATACATACATACATACATATACATACATACATACATACATACATACATACATACATACAGGGTTCCAAGTAATTTTCTAGCAAAAAGAAAAAGGTGAGAATTGGCCTGGGGGTCAAGTGGTTAAATATATTATATATATATATATATATATATATATATATATATATATATATATATATATATATATATATATATATATATATATATATATATATAGCCCTAAAGAATAAAATGGTGGGTGTTGCAATTTATGTCACATGATATTTGCGCAGCAGTTTTTCAAATGCAAATTTTTGAAAAAATACACTTTAATGAATTTTAGTTAACACAAACACAATATAATACCCGTTTTTGGTAAAAATATAAAAATGTTATGCCGAGTAAAAAGATACCAAACATGTCGTGCTTTCAAATGTGTGCATGCCTGTGGTCTGGCGACAAACTGCAGTGCATTAAAGCAGCAGTAAACCTCAACAAAAAAGATTTTAAAAAATGGGCCCCTGGGTGATTTTAGTCATAATGTGCTAGTATGCACCACATACCAGCACATTATGACACTTATCTGAAAATCAAGCTCTCCAGCAGCATGCTGTCATGGGTCCCGTTGCTTCTATCTTCACCCGATCTTCCTTCTGGGTTTGTAAGCTTCAGCCATATAAATGGCCGTGCCACAATGATGTCGCTCCAGTAGCACAGAGGTCTGAAGGAACAGCACGGGTATGCCTTTCCTTCTGAGCGCATGTGCCGCTGCTGCCTAAGTAAATTTCTTTTAAATGGTACACCTTTAGATAGATTTACTGTGTCAAATAGGAAAGCCTAGTATAGCCTAGGTAAAAAAAATTAACCTAGTGACTTCACTACTACCACTTAAGGGACCGCCCCACGTACATATACTGCGGCAGGGGGGCCCTTAAACACAAAATCGCGTACCTGTACGTGATATCTTCTTCCTGGTCGTGTGTGCGCACGTCCCGCCAGAGACCCGCTTCTGCTGTGATTGGACACAGTGGGTGCCAATCAGTGGGTCTGGCAGACCCGATGTCCACCGGGAACCCGGCGATCGTTCGGAGAGAGGCAGAATGGTGGTCAAAGCAGACGGCCGTTCTGCCAGAGGGGAAAATGCAGATCTTGTGTTTTCTAAGCAGAAACACGGATCTGTTTTCCTTTAGTCAAAGCACATCCCCACAGTTGGAAAGCACCCCTAGGGACACATTTAACCATTTGATTGCCCCTGATATTTACCCCCTCCACTATCAGTGTTAGTACAGTAACAGTGCATTTTTTAATTTTAGAACTGATAACTATTTGTGTCATGAGTCCCCAAAAAGTGTCACTTGGTGTCAGATTTGTCAGATGCAAAAAGGGTTAAATCACTAATCAGATATTTGTATGCAAACTAGGACTTTTTTTTAATTTTATTTTTTTGAATATATAAATGTAGTAGAAGTAATGAACTAGTCCAGCAAAGCCAAAAAACAAAATGAGCACATACGGTTGCCCCTTTTTTATAGTGGCAATTAAAATATTCAATTTTGGTACACCCCTGACTCTTGTACCCAACCAAACACGATTTTGGCTACTGTGTTTAAAAAAAAAAAATATATATATATATATATATAAGGATCATTTATAGGGTGTTTTCTAAAAGGCACAAATTTATTAATATCAAACCTATAAAAAAAGCAGAGTTCAATGCTGCTGGTCAATGTTTTTAGAACTGCATCTACAGTGGTGTGAAAAAGTGTTTGCCCCCTTCCTCATTTCCTGTTCCTTTGCATGTTTGTCACACTTAAGTGTTTCGGAACATCAAACCAATTTAAACAATAGTCAAGGACAACACAAGTAAACACAAAATGCAATTTGTAAATGAAGGTGTTTATTATTAAAGGTGAAAAAAAATCCAAACCATCATGGCCCTGTGTGAAAAAGTGATTGCCCCCCTTGTTAAAACATACTATAACTGTGGTTGTCCACACCTGAATTCAATTTCTCTAGCCACACCCAGGCCTGTATTGCCACACCTTTTCACAATCAAGGCATCACTTAAATAGGAGCTGCTTGACACAGTAAGGTCCACCAGAAGATCCTTAAAAGCTACACATCATGCCGAGACCCAAAGAAATTCAAGAACAATTGAGAAAGAAAGTAATTGAGATCTATCAGTCAGGAAAGGGTTATAAAGCCATTTCCAAAGCTTTGGAAATCCAGCGAACCACAGTGAGAGCCATTATCCACAAATGGCGAAGACATGGAACAGTGGTGAACCTTCCCAGGAGTGGCCGGCCGCCCAAAATTACCCCAAGAGCGCAGCGACGACTCATCCAAGAGGTCACAAAAGACCCCACAACAACGTCCAAGGAACTGCAGGCCTCACTTGCCTCAGTTAAGGTCAGCGTTCATGCCTCCACCATCAGGAAAAGACTGGGCAAAAATGGCCTGCATGGCAGAGTTCCAAGGAGAAAACCACTGCTGAGCAAAAAACATCAAAGCTCGTCTCAATTTCTCCACAACACATCTTGATGATCCCCAAGACTTTTGGGACAACATTCTGTGGACCGATGAGACAAAAGTGGAACTCTTTGGAAGGTGTGTGTCCAAGTATATCTGGCGTAGAAGGAACACTGCATTTCAGAAAAAGAACATTATACCAACAGTAAAATATGGTGGTGGTAGTGTGATGGTCTGGGGCTGTTTTGCTGCTTCAGGACCTGGAAGACTTGCCGTGATAAAAGGAACTATGAATTCTGCTGTCTACCAAGAGATCCTGAAGGAGAATGTCCGACCATCTGTTCGTGTACTCAAGCTGAAACGAACTTGGGTTCTGCAGCAGGACAATGATCCTAAACACACCAGCAAGTCCACCACCGAATGGCTGAAGAAAAACAAAATGAAGACTTTGGAGTGGCCTAGCCAAAGTCCTGACCTGAATCCTATTGAGATGTTGTGGTATGACCTTAAAAAGGTCGTTCATGCTCGAAAACCCTCTAATGTAACTGAATTAGGACAATTCTGCAAAGATGAGTGGGCCAAAATTCCTCCAGGACGCTGTAAAAGCCTCATTGCACGTTATCGCAAACGCTTGGTTGCAGTTGTTGCTGCTAAGGGTGGCCCAACCAGTTATTAGGTTTAGGGGGCAATCACTTTTTCACACAGGGCCATGATGGTTTGGATTTTTTTTCACCTTTAATAATAAACACCTTCATTTACAAATTGCATTTTGTGTTTACTTGTGTTGTCCTTGATTATTGTTTAAATTGGTTTGATGTTCCGAAACACTTAAGTGTGACAAACATGCAAAGGAACAGGAAATGAGGAAGGGGGCAAACAATTTTTCACACCACTGTAGCTTTAGTTAGGGTTGGTGCCTATTTATGTATGTAAAGTACATATCTGCATTTAGTGTTCTTTGTCATTTTAGGTAAAGCCCGTGGTTTCTTCAAGACCGGCGATTGTGTCATCGTTCTAACTGGCTGGCAGCCAGGATCCGGTTTCACCAACACTATGCGTGTGGTACCAGTTCCTTAAACTTGATCATCTTCCTGCAGCTCTCGTTCACCCCACTCTTTTATCTGCACTTAGAACGGTTTTGCCCTTTGCATAAGCACACACTTGTGGATACACTTGTAAATCCCATCTTCTATGTGCGGGACAGAGGCGTTAAGTGTGTGTAAAACATAGCACTGTTTTGCTGCTCATCACACTCCCTCTAGTATAGCTATTAGTCTCCATATGTGCTGCTTTTTCCTTAGGAAAACATTAGTGCTGTATGTGTTCACACTCCTCTCCTACTGTCCCTCTACAGTGTTCAGTATGAGTATCCTTTGTGTGTCTTCTCTGGGCAGCTGTGTAGCTTGTGGTTAGGGGAAGGTTCATCTCCCGCTGTATAATCCACCTGTCAGCATTGTGCGGAGTTTAGTGTTTAATAAAACCATGCTACTGAGCACTTCTGCCTCCATGTTTGTCATTTATTAGTACTTTTATTGCATGTACACATGTGAAATATTCAAAGCACTGATAGCGGTTGTTACCTCAATGTTTAAGTGCATGGTGGAGTTGTCCATGGAAGTGTAATGGGCCTTTTCAGTCCAACCAGCAAACGTGTGTTTTGACAAACCTCATGCTGCATTTGTTTTAGATCAGAGGTGTCAAGCTCCATTTCGTCATAGGCCACATCAGCACTATGGTTGTCCTCAAAGGGTAAGTAGTAGCTTGTGTGCACTATGTACTGAGTGCAGGGTTCAGGGGTGCCTGAGGTACAGAGTGCAGGGCTGGAGCATCCCAATAAGTATGCTCCATTGAGTGACATTGGTGAAACCAGTCAGGGACCAGCACTGCTGGAGCTGAGGGACTCTCCTAGCTTCCGGGGGAAGAACACCTCCAGTGAGAGTGGGTGGAAAGGAAAGACAGGATTCTGGTGGTAGGGGACTCAATTCTTAGGACAGAAAGGGCAATCTGTGACAAAGATCTGACGCGCCGAACTGTATGTTGTCTACCGGGCGCTCGGGTTCGGCACATCTCCGATCTGGTGGACAGATTACAGTGAGGGGCTGGGGAAGACCCACCACGTTGGCACCAATGACATTCAGAGGCAGATGGAGTGTCCTAAAGAACAATTTTGGGGACTTGGGAGCCAAATTTGAGGAAAAGGACCTCCAAGGTAGTAATCTCAGGAATACTACCGGTACATCGAGCCACATCAGAAAGGGAGATTAGGGAAGTAAACAAGTGGCTGAAGAGCTGGTGTAGTAAGGAGGGGGTTTGGGTTCCTGGAGGACTGGGCTGACTTCTCAGTCGATAACCAGTACTATAGAAGGGATGGACTGCATCTAAATGAGGGTGTAGATCAGCTGGGAATGAAGATGGCCAAAAAGTTAGAGGGGTTTTTAAACTAGGCGACGGGGGAGGGTCCAGAAGTAGAGATAGTCAGCGCGGAACATATTCCAGAGGGTAGTATTGGGGGCATTAGTGGTAGGTTGACCAAAGCACATAAGTATAGTAGCAAGTCCTAGTTGCAATCTCGGAACACCCAATAAGAGGATAATATGCGGCCAGTCTAAACTACGTGGCATGTTCACCAATGCCAGGAGCCTGGCAGACAAGATGGGTGTTGTACGAGGAGGATTTGGATTTTGTGGGAATTTCAGAGACCTGGTTCACCAGCTCTCATGATTGGCTGGCAACCATTCAGGGGTATACCCTTTATCACAAGGATAGAGAGGGTAAAAAAGGGGGAGGGGGTATGCCTATACATCACTAAGGGAGGAGGTGGAATCCTTATGGGTAGAGCTCCAAAGGGATGAAGCTAAGGGGAAAATAAATACTGGGAGTATGCTATAGGCCCCCTAACCTGAGGAAGGAGGGGGAGACGGATCTATCACAATTTGGATTAGCAGCAAGGATGGGAAGTGTTATCATAATGGGGGATTTTAATTATTTAGACTGGGCGGAGAGAACTACGCATTCATCCAAGGCTCGCCAGTTCCTAAATGTCTTGTCTCAAAATTTTATGGATCAGATGGTAGACGCACCAACTAGAAATAAAGCGTTACTGGATCTACTGATTACCAGCAATACAGACCTGATCACGGATGTGGAAATACGGGGCAATTTAGGTAACAGCGATCATGGGTCAATTGGCTTCAGTATAAATCACACAAATGGGAAACCTAAGGGGAATACAAAGACACTGAATTTCAAAAGAGCCTACTTCCCTAAACTACGAACCTTGCTAGAAGGCATAAATTGAGATAAAGTCTTCGGAACAAAGAACACGGAGGAGAGATGGGTTTGCTTTAAGGGCATTAGCCAATGCATCCCATTGGGTAATAACTTTTTAAAAGGGCGAACAAAAGTCCTGGATGGCTTCACTCTAATGTAAACCTGCATATAAAAGCAAAGAAGGCCTTCAAAAAAAAAAAATACAAGGTTGAGGGATCATCAGCATTCAGACTTTATAAAGAATGCAACAAGAAATGTATAAGGCTGGCTAAGAGAACATGAAGAATGTCCCATCCCCTTGTCCTCTTCCTTTAGGTGTCTGGGGATTTAGGTACAACTTCCTATGTCAGGTTTTCTGGAAGCCAATTTGTCACCGATTTATTGGGAGTTTTTGGGAGAAGGTACAGAGATGGCAGAATTTGCTGATTACATTGTTGGGACGAAAAAATTTGTTTAAGATGATTTTTCTCCCCAAGTTTCTCTACATTCTCTCAAATTCCCCGGTGTTTGTCACACTGTGGATTATCAAACACATTGACTCTATTATTGTTAGTTTTTTTTTTTTTTGTGGGGATCACAAGCTCCCAGGTTATCTTGAAGTTACTTGTCACAAAGGGGGAAATGGCTCTTCCGGACTTGCGTTCTTGTTCTTTTGCCTCACAATTATCTTTCTTACACTGGCGACTTTTTCCCCAAACTCCCAATGCCACCACTTTGATGGAGGCAGCGGTTGCCACCTCACAAGAAACCCTGCAAAATATGGTTATATAGGAAAGGGATTCCGGGAAGAAAGGTGGGATCAGTCATGGCACTACCTGGGAAAATATTCCACCTTTTGTTCCCAACAGGGAAAAGATGAGCCGTTATGGCTAACCCCTTATGGTGTAACATATATCTTTGGGGGAATTTATTAAGCTACCAGATGGACAGGTGACCTGGGCTAAATATGGTATAAAATATCTACATCACATATGTCAGGAGGATGGTCTGTCAACATTTTCGACGTGGTTCTTTCGGTATGCGCAGTTGCGTCATTTCCGTTTTTTCCAGCCTAAAAGTGGCCCCCATTTGTGTAATCCATTCCTGCACTGTAGGAGGATCCGTGGCCTTACAGTGCCTTAATATCAACTTGCGTGCCTAAAACAGAGCGCGACCAATGGCCTGCTTAGGGATATCCTCCATCAGGAGGCCATCTATTATCCCCAGCAAGCAAGGTTTAGGGTCTAAGGGTATCTGGAAAGCCCTGTTAAGAGTGTTAATGACTTTCTTCCAATATAAATGTAGTTTAGGACATCGCCACAGAAGATGAATGAGATCCCTACAACACCTGGTGCAGGTGGAGTCTGTGATCACCCCCATCCGGGCTAATTTGGCTGGTGTGTAGTGTACCGTAAGGCAGCCCTCAATTTTCACTCGCCTGCTCGCATTTGGCGAGTGAATATTAATTGGGCGAGTATTCTGGCTCGTGCGGGGGGTGGATCTGCTTGGCTGGCTTGGCTTGGGCGGGGAGTGTGTCCGCTCGGCTCAGACAAGCTACACAAGCCGCCTCCCCCAGTCATCTCTATGGAGGGCTCCGTGTGCCGGGCTGCACGCTGGGAAGTGTAGTTTCCAGCGCAGCCCCGTGGATTCTCTTCTCACCGACATGGCAAACGGGAGGCGGTGGCGGAGATGTGTGTACCAGGACAGTGAGGTCAAGGAAGAAAACTCCTGCAGGTAAAGCACGGGCTTCAGGGAATAGCCTACCGGGAAGAAGTGAGAACCGAGAGGTCGGGGAGACAGCCAGAGACAAGTCTGTGCATAGGCTGGCAGTGTACAGGGATGGTGGGTGCAGGCTGTCCACTTACTGACTCACACCCCTACCTACCTTATTCAGCTAAGAAGTGGAGCATAGTGCAGCTACCCATAGCAGCCTATCATAACTCAGCTCACTGAGACCACATACCAATGTAAGGCAGGCTCTGGTTACTAGGGATACTGCACTGAGTGTTCATGTTCATGTTCTTGTCTCTAAAGTGTGGGGATGTACAGACAGTTGGGCCTAGTCACTCAGTGCAGTAGCCATAGCAAATGTACTGGCTTCTGTTTCATTGCTATTAGACCCCATTTACACCTAGCGTTTTACACGCAACATGCATAGGGCAGTCCATTCATTTAAAAGGGGATACTCTACACAAGGCAGAGTAGCTCATTCAGCCTTTGCCGCATTGGTTTTGGGTGGTTTTTTTTCTTTTTTCTCATTTTACAGTGTTCGCACATTTTTGCATGCAGAAAATCGCATGTCAGCTTGCGGTGTTTAGGATGCCATTAACAATGAATGGCGCAGCAATTGTGATGTGGTTTTAGCATGTTTTATAAATGCATGCAGAACTACGCAATTACAAAATGCACAGGTGTGAGTGGAGCCTTAGGGGTGGGTTCAGTACAAACCCAGAAATAAGGTGTCCCTCCCGCCCAGTCACCTAGTGCAGCACATCTTTCAACCCTGCAGTCTGTACGTAGCCCATATTTACTTAACAAGGCAGTAATGATGTGTACAGTGTCTATAGCAGCCAATCATATTTTATCCTTATTTTATTTATCACAGTCAGATCAATGAAATATGCTTTATGTTAATATTGTTGTTAATCTTTATTTTTTTAACCTTAATTCTGCATAAAACATTTAACAATGTAATTTTGTGAGATAATTTAAGAGGGCGTGTTTAGGGGCGGGGCAGGGTAGGGTGGAGCAACTGGTTGCAAGTAACTCTTAAGACCTGGCTAGTGGCTCAGGACTTGAAATTTTGAGCCCTGCCCTAAGGAGTGTGTGTATATATATAATAGCTGTGATAGCCTTTGTGCCACATTCGGCGAGCACAGGGGATCCGCCTGTAGGGCTTTTTCCCACTGTTCCTCTTCAAATGTGCCAACGTCTTGTTCCCATTGAGACACTGCTTTCAAAGGTGTGTCCCGTAGGAAGAGGTTCAATAGCATGGCATAACAGCAGGATATAAACCCCTTGTAGGTAGTTACTTCAAACAGTTGAAAACGAATGTAGAGTCCAAAGCCCAAATATTCGTACCTCTCTGTTCGTCAACTGCGTGTTTGAGTTGCATGTAATAAAAATGCATAGAAGTCGGGAGCTGAAAGGCCTCCCTAAGCTCCGGGAAGGATCTCAATCTGCCATCTTTAAATATGTGTGACACCCCGTACGGTTTCCACTTCAGACCATATGGTATTTTTGCTTTCTATGACGGCACCCGTCAGGTGCTCGATCGTGCTGGTCACCTCTCGCCAGTAGGGTTTGATTTTTGGGCAGTCCCAGAAAATGAGCATCGTTCCTCCTCCAAACCACAACGCCAGCAAACGCTAGAGACCTGCGGGAGGAAGCGATGCAGAGTGGTAGGTACTCTGTACCATCGAGTCATGATTTTATAGCAGGTCTCTTGGACTCTAGTGGCTATGGATGACTTCTGGGCAAAGTGCAAGACCTTGTCCCTTTGTGAGTCATTGAGTTGGATTCCTAAATCAGCCTCCCATTTAGAAAGGAAGGGTGGCGTAGACCCTTCCGCTGGTGAGATCAGGGAGGAATAGATAAGCGACAGACAGTGACGAATCGGTTCTCTGCGATGGCAAATTTGCTCCAGTTCCGTGAGGGGGCGCGATATGCCCGGTGTCCGTGCACACCGGCGCAGAAAATTACGTAGTTGGAGACCGCTCCAAAAGTCCAGTGGGGATCAGTAGCGTATATCCCTGCCTCTGTTATAAGTTGGCCGTCCGGGCCTAGGAAGTCGTGGAGGTGAAGCCGATCCTTTGCAGTTAGACGTCCAAAGATAGGGTTCATACGGCCAGGAGGGAAATCGGGGTTACCCAAGATTGGTACCATGGGGGAGGGCCTTGGGGATACTGAGGAATGTTGAAAGGCATACCTGGCCACCTGAATGGTGCTGCCCACCGTGGGGTGGTTAGTGAGGTCCCTTGGGATGGGGGTGGTGGTCCACGGCCAACTCTTGGCCATGCCGTCCGAGTCCTCCAGCTCCATCGCCACCCATTGTTTATGTTCTGCATGGCAGTGCCAATCGACCACCCTAGTAAGATGGGCCGCCCTGTAGTAGGTTTTTATATCTGGGAGGCCCACCCCTCCCCTGTGCTTTGCCATGTGTAGGAGTTGCAATCTAATACGCGGCTTTTGATGCGACCAGACAAAGGCTCGAAACATCGAATCGATTCGTTTAAAGAATAGCGGGGGGATACGGATAGGGAGGGCTTGTAATAGGTACAGTATCCTAGGTAGAGCTGTCATCTTAATGGCATTGCATCGCCCAAACCACGTCAAGGTAAGGGAGTGCCAATGAAGGAGATCTGTGTTGAGTCGGAGAAGGAGTGGAGCGAAGTTAGCCTGGTACAAGTCCGTGGGGTCCGGACTGATTTCAACGCCCAAGTAGGGAATAGTGTTGGTCGCCCAACGCAGCTGGAACTCTGAGCGCAGGCGGCGGATCGTGCCTTTATCCACAGAGATATTGAGGAGGGAGGACTTCGACAGATTGATTTGGAAGGAAGAGAGGGCCCCGTACTCCTGTAGGGAGTGGAGTAGGTTAGGGAGTGATTTGAGTGGGTCTGTTAGAAAGAAAATGAGGTCATCTGCAAAAGCGGCCACCTTATGCAGTCCGGAGGGTTTGCGGTAGCCGGTAATGTGTGTATTCGCCCTTATTCTGCAGAGGAGAGGCTCCAGGGATAGTATAAAGATCAGCGGGGATAGGGGGCAGCCCTGTCGAGTGCCGTTGCGGATGTTAAAGTAGCTGGACCTAGTCTCGTTAACTTTGACCGCAGCTGTAGGATGGGAGTAGAGGGAAAGGATCCAGCTGAGCATCGAGGAGCGCAGCCCAATATGTTCTAGGGTGGCCTGTATGAAGGACCAGTCTACACGGTCAAATGCCTTCTCCGCGTCGGTGACAGCAGGAGAAGGGGCTTCCCTGATGACCTGGCCGCATGGATTAGTTTACCGTGGGGTAAAACCTCCAGAAGTGGTGTTGTCCTCCGACTGTGGCCTGTCTAAGTTATAGAGGCCTTCGTAGAATAACCATATGGTAGCCCCCTGCCTGTGGTCCCACCGGGGGGCACCACCACCTAGAGAGGGAGGGAAGGGTAGGAGGAGGTCGAGGGGGAAGGGGAAAGAGGGGGGTGGGGGCGGGGGGGGGAAGGGGGAGGGAGGGGAAAACTAGTCTATAAATGCAATTACTCTATGGACCCCCCGTTGGCACTACCAGTGTCCCAAGCGGGGGGCCGCCCTAATTGGGGGTGCTAGAGCGGCTGGGATTGCTTGGGGTCAAGCAATGGTGCAACAGGAAAAATTAAAACAAAGAACCATCGAGTTAGGAGATGCACAGTAAGAGAGCATTGAGAACCATGGCGAAAGTAACATAGCATTAGAGCCAACATTAAATCTGAATTGGTAACAATATGTGAGCTGGTCTTGTACATAACTGGTGAGCTATGTAGTGGAAACGGAAATCTGGTATCTGTGGCTGCCCACTGTCTATGCACCGGAGAAAACTCCGCTTACAGAGCGTGCATCCGCCAGTGGAGCAGGTACGGTTTCCACTTCAGACCATATGGTATTTTTGCTTTCTTGATAATATTGATTACCGCAAATAGGGCTATACTTGGTGAACCTGTTCACTCCCTGGAGCATCCTGACCTTATTCCAAATCTTCTGCATGAGAACAAATTTAGGGAAGAGTTTGTTGGATTTAGTGTGGAAGGGCTCTATCTTAACTGTTTGTTTGTTTTAAAAAAAAAAAAAAACACTATATGGAAAAGAAGAATGGCAATAATTTTGAATGGATCTGTATTGGAAATTTGATGTCTGCACATTTATTGGGTTATGTCCCATTGTCCAATAATGTAACACCTCTCAAATGTTTTGGATGTTTATTTTTTTATGCATTATAAAAAAAGAACATGAAAGACACATAGCGGATGAGAGCAAAAAAAAAAAAAGTATGTAAACAGTAAAAAAAAGGGAGGACAGGCCATATTGGCCCCATAAAGAATGAGGAAGGACATCTGGTTACAAAGGATGGGGAGATGGCGAAGGTATTGAATTTATTCTTCTCCTCATTCTTCATGAGGGAATCGGGGTGGGGTGGGCTTCAGTAACCAAAACTGCAGTGTTTATCCTCATGACACATCACAGAAAGCACCTCCATGGTTAACAGAGTACAGAATTAAAATTAGACTTGGGAAACTTAACATTAATAAATCACCAAATTTCTTGCACCTAAGGGTACTTGGGGAACTCAGGCAAGTAATTGCCAGACCATTGTTCCTAATTTTTACTGACTGGAATGCTACCAGCTGCTTGGAGAAAATCCAATGTAGCACCAATATTTAAAAAGGGCCCAAAATACATCCCTGGGAATTACAGACCAGTTAACCTAACATCAATAGTATGAAAGCTCTTGGAGGGGATGATAAGGGACTATATACAAGATTTTAGTAATGAGAATGGTATTATTAGCAGTAATCAGCACGGATTTATGAAGAGTTGTTCTTGCCAAACCAAAATATTAACCTTCTATGAGGAGGTGAGTTGCCATCTAGATAAAGGAAGGCCCGTAGACGTGGTGTATCTGGATTTTGCAGAAGCATTTGACACAGTTGCCCATAAACATTTACTGTACAAAATAAGGTCTGTTGGCATGGGCAATAGGGTGAGTACATGGATTGAAAACTGGCTACAAGGACAAGTTCAGAGGATGGTGATAAATGGGGAGTTCTCAGAATGATCAGGGGTGGGAAGTAGGGTCCCCCAGGGTTCTGTTCTGAGACCAGTCCTGTTTAATTTGTTCATAAACGACCTGGAGGATGGGGTAAATAGTTCAATCTGTATTTGCAGACAATAATAATCTAAGCCAAACTGGGCAATAATTTTTTCCGCAGGATGTGGAAACCTTGCAAAAAGATCTGAACAAATTAAGGGGGTGGGCAACTACATGGCAAATGAGGTTCAGTGTAGAAAAATTTAAAATAATGCATTTGGGTGGCAAAAATATGAATGCAATTTATTCACTGGGGGAGAGCCTCTGGGAGAATCTAGGATGGAAAAGGACCTGGGGGTCCTAGTAGATGATCGGCTCAGCAATGGCATGCAATGCCAAGCTGCTGCTATCAAAGCAAACAGAATATTGGCATGCATTTAAAAAGGGGATTCATTCCAGAGATAAAACAATAATTCTCCCACTCTACAAGACTTTGGTCCGGCCTCACCTGGAGTATGCTGTCCAGTTCGGAGTACCAGTCTTCAGGAAGGATGGACTGGAAATGTAGCGAGTACAAAGAAGGGCAACAAAGCTAATAAAGGGCCTTGAGGATATTAGTTATGAGGAAAGGTTACGAGCACTGAACTTATTCTCTCTGAAGAAGAGACGCTTGAGAGTGTATATGATTTAAATTTACAAATACCGTACTGTTGACCCCACAATAGGGATAAAAGTTTTTTGCGGAAGGGAGTTTAACAAGACTCGTGGCCACTATGTAGAGGGTTCTTTACTGTAAGAGCAGCAAGGATGTGGAATTCCCTTCCACAGGCGGTGGTCTCAGTGGGGGGCATTGATAGTTTCAAGAAACTATTAGGCCCCTTTCACACTGAGGCGCTTTGCAGGTGCTAAAGTTCTAAAAATAGAGCCTGCAAAGCGCCTTTAAACTGCCGCTGCTGTCTCTCCAGTGTGAAAGCCCGAGGGCTTTCACACTGGAGCGGTGCACTTGCAGGACGCTGAAAAATGTCCTGCAAGCCGCATCTTTGGAGCGCTGTAGGAACGGTGTATTTACTGCTCCTAAAGCGCCCCTTCCCCTTGAAAACAATGGGGCAGCGCTCCAAACCCGCCTGCAAAGCGCTAGCGGGGGTAAAACTGCCCCGCTAGCAGCCGAAAAGCGCCACTAAAACAACGGTAAAGCACCGCTAAATATAGCGCCGCTTTGCCGCCAGCGCCTCAGTGTGCAAGTAGCCTTAGATAAGCACCTGAGCGACCACAACATACAGGGATATACAAGGTAATACCGACATATAATCACACACACAGGTTGGACTTTTTTCAACCTCACCTACTATGTAACTATGTAGGGTTTAGGGGTGCCTGAAGTACAGGGTGTCCGGTTCAGGGGTACACTACATACAGAGTGCCACGTATGGGGTGCACTGTGTACAGAGTGCAGGGTTTAGTGGTGTGGTATGCCCAGTGTGCAACCCCAGCTCCCCTACCATGTTCTGGGTGCGAGTGCCACATGAGGTGGGCTGGATTTGGCCCCCGGGCCTTGTGTTTGACCTATGTGTTTTAGAGTATCAGGACTTGTAATATTGGCACCCTTGTGGACATTGCGAATAATGATGCCTACATTAAAAACTCTGATAAGTTTTTACTTTAATCAAAAGCTACTAAATTGGGACCACTTGGCTTCAAGCATTTTATAACCAGACATTCCTAAGGCTACTTTCACACCGAGGCGCTGCAGCGGCGCTTTGCAGGCGGGTTTGGAGTGCTGCTCCATTGTTTTCAATGGGAAGGGGCGCTTTAGATGCGGCTTGCAGGACATACATGTTGCATTTTAACGCAAAAAGTTTAAAGGACAGGCAAGGATTGCTATGCTAACAGGGGATACCCCCAATAATATGACAAGGTTTGGTCCAAATGGCTGGCGGATTCCTCCACAGCCTCGGACTCGCACCCAACTTAACCCACCACCCTCTGTTAATAGATAGTTATTTACCATTTTAAGTGTAACATATATTTCTGAGGTGCACGTTCTAGCTCCACACTGTCCTCCTACTTAAGGAGCCAGCCTGTTGCAATCATGGTACCCCCTGATCCCTGTTTCATGCAATGCCAAATGTCATAATTCCTGTAAGAATCAGAGTTGATACTTGTCGTGACCAATGTACAGAATGTTGTTTTTCTTTTAAATGTTTTAAAATTCAATAAACAGATTAAAAAAAAAAAAGTTTAAAGGACAGTAAACAAAGGCCCAGTTTACTGCCCTTTAAACTTTAGGTGGGCCGCATTGTGGCAAGTGGGAGAAGAAAATGTTCTGCCATCAGCGGGAAGAAACCATGCTTCATGATTGGTATTAGAGGGAGTAATATAGCCCCATCATTGGTATTCATGGGAGGAATAGTGGTGTCAATGGGAGATTAGTGTCCCATCGTTGGTATCAATGGGAGGAATGGTGCCCTGTAATTGGTGTCAATGGGAGACTGTTTACTAAGAAAGGTAAATGTTTCCTCCCCCTTCTAAGGCTGCATTCACATTTAGCTTATGCTAGATGCTCATTTCTCACATCGCATTGGGCAGCTCGTTAATTTTTGGTGTGCCTTAGTTTGACAAATGCAGCAAAGTAGCTCATATATCTTTTTGCTGCGTTTGTTGCACAACAACAAAATGTACGCCTGCTTGCTGCATTTGGGGTGCCATTAACAATGAATGGTGCTGCAAACGTGACTTGTGTGTTTGTTTTTTTGTTTTGTTTGCTGTGTTTTGTAAATGTGCATAAAAACATGTGATTTTGGCATGCATTTACATAATGCAAATGTATGAATTGAGCCTTACTGTTCATAATAATTTAATTGTAGGTCTTCTACAGGCAAACAAGTCTGATGGAAAGATAAAAACCTTCACGTTTTTTCACCTCAGTGCGTTCTATGCATTGAGGTGAAAAACCTCTTGTAGTGCACCAGCCCCCCAGAGAGCTCCTTTTACTTACCTGAGCCTGATCATTCCTGCGCCGGGGACAAGCACACCCGCTCCAGCCAGTGTCTCGGGTCCTGATTGGATAAATTGATAGCAGCGCAGCCATTCTCAATCAAATCCAATGACATGTGGGGCGGAGCCGAGTCCTGCTGTCTGTCTCAATGGGAGCGCGTCTGCACAGGTGCCCCAAGGGAGAGTGCTTCTCCGAAGGGGCACTCGGGAAGAGGAGGAGCGCCGCTGCGGGATCCCAGAAGAGGAGGATCGGGGCCACTGTGCAAAACCAACTGCACAGAGGAGGTGAGTATGACATGTTTGTTTAAAAAAAAAAAAAAATTAATTAACATATCCTTTTAATCCTTGTGTGCTACTGGTACCTAAAACTCTCTTCTGCCCTCTGAGAAATGCATCCTTTCTGTTAAAAAAATGGATAAATACTTGTGGGAGGGGCTACAGACTTTCTTGGAGTGTCGTGCCTGCCAATGGGGTCTGGATTCACCCCCCTTCCTTCTCTGTGTGATTGATGTCGGCTCTGAGCTTTCTGCTGGCTCCCGAGATTTCACACTGCACAGTTCCTCATCCCCCTTCCGTCTGCCTGTCATAAAAACTAAATGTATAAAATGTTATTTAAATATAAATAAAGTGCTCAAAAACATAAAAAGCATAATATATCAAGTGTAAACCAGTGGCCATATAGAAAGTTATAAAATTCAAGTGTGCTCCATTTAAAATTGATATTTTAGTGCTCCATCCACAATGATGAATAAATGGTGGTGCAAATAATTGTGTACATAAAACTCCAAACAACAGATGTGCTCTACCCAAAATTGATATTTCAATTGTGCATCATTTACAATAAAGAAATCCACAGATTACTTGTGATCTTACCAGCAAAGATGGACTGTATTATTATAAATTGCACAATAGAGGCAAGGCTTATCTCCACTTCCACACACCGGGTAGGTTCAAAGCATATATAAAAATCGCAAAAAAGGGGGACTCATCGCATAAAACCAAGGTGCGTTCACATTTGCAGATCCCCAACATACAACGGCACTATTACATAAGGCTCGGCCTCATAGAGGAGCACCAACGCCCTACACAGATCGTTCTGGAGCAGGTGTGCGTTCCAGCTCCGCTCTAATCATGAATGATACATCAGTGATGTCACTTCTGGGTACCGAACATCCAGTTAGAGCAGTGCTGGTGCTTTTTTCATAAAAAAAAAAAAAAATCACCACCCGCTCGACACTGACCTCTGAACGCCGTCTTGCTCACCACTGACTTCTGAACTCCACCTCGCTCACCTCTGAACTTTGAACTCCACCTCACTCACCACTGACCTCCAAATTTGTAAACAGTGGAAGCATTCCCCACCATGCGGCTGTGTGTATACAAGCCCCTTCATATGTGGAGCTGTAGGGTGAGAATGTCTTGGCCACTTATGTTTGGCTGTATGCAGTGACAGCTTCCTGATGGGATAGCTCTGGCGTGTTCCGACTCATGTCTGAACATGCCTAGGCTCATTTCTGTTGAGGGGGTTGGGGTTTTATTATTATTATAATCTATACAGTACACCCCTCACATTTTTGTAAATATTTATTTTATTATATGTTTTCATGTGACAACATTGAAGAAATTACACTTTGCTACAATGTAAAGTAGTGCGTGTGCAGCTTGTATAACAGTGTAAATTTGCTGTCCACTCAAAATAACTCCACACACAGCCATTAATGTCTAAACTGCTGGCAACAAAAGTGAGTACACCCCTAAGTGAAAATGTCCAAATTGGGCCCAATTAGCTATATTCCCTCCTCCGTGTCATGTGACTTGTTAGTGTTACAAGGTCTCAGGTGTGAATGGGGAGCAGGTGTGTTAAATTTGGTGTTATCGCTCTCACTCTCTCATACTGGTCACTGGAAGTTCAACATGGCACCTCATAGCAAAGAACTCTATGAGGATCTGAAAAAAAGAATTGTTGCTCTACATAAAGATGGCCTAGGGTATAAGAAGATTGCCAAGACCCTGAAACTGAGCTGCAGCACAGTGGCCAAGACCATACAGCGATTTACCAGGACAGGTTCCACTCAGAACAGGCCTCGCAATGGTCGACCAAAGAAGTTGAGTGCACATGCTCAGCGTCATATCCAAAGGTTGTCTTTGGGAAATAGAGGTATGAGTGCTGTCAGCATTGCTGTAGAGGTTGAAGAGGTGGGGGGTCAGTCTGTCAGTGCTCAAACCATACGCCGCACACTGCATAGAATTGGTCGGCATGGCTGTCGCCCCCCAAGGAAGCCTCTTCTAAAGACGATGCACAAGAAAGCCTGCAGTTTGCTGAAGACAAGCAGACTAAGGACATGTATTACTGGAACCATGTCCAGGTCTAGGTGAGACCAAGATAATTGTATTTTGTTCAGATGGTGTCAAGCGTGTGTGGCGGCAACCAGGTGAGGAGTACAAAGACAAGTGTGTTTGTATATTGTATGAGGCCACTGTGCTCATTGGGACCTTCAATGATGCAGAAATGTTTCTGGACCCTCCAGATCTGTGCCTCGATACAATTTTGTCTCGGAGGTCTACAGACAATTCCTTGGACTTCATGGCTTGGTTTGTGCTCTGACATGCACTGCTAACTGTGGGACCTTGTATAGACAGGTGTGCGCCTTTCCAAATCATGTCCAATTAACTGAATTTACCACAGGTGGACTCCAATCAATTTGTAGAAACATCTCAAGAATGATCAGTAGAAACAGGATACATTTGAGCTCAATTGTGGGTGTCATGGCAAAGGCTGTGAATACTTGTGATTTTTATTTTTTGTTTTTTTATTTTTAATAAATTTGCAAAGATTTCAAACAAACTTCTTTCACGTTGTCATTATGGGGTATTGTTTGTAGAATTTTGAGGAAAATAATTACTTTTATCCCTTTTGGAAAAAAGACTGTAACAACAAAATGTGGAAAAAGTGAAGCCCTGTGAATACTTTACTAGGGCTGAAACAACTAATAGATTAATCGATTATGAAAATAGTTGTCAACTATTTTCATAATCGATTAATCGGCCAGCTGATTAGTTGGCCTGCATACAGAATGCATTATCTGTTTACATATCAGGAAATACAGTGCAGCACACATACAGCTCAGTCCATTTGGGCTGCAGTGAGCCAGCGGTGGGATGCTTGTTTTACTACATAACACAGCTCCCCTTTTTTGGGGAACTTTGTGTACAAAGTAACACTGCATTCATGTCACCGCACAGCAGCAAGGTGTAATGTCTTTGCTGTGTGGTGACATGCGGTGCCATTCAATGACGTGATATTATGTGGTATGTCTGCATTGTCTAACATCTCACTGCACTACACCTGGGTTGCACTGTAGTGAGAACTAGATAGACACAGTGACTAGTGTTCTTCCATTGCAGAAAATCGCCAGGCACTGCTCTGGTGTGAACGGGTCCATAATAGTCAGAAACTTAGTTTACAAGATACTCCAACAACTTCATTGGGACTGGCATTATTATTAATATTATTATACAGGATATCTGAGAAAAGCTACAAATTTAAAGTACAACATGGGCTGCTAGAACCAGCATCATCCCTCTTTATCCTATAGGGAAAAATAATACATAAAAAAACTCTTGCCAAGAGAGATTTGAAGGCTGCCATTGCCATTTTAAAAAGCACCAACAGACAGGTCCAGACTGAACCACAATGTACAGTGGAACTTCGGTTTGCAAGTAACGTGGTTAACGAGCGTTTTGCAAAACGAGCACTGTATTTCTAAAAATCCTAACTCGGTTTGCGAGTGTTGTCTCGCAAAACGAGCAGGATTCAGGCCAAAAGCGGTGTGCAGTACCGATTTTGGCCTGAGGTGGAGACGCTGGAGCTGAACAGCGCCGATCGTCGGTGTTCGGAAATGCACGGAAAGGCCCGAAGACAGTTCGGCTGACCTCAGCAAACCTCGGAAAGGCTTGTGAACGGAGAGGACTTTCCATTTACATCTGCCTATATCCGTGATCGTTCGGGTCTCTTTTTTTAAATGGATCAAAACTGCATTCTCTTCAGTTAAGACAGACCTGTATGGATGTCGTCTGTTTACGTCTGTTCCATTTATGTCCGTTATTTGGTAAGAAACATATTTTTTGCTTATACTATTGTCATCTATGATTAGCTTCTTCAAAATCAACAATAATAAAAAAAATAAAAAAAAAAATAAAAAAAAATGGTTGTAGGCTGATGTAAACTGACCTAAACTGAATATGGATGTGCAAACTGATGCACCCAGAAATGTGACTGAACTGGTAACGTTTTTGTTAAAGGACCCTAATTAGTGGGTTTAGTTCTGCCTTAAATCCTGCAAATATATGCTAACCGTGCATTATAGTTTGTGGAAATTAGTCAGGTTTACCCCTTTGAAAATACTTTATTGGCCTATGAGGCAGAAAATAAACAAAGCGTTGACCCTGTGTCCAAAAGGACTGTCCTATACTTTACTTATTGTACATAGTGCCACCTTGTGGTCATTTAAATGTGTACAACAAAAGACTTACCAGATACTGTACTGTATATAAAGTAGTAAATGTGACTTTCACCAAACATTCCGCAGTGGTAAATCAATCACTGTCATTTAAAACACATGCACCAATAAGATTCACTTACAGCAAAAATTTTGGTGAATGTCAGATTACCCACTTTATAAATATGCCCAAGATTTGTAGAAAAAGGGACTTAGTATATATCACTGGGAAGGCAAATATTTTCATACATCAAAGTTTCCTTAACCGATTGCAGACCGTATACTGTATGTATGTATATATATATATATATATATATATACATATACATACACACACATACATATATTATATATATATATATATATATATATATATATACACTATATACGCACACACTTCTGGGGCACGCATGCCCACCAGCAGCGACCTGCTCCCGCTATGATTGAACACAGTCAGAGCCAATCAGCAGGTCCAGCGGACTCGATGTCTGCTGGGACCTGCCGATCGTTTGGGACACAAGCAAAACAGAGGTCTGCCTATGTCAATAAGGCGGATTGCCGTTCTGTCAGTAGAGAAGGTATTGATCCTGTGTCTCTGCAAAGCAGGAACACAGATTTCTGCCTTCCCAATAGTACAAGCACCCCCACACAGTAACCAAGCACAGGTTAGGCACACAGTTAACCCTTTGATCACCCCTGATGTTAACCCCTTCCCAGCCAATGTCATTAGTACAGTGACACTGCATATTTTTAGTACTGATCACTGTATTAGTGTCACTGGACCCCAAAAAAGTGTCACTTAGTGTCCGATTTGTCCGCCACAATGTTGCAGTCGCTGATTGACGCCATTACTATAAATTAAGAATCCATAATATCCAGTATATCACATATATTGTAGATGCTATAACTTTTGCGCAAACCAATTAATATACACTTATTAGGATTTGTTTTACCAATAATATGTAGCAGAATACATATTTGCCAAAATTTATGAAGAAATTTGATTTTTACAATTTTTTATTGGGTATGTTTTCTAGCAGAAAGTAGAAAATTTGTTTATTTTTTTTCAAAATTGTCTGTTTTTTAGTTCATAGCGCAAAAAATATAAACCATGGATGTGATCAAATACCACCAAAAGAAAGCTCTAATTGTGGGAAGAAAAGGACGTACATTTTATTTGGGTACAGTTTAGCATGACTGCTCAATTGTCAGTTAAAGTAACACAATGCTGTATCGCAAAAAAATGGTCTGGTCATGAAGGGGAGGGGGCTAAAACTCCCAGAGCTGAAGTGGTTAACAAACAATAAAAGTTGCATGGACATACATTCATTAAAACAAAATACTTTGTATATACATGAGGTATTTTTATAAGTTATATGAGCATCTTAAGATATAGCTCATGACACAGACAGAATCATATCTAAAACCCATATCTTAGACAGCTGAAGCATTTCGCAGCCAAAGCCTGCTTCCTCAGGACTGGGTTGAAAAATTGTTGTTGAAATATAACAAGACACAGGTAAGATGCAGTGGCCAGCCATGCTGACGTAATACGCCGGCGTAGGGGGAGGAGTTTTCGGCAGCGGCGGTGACACAGGCCGCATGGAACGCCGGCGGAGGATGAGAGCCGGGAAACGACAGGCGGAGGTGAGAGCCCGCTTGCACGCTACCTAAGCCCGCCGGAAAGCGCCCCCCCCGGGGCCACCCCTGCCGCCGGACGATCTGCGTAAGAGGTTCTCTGCTCCACAAACCAGTGGCACGTCGGAGCCCCGACCCCCAGACCCCATGCTAAGGGGAGAAACGGCCCATCGGTAAACTCGGGCGCTTGATCCGGCCCCACCAGGAAGTACATCGCGCAGCAGTTTTTCCCCCAGCAACTATAATGCGCTTTAGCGCCTGAACGGGAGAAGAAGATCGGTCGTCCCACCACAGCTGCCCTCCTGCACGCACGCTAAACAATAGCAGGTACCTAGAGGGGATACTAGAGGGGTATCCCTCGTTCAGGTATGGACTTTTTTGCTTCTTTTACTTCTGTAACATGATTTATATGCTCGCAAAGATAAAGTCAACCTGACCCCTGCAAGGCTTTGCTAAATTTGGACTTCCTGATCCATGGGCTGTTTCTTTTTCCTTTTTTTGCTCTGATGATTTTTTTTTTTTTTTTTTTTTTTTTTGCTCCTCTGGTCTGCTTCTAGCTATAAAGCGATAAAATCATAAAGCTAAAATCCTGACTTTAATAGTTGTTGAATACGTTGAATACACTTGTGCGCTCGGAGACCCTGACTACAACAGGGAGACAAGCGCTCCTATTGGCAAATACCTCATAGCATTATCAACCTTCTGTCTCTGTTCAATAGTTTGCCCGCACATATAAAGCCATAAAGCTACAAAGAACAATAGCAGGTACTTAGAGGGGATACTAGAGGGGTATCCCTCGTTCAGGTATGGACTTTTTTTGCTTCCTTTACTCCTGTAAATATGACTTATATGCTCACAAAGATAAAGTCAACCTGACCCCTGTAAGGCTTTGCTAAATACGGTCTCCCTGAATCACGGACTGCTTCTCTTTCTTTTTTGTGCGTTGATGACTTTTTTCCTGCTGGACTGCTCTTAGTTACAAAGCGACAAAATCATAAAGCTAAAATCCTGACTCTATAGTTGTTGAATATATCTGTGTGTCTGGAGACCCTGACTACAACAGGGAGATAAGCGTTATTATTGGTAAATACCTCATTGCATTATCAATTATCTGTCTCTGTCCAACGGTGTGCCCGCATATATAGAGCTATAAAGCTACAAAGTCAACTCGCCTATGCTCTTATTCTGCTCTTATTTCTGCCAATAGCCGGCTAAGCATAGCGGGGTGCTAGGGCACCCGGAACTCAATGAGGAGCCAAGCGTTATTACTGATAAACACTATACGGCACATCTAAACTCTATTAAATATAAAGGCTCAAAGTAAAAAGTGGCGGAACTGTAATTGCAGCGGTTGAAGTGTGAAAGACCATTGACAAATAAAGAGGATCTAGCATAAGTGAGAGAGAGTGGCGGTGGAGACACTTGGGCAGAAAAGGAACTAGAGGGAAAAGGCTATATATAAAGCGTGCAGGAGAGGCTACGGTACCTTGGCACATAAACACAGACGGCAGGAAATGGCCAGACCGGGATAAAACAGCTTTTCTTGGAGGAGAAACCCCCCGCATGAGACACAACACATATTCTTTTTTCTTTTTTTTCTTTCTTTTTTCTCCCTCTATCCCGATAAAAAGATACTTTGTTGCAAATATTCATATATTCCAGGGCAAGGAGAGTAATGCCTTTCTTCCCATCGATTTGATAGATAAATATGAAGGGGAGGTCACAGAGGAGCACTGATCCCAAAACCCCTAAAGAGAGTTTGAACTCCAGCTCTATCCAAAAATATCTCAAAGACATCAGCCTTAAGAGCCCTGAGATGGAAAAAAAGCAACCTGGGGCTAAGGAAAAAAAGAAAGAGCAGGAAAAACTAAGGGCAGAGCAGGCAGAGATATCTAGATTAGAACTGGAGCAAGACAAGGTGGGGATGGCTGAAGCTACCCCAGACCAGAGAGACATTACACAAATTCCCACAAAAACAGACATGGCCGAGATGTTCACCAAACTAGAGAACTCCATCAAACTGGAAATTCTAAATGTGAGAGGCGACATGCGCGCCCTGTTAAAAAGAGTGGAGACAGTAGAAGAGTCTACAACAATACAAGTACAAGTAAACCAGGAAGTAAGAACACAGATGGGGCAATTACTAATGCATCAAAGAGATATGATCTATAAAATGGAATATATGGAGGACCAGAGCAGAAGGCAAAACCTAAGGATTAGGTCTCTTCCTGAACAGAGAGGGGAAGACCTAAAGGAAAAAATGCTAAAACTTTTTAAACCCCTATTGGACAGGGGGGAAGATTATGAGCTAAAAATCGATCGGATCCATCGGGTTAGGAAACCCCAGGCGATGGGAGAGGAAATACCGCGAGACGTCCTCATAAGATTCCACTCCTATGAAGATAAATCGCAAATTTGGAGTAAGATCAGAGGAAACCCCCTAAAATACGATGATTCTGAACTACAGGTTTTTCCCGATCTATCCGCAGGAACCCTTGCAAGACGACGACAGATGAAGCCTTTATTGTCTAGTTTAAGGACCCTGAACCTGAAATACACTTGGGGTTTCCCTACAGCGTTGATCGTGGTTAAGGACGGAAAAACTTTTCGCCTGAAGTACCTCGATGAGTTACAGAACTTTTGTCAAGATTTGGGGATCCCTATCCCAATAATGCAAGCCAACCGGAACTAAAATAATAAACCCCGGTTAGATGAGGAGAGGCTGGGAGGTGGGGGGAAAGGGTCCAGAAAAAAGAAAAAAAAAGGAGGAGAAGAGGATGGGAGATAGGGGGGGAGGGGGTTGGTGGGGAGGAGAGGGAGATCCTTTTTTTTTTTTTTTTTTTTTCTCCCCTCTCTCCCTCCCCCCCTCCCGCCCTCTTCCATACATCTCCGAGCAAAATGGGGTGGACCGAAATAAATTCAGAAGTGAATGGAGGCGGCAGGGGTGGCGGGGACCCCGGGGAGGACATGCGGCATCGGTAGACTCCCCCCCCCTTCTTGGGAGGGGGGACTCTACTGTCTACCGCCAATACCGCAACTGCACCCTGAAGGCGCAGTAGCCAGGGGGAATCTCGTAGAGATGCCTCGCTGCCTACAAGGGGTCGAAAATAGACCCAAGGGAGGGAGGGGGGAGGGGGGGAGAAGGGAGGGAAACGGGTGGCGGGGGGCTGGGAGGGTGAGGGAAAAGAATGGTGGAGGGGGGGGGAGGGGAGGGAGGGATTAAGGGGTTTCAGCCAAACGGGATCGGATAAAATGGAGCACCATACAAAAATTTTACCAAACTAAGGTACTACACCTAGGATCATGTCTGATAGCGACCTGAAATTTGTTACATACAATGTTAAGGGGCTCAATGATAAGGTCAAGCGACATAAGATCCTGAAGGAATTAGAGTCATACCATGCACAGGTGATTTTTTTACAAGAGACCCACATACCCCTAGACAGCAGCACTAGAATACTCTCCTACGAGTACCCGCTGTGGTTCCAAGGGGATACTCCGACCAGAGGAGCAAAGGGGGTGGCCATAGGGTTTGCGAGAGGAATCAAATTTGAATATAGTGACAGGCTGGTAGACCCCGAAGGAAGGTTCCTGTTTCTAAACGGAAGAATAGGTAACAAAAAAGTAACACTAGCAAATATATATAGCCCAAATAAAAAGCCGACAGAATTTTTAGCACAAATGTTGAGACGCCTAACACTCTTTCGTACGGGCGAAACTATTCTTGCAGGTGACTTGAACTTCGGTTTAGACCCTAAGATGGACTCCACGTCAAAAACACGCTCCCTGAATACCCGACAACGAAAAACAATAAAACAAAAATTGAGAGACGGGCAGCTAATTGATGTTTGGAGGATACAACATCCAGACACTAGAGACTACACTTTTTTCTCGCCGGTCCATGGGACACATTCCCGGTTGGATTATTTTTTTGTGGAACACAAAAACTTGGATCAGGTATTAGAGTCCCAGATCGAGACAGCGACCCTATCAGATCATGCGCCCCTGTCGATGTCTATTAGATTCACGGGAACCCCAAGGAGTACAACCTCATGGAGCCTCAATGACGGCCTACTAGCAGAGGCCGCCACGGAGGAAACCATCAGGAAGGAAATAGTATCTTTTTTTGAAATAAACGACAATGGGGAAACAAGCCCGGCGTCACTGTGGGAGGCACACAAATCCTATATGAGGGGGATCTTTATTTCAATCGGAGCGGGGAAAAAAAGAAACATTAAGGAGCAAAGAGAGAAACTGATAGAAGAAGTGCGCAACTTAGAAAAAGAACATAAGGATGAAATAACAAGAAGACATGATACCTTCCATAGATTACTGAATAAAAGAGAGGAAATAAAAATGGAAATGGACATAGAAGCTAGGAAATGGTTCCACAAACTAGACATGGACCGTCACAGGTGGGGTAATAAAAGTGGTAAACATCTGGCAAAAATGTTGAAAAATAAGAGAGAAATTAATTATATAGATAAGATTCAGAATAAAATGGGGTCAATGGTAAATGTTACCAAAGACATAGCCAATGAATTTAAACTATATTACGAATCCCTCTACGATGTCAGGACACAAGGGCAGAATTCACAAACCCAGTTAGAAGAATCTAGGAATTTTGTCAGGAACAGTGCGGTCCCTGCCTTACCACTAGATGATAGCCTACACATGGATAGGCCTATGACCGAACAAGAAATTGCTGAGGCGCTGAAGAGCTCCCCTACTGGCAGAAGCCCGGGGCCAGATGGATTCTCACTAACTTACTACAAAAAATTTGCAGATATTTTAATCCCGAGGCTCTGCCAGTATTGGAACCAACTTGGAGGAGAGCATAGAATGGACAAAGAAGCCCTAATGGCCTCTATAACTCTTATATTAAAGGATGGGAAAGATAAAACGCTCTGCTCAAGCTACCGCCCTATTGCCTTACTGAATACAGACATAAAGCTCTTTGCGAAAGTCCTGGCGAATAGGATTAAAATCAAGATAGCGGATTTGATACACCCAGACCAGGCTGGTTTCGTGATGGGAAGGGAGGGCAGGGATAATGGGACAAGGGCACTATTGTTGATGCAGGCAAGTAAGATGAAGGATGTCCCCAGTCTGTTCTTGTCGCTAGACGCAGAGAAAGCGTTCGACAGAATAGACTGGGGACATATGTTTACAACATTAGAGGTCATGGGAATAGGCCCAAGGATGAGGAGTTGGATTGAGATATTATACAACTTCCCACAAGCGAGGGTGAAGGTGAACGGAGTTTTGTCATCTGCCTTCACCATGAAGAACGGCACTCGACAGGGCTGCCCTCTGTCCCCGCTCCTATTTGTCCTAGCCTTGGAGCCCCTTCTCTCAACAATAAGGAACATGCCCGATATCGGAGGGATCAAGGTGGGGGACGAGGAACACAAGCTTGCCGCATTTGCGGACGACGTGCTCTTCTTCCTCACTACCCCCCGGATCACTCTCCCTAACCTACTCAAAGTATTGAACATTTATGGCCAGTTGTCCAACTTTAAAATCAACACCGTCAAATCGGAGATTCTGAATATTAACATAAAAAAAACAGAAGTGGCCCAATTAAAAGGGGAATTTCAATTCCCTTGGAGGGAGAACATCAACTACTTAGGGGTTAGATTGGCAAACACACTGAGAAAAACTTATTTGATAAATTATATTCCCTTGTTGGACCAGATAAAAAACGAGACAAAAAAGTGGACAACGAAATCGCTTTCATGGGTTGGAAAAATTAACGCTGTAAAAAGGATCATCGCCCCGAAAATAAATTACAAATTGCAAATGCTTCCATTAGCAATTCCCAGAGCATACTTTGGGACCTTAAAAAGCGTTGTCTCGAGATTTATCTGGTCCAACAAGAAGCCGCGTATCGCAGCGGAAATCTTGACAAGAGAAAAAAAATCAGGGGGCCTGGCTTTGCCGGATTTTGAAAAATACTACAATGCAATAGCACTCACGCGGGCGATAGAATGGACAAAAGAAGAGGGGAAAAAAAGATGGGTAAATATAGAAAATACACTTAGCAACACGAATTTAGGTCACGTTATATGGAATCCACCGGAATTTAGGGAAATAGGTTCAGGAATACATGAGATTACACGAGTCACTTTGAAAGCTTGGAATAATCTACACAGAAATAATAGATGGGAATATAACTCACCACTGATTTTCTTAAAAAACAATATTTATTTTGAGCCAGGAAGAAGTAAAACATGGGGTAATTGGATTAAAAAAGATGACGCACGATTAAGGGATATCACGAACCACGGTAAATTAAACACTATCCACGAATTAAGACAAATGCGGTATTTGCTGGCGATTGACACCTGGAGATACTCCCAATTGAAGCACTTTGTAGAGAGATTACCCCAGCCAATTAGAAGCGGGGAAGACTACACAGATATAGAGAGGATTTGTCTACGTCCATCTACTAAAAATAACATCTCCCTCATATACAAAATCCTGATAAGAGAAGGTGCGGGGGGAGTACCCCCGGGTGTCAAAAGATGGCAAAAAGAACTGGGATCTCAATGCAATCAAGCCAGATGCGATAAAATTTTTAAGTATATGCACGGGGCAGCAGTAGATATAAAAGCCACAGAAGTAAATTATAAATGCATATCCGGCTGGTACATTACCCCAGTCAAGATGAGTAAATATCAGAAAGACAGTTCCCCCGCGTGCTGGAGAGGCTGTGGCGACATAGGCTCTATGGCTCACATATGGTGGTACTGTCCTATAATTAAAAAATTTTGGCGATCAATCCTTGAATTGATTAAAAAGATAACAAAGCAGAGTATCCCAGAAGATCCATGGGCAGTACTGTTCCACGGGAATGATATCCCCCTGGGGCAGTACCAAGCCTCACTCGTGCCCATCCTCCTAGATGAGGCAAAAAAACTAATTCCGAAAAAATGGAAGAAAAACGAGAGTCCTCAGATAGGAGAGTGGATAGCGCGAGTTAACATACAGCAAAGATTGGAAAAAACAGAACCCAAAGGTGTGGAGGAATCGAGAGAAGAGGCAGGAGAGGGGAGGTGGGAAAGTTGGATCAAATTCAAAAACTCGTGGAGATACTACGAAGAGATAACTCAGTAAGGAGAAAGTCCACCGTCGCAAATTCGATTCAAATAGTACAAGCTAGGGGACGAAAGGGATAAGGGTGCCCAAAAGGAACAAGATGACTTGGATAGCTATATGCGAAAGATAGAAGTTGTTTGGTACTATTTATTATGCTTTTCCGTTTTGGCTGGGAAGGGGGCGGGGGGGGGGGGGGGGGGAAATATCAACTAGATTGTTTTAAGGCGAAAACACGTCTTGTTCGAACTTCGCTTATGTGCGTGCTTATGTGTGTATAAAAACTTTGTATCTTTTTGAAATAAATAAAGATTTAAAAAAAAAAAAAAAAAAAAAAAAAAAAAAGAAATATAACAAGACAGTGGTCTAACCCATTGATTCTCAACCTTGTCTGCAGATACCCCCAACAGGCCATAATTTTGGAATTTCTCTATTGACTCTGATTTAAAGCACCTGTGCAAGATAAAGGAAAACCTGCAAACATGGCCTGTTGGGGGTACTTGAGGACAGGGTTGACTAAACTTCCATCTTGAATAGACATATGTAATTTTTGTCATTATGAGGCAGATGGGAGCTGAAGGGAGAGGCAAGAGCCAGAGGCAGATGCATTGTCTATTTTATGATAGAGATGTGTCATTTCGCACAACCTAAATGTAAGTGTTCTTAACCGTTATTTTTAAGAAACGGTTTTATGACTGAGAACACTATGGGGGTTATTTACGAAAGGCAAATACACTTTGCACTGCAAGTGCACTGAAAGTGCAGTTTCTCTAAATCTAAGGGGTAGTCCGAAATGAGGGGAAGCTCTGCTGATTTTTTTCATCCAATCATGTGCTAGCTAAAATGCTGTTTTTTTTTTTTCCTTGAATGTCCCCCTCGGATTTACAGCAAATTTACTTCCAAGTGCACTTGCAGTGCAAAGTGGATTTTCCTTTAGTAAATAACCATCTATGTCTGTTTGTTTAATCATGTTTCCCCAAGGACAGAGCTTCAAATTCAATGTATACTACAGAAGAGTAGGTTTGGAGCCATGTGGAAAGGAGTGATTATAAATCAGAGCTCTGGAATTCTGATGAGGCTGATATTGACCTCCTATAACCTAGGAATCCAACATCTCTGGTGTGCTTTTTGTGACATTGGTGTCTGAAATGGTATACAGCATTGATTTGGAGGAGATTGCACAAGATTTAGATCTCACTTTGTATGGGAACACGATTGCACTGTCTACGAACCACCAACTGAACCAACCAACATATGTGAGGTTTGAAGGATATATTGTAACAATTGGTTGTGATCCGTATGTTTAGAATAAATATTTGTTCTAAGATGTTCCTATTCCACAAACACAAGATTCAAAGAATGGATTTTGTTTTTCACCCATATTCATTATAAATTTACTGCAGGGATTTAATTAATTTATTATGCCATGAAATTGCCAGAGGGCTGGGGGGCACAGCCATGCTATGCGACGTACCAGTACATCGCTTAGCACATGTGCACTGGCGCACCCCCCTGGGACGCACAGCGGCACGTTCTTGTGATCACTGTATCACAGTGCTCAGTCGGCCAATCATAACGAACACATGATGACATGTAAGAAAAACTGTCATGAATGGCTTCTATTCATGAGAGCTTACTTACTATGGTGATGCTGATATTGACCCACAGTTATCATTTGGTACCTGGCACCCTGTACCATGTGATTAGCTGTAGCCAATCATAGCATCACAATAGTAAGCATGCTGTCATGAATGAAAGCTGATCATGACAGTTAAAACCATTGCTGATAACAGTGCTCATCACTGTTATAAGCAACAACAGTGTAAAAAAAAAAAATCACTGACACTGAACTACTCTGAAAACAGTATGTACAAAAAAAAAAAAAATGAAAAAATTGAAAAATCATTAAAAAAATTTTTTTTTTTTTCAAACTGTCACCAGTCAGTATCCCTGATCAATGCCACACCAGTCATATGATGACACTCTGCTGCACTGGTGACACTATATAAAAAATAAAAAATAAAACCCACAAATTGTATTCAACTGCAAGAGCCCTATTGTTCTGGGAGGACATCATATGAAGTCTTCCCGAGAACGGGCCGTGCTGCAGCGCGATCTGTCAGCCACTGTGTCCACCGGCCACAGCGGATGACTGATCAGTGTACTGGTCCGCTGCCAGTAACGTCATTGCTGTGACCAATCACAGCAGACCCCATGACAGTTGTAAACAATGAATAGCTTCCTTTCACGCCATTCAATGTATACAATTGTGTTGCTAGCTGTGATTGGTCACTGTGATCACATCCCATTTGTACTATATGATTGTCTGTGGCCAATCACAGCTAATTACAACAATACAGAGTGTCTACACACTGTCATTTAGTAAAAATATGTGCTGATAGTAGTGAAATTCATTTCTATAAGCAACCATAGTATGTAAAAAAAAAAAAAATAAAATCCTGATCAACTCCGCAGAGTGAATAATCAAAGCAGAAGTGGCACACCCCCTGCAGGCGGAAGTGCTGGATCACATATATATACACATGATCCGGCGCACAGCTGTCACCCTTCAGCAGTAAAACTGCTATAGGGTGGTCAGCAAGTGGTTAAACTGTGCCTGAAACATAAAAAAAAAATCATTGGTTTCAATTTAGATGATTCTATCTGAGCATTTGTGTATTTGCCACTGTCCCTGATTAACTTGAAGGTCAACTCCATCCCCTCCTTGTGCGGTATTGATATGTAGAGGCTGGAGACGGTCACCATGAAAGAACCCTGTGCCATCGCTGGGAGACCCTGTCATTTATTAAAATGGAGCTCCCCCCAAAATGGGAAGTACCGCTTAAGCACTCCCCCCCCCCCTCCCCATGCCATGTTTGGCATGTCATTTTTTGGGGGGGAAGCAGGTACCTAGTGACAGGTATGCACTACCACTTCCGCTCAAATCGCCTAGGTCAGGAGTGTCCAAACTTTTTTCAAAGAGGGTCAGATTTGATGAAATGAACATGCGTGAGGGCCGACCATTTTGCCTGACATTCTTTAAACCATTAAAATTCAGTCTAAGTTTGTTCGTTCGCGCACTAATACACGGTCCAACAAGAATTATCTTGCCTTTGTGGCTGTGTGTGGTGAAGAGATGAGCTTGGCGTGTTACTGTATTTGGATATACCGTATTTATCAGCTTATAACACGCACATTCACTTTAAAAAGGAAGTTTCAGGAAATAATCTTACATTTTAAATAAAGAACTATGAAACAAAATAAGGGTCAGTGCCCATTAATGCAGCCTAATCAGTGCCCATCTGCAGCCTCACAAGTACCATGAATGCAGCCCCACCATTGCCATGAATGCAGCAAACCCTATTGCCATGAATGCAGCCCCCTTATTGCCATGAATGCAGCTCCCCTGTTGCTATGAATGTAGCACGCCGCTGAGAGCCTGATATGGCCGCTCTGCCCCCTTCACAGCTCAGCGCTCCAGTGAGTGAGGAGGGTGAAGAGCAGAGACTGACAGTCTACAGCTCTCTGCTCATGGAGTGCAGAGGCATCGGGGGACAGATGCAGCATCGGACCAATGCTGCATCCACCTAGTTAAGTATGAATCTGCAAAAAAATTCCCTTACTTCTATTTAAAAAGGATCATCCGACCAATAAGCCCACACATTAAAAAAATAAATTTTTCCTCCCCCGATTTTCATGTGTCTTGGTAGGGTGAGAAATTGGCATTGACTAAGTGTTTCCAAAAGGTAATTAATGGGGGGGGGGGGGGGGGGGTGTTGCTTTGTTATAATGAATCGCAATCACTTTCTTGGCGTAATAGAGTAGAAAGCCCAAGGATGTTCTCCCATGGAGATTCTTACCAGCAAACAAGCCTTTTTCAAAGCCATTAAGTCCGTCAGATGTGTATCTGAACTGGCGGCCCTTTCCTGTGACAAGCCTTTCTTCATATTACAGCCAAGACCATCCTTTCTGTCACAGGTGGTTTCAGCATTGCATCCCAATGAGGACATTATCCTGCCATCCTCGTAAACATCCAAAGGAATTCTCTATACATTGTCTGGACATAGTCAGAGCTAATAAAGTGGACCTAAAAGCTACTAATTCCACTAGACAAACTGATTCCCTATTTGTTCTTTCCTTGGGACCTTGCAAGGGCACTTTGCTTTAAAATCCACCACTGCACAATGGATCAGGTACTTTATTGCAAGAGTTTATGGACTTAAATGAAAACCTTCTCCCTCACCTCATTTAAGGATGATTTTACTCTACCTTTTCAGTACTTAAATAATTCTGAGTGTGGCCCCTGTGGTGGCGGGATACTGGGGGAGATATGCTGAAGGTCATTTGGCCCCCCCTCCCTCAGTGGTGGAGCCTGCTGGGCCCCATGGTTACCAAACGTAGAACTGGAACTGTCTTTGACAGTCGAGGATTGGTTCCAGAACCAACTTGTTTAATTGTTTCTCAGATTTTGGGTCCTTGTTCATGCCTCTACGGTTGCGTTCATAGTTTGTAGATGTATTTTGTGTGCTTGCATATGTTGTACATGTGCTTGAGATTTTCTATCCTCACATATATGGAGATGATTACTGTGACACGTTGCTTTGTTTTGTATAAAAAAAAAAAACCTTCTTCTGTGTTGTTGCACTCCCACTTCACCAGATCTGTAGGAGTATCCTGGGCTAAGGCATTTGATACAGTACCCCACAAACCATTAATTTACAAATTAAGGCCTATTAGCATTGATGACATAGTATGTACCTTGGATAGAAAACTGCCACTCTAATGCACACATGTAGGTGCTCACTGGTGAGCCTGGAACGTACTTAGCTTTAATAATGTTCATAGTGGATAAAGTTGACTCAGCTGTATGTAGATCCAAACCTGATCAAGGTGTGTATAGGTACATAGTTAGTTAGGTTGAAAAAAGACACAAGTCCATCCAGTTGAACCATAAAAAAATAAAAATAAAATAAAAAATATCATACAATCCAATATACCCAATTCTATACCCACAGTTGATCAGGAGGAAGGCAAAAAAAAACCCAGAAGAGCATGCTCCAATTTGCTACGGCAGGGGAAAAAAATTCCTTCCTGATCCCCCAAGAGGCAAATCGCATTTTCCCTGGATCAACTTTACCTATAAATGTTAGTACCCAGTTATATTATTATGTACATTTAGGAAAGTATCCAGGCCTTTCTTAAAGCAATCTACTGAGCTGGCCAGAACCACCTCTGGAGGGAGTCTATTCCACATTTCCACAGCTCTTACTTTCCGTATTTGGAGATGAAATCTCTTTTCCTCTAGATGTAAAGAGTGCCCCGTGTCCTCTGAGTGGACCGTAAAGTGAATAACTCAACACCAAGTTCACTATAAGGACCCCTTATATATTTGAACATGTTGATCATATCCCCCCTTATTCTCCTGTTCTCAAGAGTGAATCAATTCAGTCCCTCTAATCTTTCCTCATAGCTGAGCTCCTCCATGCCTCTTATCAGTTTGGTTGCCCTTCTCTGCACTTTTTCCAGTTCCCTGATATCCTTTTTGAGAACTGGTGCCCAAAACTGAACTGCATATTCCAGATGAGGTCTCACAAATGATTTGTACAGGGGCAAAATTATATATCTCTCTCTGGAGTCGATACCTCTCTTAATACAAGAAAGGTTTGATCAAAGATTGTATGGCTCAGAACAGTGGGAAACAATGTCTTACTTTGGAAGTTTGCAGTCAGGGTGTCCAAGCTGAGGTGTCCTCCTACACACCAATAGACAAACGGCCATCGAATAAAAGCAGCCGGCAACTCCATAACTTCAAGCGTATTTATTTTCAAGCCTTCACAGTGAGTACAGTCAGCAGCAGACTAGTTTCGGCGATAAGCCTTGTTCACAGCACCAGATACAAGAAAAGACTTTGCTCCCTTTGGAAACCGCAGCTTGGCATTGCATGCTATTATTGAGCTTATGATCTACCAAAACCCCCAGATCCTTCTCCACTACGGATTCCCCCAGTTGTACTCCCCATAGTATGTATGATGCATGCATATTCTTAGCCCCCAAGTGCATAACTTTACATTTATCAACATTAAACCTCATCTGCCCAATTAGACAGAGCATTGAGGTCGGCTTGTAAATTGGAGACCTCTTGTAAGGACATTATTCCACTGCATAGCTTGGTGTCATCTGCAAAGACAGAAATTTTACTTTTGATCCCAGACCCAATATCATTTATAAAGATATTAAAAAGTAAGGGTCCCAGCACTGAACCTTGGGGTACACCACTGATAACCTTAGACCATTCAGAGTAAGAATCATTAAAGTGGAGGGCCACCCTGAAAAAAAAAAAAACTTCATAAAAATGTTAATAAAAATTTAAAAGGAAAAAAATAATTTTTTTTTTTTACTTACCAGAAATGGCTGTTGCTAGGCAGATCGTCCTAATCTGCCTCTTCCTGTTCCACTGAGTTGTTCGGTCTTCTGCTCCTAGCGTCGTCTTCTAGTGAATGGGGCGCGGTGTGTTATGGGAACTGTGTGTCCCACAACACAACGCGTTCCCCATTCACAAAGCGCTGCACGACTCACACATGCGCAGTAGGAAACGGGCAGTGAAGCCAGAAAGGCTACACTGCCCGTTTCCCTTAGTTGGAATGGCGCCGGGAACCGAGACCCGAGGGGCGGTCGGTCTCAGGCGGCCGACATCGCAGGCACCCAGGACAGGTAAGTCTGCTTATTAAAAGTCAGCAGCTACAGTGTTTGTAGATTCTGACTTTTAATTTTTTTTTTTCCCGGCTGGCCCTCCCCTTTAACCACTACTTTCTGAATTCTGTCATTTAGCCAGTTTTCTATCCATTTACAAACTGATATTTCCAAGCCTGTAGACTTTACCTTACACATGAGCCGTGTGTAGGGAACTGTATCGAACGCTTTTGCAAAATCCAAGTATACCACGTCCACCACCACCCCTCTGTCCAAGTTTTTACTTACCTCCTCATAAAAAGAAATCAGGTTTGTCTGACAACTTCTGCTGTCTGTTGCTGTCCATGCTGTCTGTTGCTTAAAATATTTGTTTCCTGCAAGAACTCGTCTATGTGGTCTTTTATTAATCTCTCCAGTATCTCTCCAGTATCTTCCCGACTATAGAAGTTAAACTAACAGGTCTATAGTTACTTGGTAAAGACTTTGTTCCCTTTTTAAATATAGGCACCACATTCACTCTGCGCCAATCCAGTGGTACTATTCCAGTCATTAATGAGTCCTAAAAATTAAATACAATGGCTTTGAAATTACAAGTTCAATTCTTTTAGGATCCGTGGGTGGATGCCATCAGGTCCAGGTGCTTTATCCACCTTTAAATCTAAATATTTCTGGACCATATCACTTTTGAGCCATTGTGGATCATTCGGGGCTGTGTCACTACCACATCCATTATGAACATGATCTCCCCCGTGCTCCTTTGTATGCACAGAGCTGAAGAAAGTATTTAATAAATTAGCCTTCTCTTTGTCCCCAGTCACCCACTCTAGATTATTTTGTAAAGGGCCTACATGCTGAGACCTGACCTTTTTACTATTAATATATTTGAAGAATTTTTTGGGGTTTGTCCTACTATCTTTTGCAATCTTTCATCATTTTGAATTTTTGCATCCTTGATTTCCTTTTTACATATTCTGTTAAATTCTTCGTAATATTTAAACGACACTAGTGTTCCTTCATTTTTATGTTTTTTAAAAGCTCTTTTCTTATTGTTTATAGCTTTTTTAACTTTGACCGTGAGCCACATAGGTTTTATTTTTAGCCTTTTAAAACTTATTGCCCATGGGAATATACTTTGCAGCGAGGTTCCAAACAGTCTTTTTGAAGAATTCCCATTTCTGTTCTGTGTTTATCGATGCCAATATTCCCTCCCAGTCCAAGTCCTGGAGAGCAGCCCTCTTCCTTGTAAAATGTGCTCTCTTGAAGTTGAGTGTTTTTATCTTTCCCTTATGTATTTCTTGCTTACAGCTAACATCAAATGAAATCATGTTATGATCACTGCTACCCAGGTGTTCCTTTATCTGAACATTAGTAATAAGCTCTGCATGGTTTGAGATTACCAGGTCCAACAGAGCTTCATTCCTAGTTGGGGTCTCAATAAACTGGACCATAAAAAATTGTACATTTTTGCCCTTTAACTGTCCCAACAGTGCCATTACCCCAGTCAATTTCTGGGTAGTTAAAATTCCCCATTATTATCACCATCCCAGCCCTTGCAGCCCTTTCCAGCTGTGTAAGGAGCTCTGTCTCCACCTCCTCATTAACCAGTTCCCGACCGGCACACACAGATGTATGTCGGCAGAATGGCATGGACAGGCAAATGGGTGTACAGGTACGTCCCTTTAAATTTGCCGCTGTGCCATCGCGTGCGTGCCGCCGGCGTGCACCGGTCGGGACCTCTGAGTCGGATCGTAGGTCCTGTGGACTCGATCGCCGCGGGGATACCCGCGATCGTCTCATGGGGAGGAAGAACGGGGAGATGCTAAAGTAAACAAGCATCTCCCCGTTCTTGCCTAGCAACAGATCAGTGATCAGTGATGTGTAAAACACAGCCACGCCCCCCACAGTTAGCAACACGCCCCTAGGACACACTTAACCCC
This sequence comes from Lithobates sylvaticus, assembly GCA_028564925.1. Lineage (NCBI taxonomy): Eukaryota > Metazoa > Chordata > Amphibia > Anura > Ranidae > Lithobates > Lithobates sylvaticus. Next base: position 498,967,736 of record CM053029.1, read on the forward strand.
TACACTGCCACCTAGTGCTTAACCCCTTCACTGCCAGTGTAATTTACACAGGAATCAGTGCATTTGTATAGCACTGATTGCTGTATAAATGACAATGGTCCCAAAAATGTGTCAAAAATCTCTGATGTGTCCGCCATAATGTCGCAGTCACAATAAAAATCGCTGATCGCCGCGATTACTAGTAAAAAAGAAATTATTAATAAAAATGCCATAAAACTATCCCCTATTTTGTAAACGCTATAACTTTTGGGCAAACCAGTCAATAATCGCTTATTGTGATTTTTTTTTACCAAAAATATGTAGAAGAATACGTATCGGCCTAAACTGAGGGGAAAACATTTTTTTATACATTTTTGGGGGATATTTATTATAGCAAAAAGTAAAAAACAATGTGTTTTTTTCAAAATTGTCTCTTATTTTTTGTTTATAGCGCAAAAAAATAAAAACCGCAGGGGTGATCAAATACCACCAAAAGAAAGCTCTATTTGTGGGAAAAAAAGGACGTCAATTTTGTTTGGGAGCCCCGTTGCACAATTGTCAGTTAAAGCGACGCAGTGCCGAATCGCAAAAAGTGGTCTGGTCTTTGGCCAGCAAAATGGTCCGGTCTAAAAGTGGTTAACATTGGGTGGTCTATAACAAACTCCAATGATTAACTTTGAACTATGCACATTTATATGCAGTTCCACCCATAATGCTTCAGACTCATCACACTCTCCATCAACCAGGTCCTCTTTCACACTTGCTTTGAGATCATTTCTCACATAGAGACAGACCCCGCCACCTTTCCTTTTTACCATGTCTCTCCAAAAGAGTGCATAGCCAGTAATATTAATAGCCCATTCATGTGAAAATTGAAGCCAAGTTTCAGCAATACCGATTACATCATAGCTCTCCTCATGCACCAGAGTGCTACCTTGATTAGACAAGGGAAATCAGTCACAGGCACTGTCTGTAGCCACAAGTTAGCAGGATCAGTTCCTCTCGTAGTGCAACATTTGTTTGCAGATCAATATTTTCTGTCTGTAGAAATCATTTATGTCCCCTCTTGAAGGTCTGCAATCACCTCCTTTGAAAACACTCTGATATCTTAAATGAGGAATGGATTGCGGATGAGCAGGAGGAGCTGCTGCCCAAGACTAAAGCTGTCGAACCATTTACTGAAGTTTCCAATCAGTTTATTTATGAAATCAACAAAAGAAGAAACATCTCTCTTTCCATAACCACTTCCATACCAGGCCATTCTCATATGACGTCCGCAGGAACACTCTGTGCCTCCGGGCGGGCATCATTTGACGTCCTGGGCTTTTCGCGCTCCTGCGGGCCCCCGGGGGCCTGCAGTGCGGCGATCTGGGATGAGGCATGTCCCTCGGGAGGCAGCAAATCCCAGATCAGTGTAAAGAGCCAATAAAAATCGTCTCTTTACCACGTGACCGGCTGTGTCCAATCACAGCTGGTCACATGCATTGTTCACGTGCACGGCACTCGTGCGTGAGGAGGAGATTGCAGTAACAGCTTGTTAAACGCCTACAGAATACTCCAAACACAAGGATTCCCCCCAATAAAGAGGACCTGTCACCACCCATCAAAGCACCTGTCACCAGCCCATCAAAGTACCTGTCATCAGCCCATCAAAGTACATGTCATCAGCCCATCAGAGTACCTGTCACCAGACGATCACAGTATCCGAGTACCTGTCACCAGCCCATCAGAGAACCTGAGTACATGTAACTAGCCCAGAGTACCCAAGTACCTGTCACCAGCCCATCAGTGTACCCGAGTACCTGTCACCAGCCCATCAGAGTACCCGAGTACCTGTCACCAGCCCATCAGTGTACCTGTCACCAGCCCACCTGAGTACTCGAGTACCTGTCACCAGCCCATCTGAGTACCCATCTGCAGGCCATGCCTCATAGAATATACATGGGGGTGTTAGCTTTCCAAAATTGAGTCATTTTGTAGGTAATTCCATTCTCCTGGTGCTCCAGGACCTTCAAAAGTGTGACAGGTAGGAATGAAATTATATGTGTAATTTATGCTCCTAGAAAGAATGAAGGTTCTACTTCCATGGTGGACCTCTCTATGTGGCCAGGCTGTGTAAAAGTTTCACACATGTGGTATCGCCATACTCGGAAGGCGTAGCAGAATGTATTTTGGGGTGTAATTTTTGCTATGTACATGCTGTGTGTTAGAAATATCTTATAAATTGACCACTTTCTGTAAAAAAAAAAAATTTTTTAATTTTCTTTCCATGGTTTCGGAAGACTTGTGGGAAAAAAATGAACCGTTCAAGACTCATTATGCCTCATAGAATATACCTTGGGGTGTTAGCTTTCCAAAATGGGTTCATTTTGTGGGTAATTTCATTGTCCTGGTGCTCCAGAGTCTTCAAAAGTGTGATAGGTCGTTAGGAAATTTTATGTGCAATTTATGCTCCTAGAACACCTGATGATGCTCCCTGCATGTTGGACCTCTCTATGTGTTCAGGCTGTGAAAAAGTCCCACACATGTGGAATCGCCATACTCGGGAAAAGTAGCTGAATGCATTTTGGGGTGTAATTGAAAGTATGCATATGCTGTGTGTGAGAAATAACTTGTTATGAAAATTGTGTAAAAAAAATTAAAACATTTTTTATTTTTTTTCCCCCAAGAATTGTGGGAACAAATTACAACTTCAAAACACTCACTATGCCTCTTACTAAATACCTTAGACTGTCTACTTTCCAAAAAGGGGTAATTTGGGGGGTATTTGTACTTTCCTGACATTTCAGGGCCTCAAGAGATGATAGACTGTCAGTGCATCAGGTGTGATAATTTTTTAATAATTTGTACCATAGATTGTAGACTCACTTTCACACAGACCAAATAATATACACTTATTTGGGTAATTTTTTACCAAAGATATGTAGCAGTATAAATTTTGGCCCAAATTTATGAACAAAAATTACTTATTTGCTAAATTTTATTATAGAAACTAAACAAAAAGTGTTTTTTTTTTTTCAAGATTTTAGATTTTTTTTTATCCCTTATGACGCAAAAAATAAAAAAACCCAGTGGTGATTAAAAGCTCTATTTGTGTGAAAAAAAATGATAAATTTTTTTTTGGGTACAGTGTTGCATGACTGAGTAATTGGCACTCAAAATGCAAGAGCGCTGAAAGATGAAAATTGGTCTGGGCAGGAAGGGTGTATAAGTGACCGGTATTGAAGTGGTTAAATCGGAGCTCCACCCTAAAGTGGAACTTCCACATATCGGAACCTTTCCCCCCTCCGGTGCCACAATTGGCACCTTTCGCCACTTCCTGTCCCCATCGGAACCTTTCCCCCCTCCGGTGCTACAATTGGCGTATTTACGCCACTTCCTGTCCCCCCCCCCCCCCCAGCTGTCTGCTGGGAAACACACGGATCCCAGAGACAGCAGGGACCGTCCATATTGCACAGTGCGACTCCCGCAGTAGGGAACCGGGAAGTGAAGCTGCAAGGCTTCACTTCCTGATTCCCATACCGAAGATGGCGGCGGCAGCACCCGACAGCCGAGTGACAGATCGGCTTTGGGTGCCGACATCGTGGGCGCGCTGGACAGGTAAGTGTCCATATTTTAAAAGTCAGCAGCTGCAGTATTTGTAGCTGCTGACTTTAAAAAAAAAAAAAAAAATGGTGGAACTCCCACTTTAAATCTGTTCTTTCACCTTTGTGAAATGCAAGTACTCTCCTTGAAGATCTTCCTTGAACAAATCCAATTTCCTCTGGAAGGAGCGGACAGCGGTCATCAAATCACAAATTGAATTGTTCTTGCCCTGCAGCTTTAAATTTAGTTCATTAAATGGGTTGTAAAGGCAGAAGTTTTTTTTTTTTTAATGCATTAAGATAAAAAGCCTTCTGTGTGCAGCAGCCCCCCTAACACTTATCTGAGGTTCCTCTCTGTCCAGCGATGTCCACGAGTGTCTCAGCTGTCCGAGAGTCTCATTCCTGATTGGCTGAGGCACAGCAGCCATGCCAATGGCTCCCGCTGCTGTCAAAGTCAGCCAGCCAATCAGGGGAGAGAGGGGGCGGGGCCGGAGCTCCGTGTCTGCATGGACACAGGGAGCTGTGACTCGGCTCGGGTGTCCCCATAGCAAGCTGCTTGCTGTGAGGGCACTGAATAGGAGGGAGGGACCAGGAGCAGGGAAGAGGGACCCGAGAAGAGAAGGATCCGGGCAGCTCTGTGCAAATCCACTGCAACAGAGCAGGTAAGTATAACATGTTTGTTATTTTTATTGGGGGAAAAGAGCGAGACTTTACAATCACTTTATGGTGTGATGTTATGTCTACTAGGAAGGCAATACTATCCATTGTGCTCTCGTCTTGTAAAAAATATCTTGCTTTCTGACTTTTGAGTTGTACTTCTTCTGTTCGAATGGACCAAACTTGTTCTAATACACGGCCTTTACACAGCCATCTAACATTTTTGTGCAGTAAAAAGTAATTTGCATTTGCCTCAATTTCTCTAAGAAACTCTCTTAGTAAACAATGTTAATGGGATAAAGATACCCTTAGGAGTTTCATCATTATGTCCATGATTTCTGCATACTTTTCTGAATGGCGCACACAGGACAGTCTGGTGAATGATGCAGTGGTACGCAATAAGGTCAAAGTTATCCTCTTGCAGCCATGCCACAGCTCCTCTCTCCCTTCCTACCATGGCAGGGGCACCATCGGTGGTGACTGAGACCACTTTTTTTTGATTTATCCTCCTCTTTTCCAGAATCTCCTTAAAGCGGTGGTAAACCGATGGACATTTTTTTTTGTACCTGCAAGGTAATGGTATAATGTGCATCACATACTAGCACATTATGTTAAACTTACCTTAAAATTAAGCTCTTCCGGTGGTCAGATGTCAGCCATGCAGGCGCTCTCGTCTTCATCCGTCTTGCTTCAGGGTTTGCGGACTCTGGCTCGGTGACTGGCCGGAGCCCCGATGATGTCACTCCCGCGCATGCGCGTGGGAGCTGCTGTTCACACCACAGGGCTCTGAAGAAACGGCATGGGTGGCAGTTCCTTCAGAGCGCATGCGTCAGCGATGTCACTGGCTGCATATACAGTATCTTCTAAACTGTGCACGTTTGGGAGATATATACACTACCTATATGTAGGTCTTATTATAGGCTTACCCATAGGTAAAATCAAGAGATGGAAGTTTATTCTCACTTTGAAGGCTTCATATACAGTGCCTTGAAAAAGTATTTATACCCCTTGACGTTTTCCATATTTTGTCATATTACAACCAAAACCGCAACTGTATTTTATTGGGATTTTATGTGATAGACCAACACAAAGTGGCACATAATTGTAACGTGAAAGGAAAATTTGGAAAATGGTTTTCCAATTTTTTTCCAAATAAATATCTGAAAAGTGTGGCGTGCATTTGTATTCAGCCCACCGGAGTCAATACTTTGTAGAACCACCTTTCACTGCAATTACAGCTTGCAAGTCTTTTTGGGTATGTCTCTAACAGTTTTGCACATCTAGAGTGAAATTTCTGCCCATTCTTTTCAAAATAGCTCAAGCTCTGTCAGATTGGATGAAGAACATCTGTAAGCAGCAACTTTAAAGTCTTGCCACAGATTATCAATTGGATTTAGGTCTGGACTTTGACTGGGCCATTCTAACACACAAATATGCTTTTATCTAAACCATTAAAGTCTGGCTGCACGTTTAGGGTAGTTTTCCTGCTGGAAGGTGAACCTCTGCCCCAGTCTCAAGTCTTTTGCAGACTCTAACAGGTTTTCTGCCAAGATTGCCCTGTATTTGGCTCCATCCTCCTATCAACTTTGACCAGCTTTCTTGTCCTTGCTAAAGAAAAGCATCCATACAACATGATGCTGCCACCACATTTCACGGTGGGGATGGTGTGTTCAGGGTGATGTGATTAGTTTTCCGCCACACACAATGTTTTGCTTTTAGGCTTTTGATCAGAACACCTTCTTCTATGTGTGCTGTGTCCCCCACGTGGCTTTTTGCAAACTGCAAATAGGACTTCTTATGGCTTTCTCCTTGCCACTCTTTCATAAAGGCCAGATTTGTGGAGTGCTCAACTAATAGTTGTCCTTTGGACAGATTCTACCACCTGAGCTGTGGATCTCTGCAGCTCCTCCAGAGTTACAATGGGCCTCTTAGCTGCCTATCTGATTAATGCTCTCCTTGCCCCGCCTGTCAGTTTAGGTGGACGGCCATGTATTGTTAGGCTTGCAGGTGTGCCATACTCTTTCCATTTTCGGATGATGGATTGAACAGTGCTCCGTGAGATTTTCAAAGCTTGGGATATTTTTTTTTTTTGTAACCAAACCCTGCTTTGAACTTCTCCACAACTTTATCCCTGACCCGTCTGGTGTGTTCCATGGCCTTCATGATGCTGTTTGTTCACTAAGGTTCTCTAACAAACCTCTGAGAGCTTCCAAGAACAACTGTATTTATACTGAGATTAAATTACACACAGGTGGACTCTATTTACTAATTAGGTGACTTCTGAAGGCAATTGGTTCCACTAGATTTTAGTTAGGGGTATCAGAGTAAAGGGGGCTGAATACAAATGCACGCCACACTTTTTAGATATTGATTTGTAAAAAATAAAATAAAAAAAAAATTGGAAAAATCATTTATTATTTTCCTTCCACTTCACAATTATGTGCCACTTTGTGTTGGTCTATCACATAAAATACAAGGGGTATGAATATTTTTTCAAGGCATTGTATGTCTTGTCATCATAGATGTGTCTCAAGTGGTATATCCTCACAGAGTTCTTTTGTTTCTTTGTGAAAAAAAAAAATAATCTTACATACACCAAAAGTTGGGCATTATCAGTTATATCTGTTGATTAATCAAAGGCTAAGAAACACACACTGCACTCTGAATAGCTGCAGCAAGCCGTGCCAATACATCCTCTGTTGAGATTTCAGTCTTTTTTTGTTGCTATTGAAGCGGCCAGTGGGATTCGGTTGATATTTTTTATTTTTATTTTTCCCACACAACTCATCTTTCTGTATACCCTTAGGTAAAGTTTCAGCAGCAGCATTCAAGCGCTTCTTTATAAACATACCATCGTTAAATACTTATGTGTTTCCCGAAATCTATGCTACTTTAAGTGAACATTCATTTGCACGCTGCTGGGCTGTAATTGAATGCGAGAGCACTTTGGTGGATCTGTCATACTGGATGTGTCTGCTCAAAACGAACCGTGTTTTGTTTCGTAGTGGCGCTTTACATTGCTACTTTTTATTATTGCCACAGTTTCACAACAAATGAGACAAACTGGTTTTAAGCTTCTCAAATGAAGAATGAACATATATTGGTCTGTCTATTCATTTTTGAAGACTCGGTTTTTAGCAGCTACGCTCCTTTTTTTGGCGCAAGATATGCTCTCTGGTGCTTTTGTTACCATTTCCTCCCCACACTCTGGTAATACTCTGTAAATATAAATGTCCCCATTAGTGTTCCTCTACCAGATTAAAGCCTTGTACACACCAACAGTTTTTTTTAATTCAACCAAAAAAACTGACAATCCAATGTTAGTACAGCGACCCCCCCACCCCCAATCTGTTGTCTTTTGACAGGGGGGCAGCTCCCTGCCAGAACACTCCGGTCAGCACTCTGAGGCATTGGCTGAGAGCACATTATCGGGAGCCAGTCGGCTGCTGGTTTTCCATGGGCCGAATGGCAGGCGGTTTTTATTGAACCGGTGGTTGTCGCCCGGCATTTGGCTTGTGTGTACTAGCCATTATTCATTACATTGGGCGCCCCCATCCGGACTACCCCATAAATCAGTTGCCACTGTCAAGAGTACCCCCTTATATCAGGTGTCCCCACTTACAACAGGTTTCTAAATCAGAGGACACACTTACATCTGGTGACTCCCATTAGTGTACCCCCTTACATCAGTTGTCCCCATCAGAGTGCCCCATTACATAAGGTTTCCCCATCACAGTGACCCCTTACATATGGTGTTGCCATCAGAGTGCTCTCTTACATCAGGTGTCCCCATCACAGTGCCACCTTCGATCAGGTATTCCCATCAGAGTGCCTCCTTAGATCAGATGTCCCCATCAGAGCGCCCAAATACATCAGGTTTTTGCAGCAGAAGACCCCCTTACATTTGGTGACTCCCATCAGTGTACCCGCTTACATCAGTTGTCCCCATCAGAGTGCCCCATTACAATAGGTTCCCCATCACAAATTGTGTCCCCATCAGAGTGCTCCTTTACATCATCAGGCACCCCCCATCAAAATGTCCCCTTCCATCATATTTCCCTATCAGAGTGCCCACGGTCCCAGCAACCAATGGCTGCTGAGTGGTGAGATTTGACTCTTTAGACTGGGGGGCTGACGGTCCAGACAGGAGCGTTGCATACAATACAATACCATTAATCTTTTTATGGAAGATGCACCTGCTGGTAACTTTTAAACACACCATGCTAAAACATACCGTCCCTTGAACAAAAAAATAAAATAAAAAATTATAATAAACATCAGTGTGGTAATGGACCAATTTTAATGCATCTGATCATAACTTGGATCTTGTAGTAGTCAAAAGCAAAACTGTTTTTTCAAGTTCTCTTCTTGCATAAGCAATCCGACTGAACTCAAAAGTCAGAACTTGCCTTGGAATGAGAACTCAGTCCCCTGATGATCTCTTTCCACTCTTTCCTCTTCTGTGTAACATACTGGGGTGTAATATTTTGAAAGTTCAGATTGTTATCTCCAAGAAAATACTGCTCACACAGTGCTTCAGCCACACATACCACATACATTCCACAATCATAGCTGTTGTGCTGGACAGGTGCCTTCTCCTCCTGGCAATGAGGATTACCACCCAGCAACATACCTAGGTTTTTTGCCATGCGGTTGGCATGTGGGGCATTAGTCCCTGGTGCAGAGTCGAAATGAAGAAATCCACTGAACCTACGGAGGTAGGCAAGGAGGCTCCAGTGTGTGCCACCTGCTGCCGACCCTGCATTATCATTCACAGGCAACAAAACAAGGTCCTTGTTAGGAAGTTCCAGTGGCTGTAGGAACTCTTTGACTTCATTCCCACAGCATTTGATGAACTGGCTTACTTCAGGGCTGAGGAAAGCAATTCTTTCAGCTCTAGATGGTTCTAAGGACAATGCCAAGAATTCAAAGGTAAAGCCGATGATGTTATCATTCAACCAATGTGGGGCATCAAGAAGAGCAACATCAGAAGAGCGTAAAAGGCAGTCTCCATAACTTAATACAACCTGCTCCATTCTGAAAGACAGGAAAACAAAGATGAATTAAACTATAAAGTGATGAAAAAAGCACAGGCGTTTCATCTGCATTAATAAACATAAACCTGTATCGGAATTAGGTCACCCTATTAACCGCTTCCCGACCGGCGCACGACGATGTGCGTCGACAGAATGGCACGGACAGGCATAAGGGCGTACAGGTAGGTCCCCTTTAAGATGCCGCCGTGCCATCGAGCGCGCGCCGGTCGGGACCCACGCGGACTCGATCGCCGCGGGGATACCCACGATCATCTCACAGGAAGGCTGAACGGGGAGATGCGGAAATAAACAGCATCTCCCCGTTCTGCCTAGCAACTAGTGACGCTGATCTCTGCTCCCTGTGCTTGGAGCAGAGATCAGCATTCACTAGCTCACAGCCACACCCCCCCCCCCCCCAGTTAGAAACACGCCTCTAGGAACACTTAACCCCTACACTGCCACCTGGTGGTTAACCCCTTCACTGCCAGTGTCATTTACACAGGAATCAGTGCATTTAAATAGCACGGATTGCTGTATAAATGACAATGGTCCCAAAAATGTGTCAAAAATGTCCGATGTGTCCGCCATAATGTCGCAGTCACAATAAAAATCACTGATGGCCGCCATTACTAGTAAAAAAAAAAAAAATGTATTAATAAAAATGCTATAAAACTATCCCCTATTTTGTAAACGCTATAACTTCTGCGCAAACCAATCAATCAATAATCGCTTATTGTGATTTTTTTTACCAAAAATATGTAGAAGAATACGTATCGGCCTAAACTGAGGGAAATTTTTTTTTTTTTTTTTTTTATATATTTTTGGGGGACATTTATTATAGCAAAAAATTATGCGTTTTTTTCAAAATTGACGCTCTTTTTTTGTTTATAGCGCAAAAAATAAAAACCGCAGGGGCAATCAAATACCACCAAAAGAAAGCTCTATTTGTGGGAAAAAAAAGGACGCCAATTTTGAGCCACGTCGCACGACCGCGCAATTGTCAGTTAAAGCGACGCAGTGCCGAATCGCAAAAAAGTGGTCTGGTCTTAAGCCAGCAAAATGGTCCGGTCTGAAAGTGGTTAAAAAGTGAGAGCAGAAACTGGAGCGATTAACACCGGTTTATGAAATATGTATTCAAATCATCATAAAAAACCTTACACATGTAAAGTTACACAGCAAAAAAGGATCCACTTACACAACCTTAGTATTTGGGTTTACAGTGCATCCGGAAAGTATTCGCAGCGCTTCACTTTTTCTACAACATTCTACAAACAATACCCCATGACAACTTGAAAGAAGTTTGTTTGAAATATTTATGAATTATTATTAATTTAAAAAAAAAAAAATCACATGTATATAAGTATTCACAGCTCAATACTTTGTTAAAGCACCTTTGGCACCAATTACAGCCTCAAGTCTATTTGGAGTATGATGCTACAAGCTTGGCACACCTATTTTTGGGCAGTTTCTCCCATTCTTCTTTACACCTCCAGCGTTTGAGGTTTGTGCTTCAAACTACAAAATGCTGAGGCGTGAACGGGGCCTTAGTCCTGGTTCACACCGATGCGATTTGTCATGCGACTTGTTCAAAATTGACAGTGACATTTTGAAATTGACAGTTCAAAATTGCATGACAAGTAACACCCCATTGCCAGCAATGGAACCATTCAAATTGTTGCGACTCTGTAAAAGGTTCCTGTACTACTTTTTTTTTTTTTTTTTTTGCAATTTCATCGACTTCTTTTAAAAGAAGTCGTGAGCCACAATGAAATCAGAGACCCAAATCGCACTGATCTGCGGCTTTGAAATCACAGTGAAGTAGCGTTATTTCAAAGCTGCACTGGTGTGAACCGGGGCTTGGTGTGAGTAAATCTCAGACACAGCATTATAAATCATGCAGCAATGAAAATCAGTCACATTTCTGTCTTCAGCCAATCTATTATGTCTGCTGGTGTCAATATTGTATGACATAAACAAGCAGTAATAAATGTGTGAAGGACCTGAGAGCTGGGAATACATTCAGCCATCACATAACTGAAATCATGACTTGCTCTAATCTACAACCTACACAGCATCTCCTCCCAGACCAGGGTGCACATAACAGTGTAGTCTAATAGGAAGCCCAGAACATACAGGGAGTGATAAAGGATATAAACCAGCACAGACAGGGCAACTCACAGCAACTGCAGCACAGGAGCACGGCACTGTTACATGGCACACATCACCTCCAGCATCAAGAGAGTTAACTACAAACAGCCCTCACCTCCCGTCCCCAAAAGATGACATCACCTTAAACACTTCTGCGCACTAGAGAGGAGGAAGTTATGTAGACAGTGCTGGAGCGGAGGCCATTTTGCTGTAGACCAACACAAATGTCTACAGCAGTGTCTCAGCCTTTTTTCAGTCAAGGTTAGGCGACCCGTCAGAATGTGTAACGGAAGTGACCTTACGTTGCCGCCATATTGCTACACCCCGCACTCCTCCATAGTAAGAATACACTGAGAAGGGGGAAAGCGGACATCTTGTTACACCCACCGGAGTTTTGCATTTTACACTTATTTTTAACAGTAAAGTGAGTTTATATAGAACTTCTGTCAGATTAGCAAACCTATGAGATGAGCAGGCTTGGGGTGGTTGATCTACATTTTCACTTCTCCCGACCGCCAACCCAGAAGCAGTTGAGGTTCTGCTCGGAGGAGTACACATTAACGTTACACGCAGTATTTTTTTTTTTTTTTTTTGTAAATTGTTTTTATTGAATTTTAAATAACACAGAACAAAACAGCCTATTGGGCATACCCAGGCTCAAATCACAACTATAGAACTAAAACTAGCAGAGAGAGAGAAAAAAAAAAAAAAAAAAAAAAAATCATACTAAAGCCATTGTACGCTCAACCACCTATGCAGGATATGCAGAACCATCTTGTACTTTCATCTATACCCTACGAAGCTTTCGGTAGATACTCATAGGATGAAGTGCATAATAGTCAACACGCAGTATTTGACAGGCTTTCGTCAGCCCCGGAAGAATTTACCCCTTCCTGACCAGAGCACTTTTTGCGATTTGGCACTGCGTCACTTTAACTGACAATCGTGCGGGCATGCAACAAGGCTCCCAAACAAAATTAACGTTCTTTTTTTCCAACAAATAGAGCTTTCTTTTGGTGGTATTTGATCACCTCTGCGGTTTTTATTTTTTGCGCTATAAACAAAAAAAAAGAGCGACAATTTTGAAAAAAACACATTATTTTTAAAATTTTGCTATAATAAATATCCCCCAAAAAGATATAAAAAAAAAACAGTTTAGGCCGATACCTATTCTTCTACATACTTTTGGTAAAAAAAACGCAATAAGCGATTATTGATTGGTTTGCGCAAAAGTTATAGCGTTAACAAAATAGGGGATAGTTTTATGGCATTCTTATGAATTTTTTTTACTAGTAATGGCAGTGATCTGCAAGTTTTATTGTGACATTATGGCAAACACATAGGCAATTTTTGACACATTTTTGGGTGATTCCTGTGTAAATGACACTGGCAGTGAAGGGGTTAACCCCTAGGTGGCAGTGTAGGGGTTAAAGTGGTTGTAAACCCTTACAAACCACTTGGACCTACAGGTAAGCCTAGATTAAGGCTTACCTGTAGGTCAAATAAATATCTCCTAAACCTACACGGTTTAGGAGATATTTTCCAAAGAACAGGCACTGCTGTCTACAGCACGCAGGCGCACTGAGAAAGATGCTCTCAACGGCGATATGCCGCGAGTGGCGGCTCCCGTGCACATGCGCGGGAGTGACATCATCGCAACGCCGTCGAATGACAGCGCTGGAGCCGCAAGACCCACCAAGAAGATGGAGGCGCAGTACGCAAGGGGACAGCGGTGACTTCGCTGGCTCCTGTGTCAGGTAAGTGACACATAATGGACTACTATGAGATGCATAGTAGTCCATTATGCTTTACCCTTGCAGGTAAACAAAGAGGAAGTAAACCCATTAGGGTTTACTTCCTCTTTAAGTGTGTCCTAGGGGGGTGTTTCTAACTGTGGGGGGGGGGGGCGTGGCTGTCTATGACACATCACTGATCTCTGCTCCGATCACAGGGAGCAGAGATCAGTGACTCTGTCATTAGGCAGAACGGGGAGATGCATGTTTACATTAGCATCTCCCCATTCTTCCTCCCTATGAGACGATCGTGGGTATCCCTTAAAGGACAACGTACAGGTACGTGATTCTGCCTGTACGTGCCCTTCTGCTGCAGTATATCTGCGTGAGGCGGTCAGCAAGCGGTTAAGAAAGTGGTATCACCTCCTGAATGCCAGCTAACCTCCTTTAAAGCGGAGCGCCGTCTGAAATTTTTTTTTTAAAAGTCAGCAGCTACAAATACTGCAGCTGCTGACTTTTAATAAATGGACACTTACCTGTTCCAGGTTCCAGCGGTGTCAGCAGAAGATGACGAGCGATCGCTCGTCTCTCGCTGCCCCGCCGCCATCCTCTGTCAGGGAATCAGGAAGTGAAGACGCAACGTCTTCACTGCCCAGGTCTCTACTGCGCATGCGCGAGTCGCGCTGTGCGCCTCTATTGGTCCCCGCTGTGTCCTGGGAACTGTGTTTCCCAAGACACAACGGGGCATTCTCGGATAGAGGCGGGGCAGCTCGGATAATGCGTCCCGGAAGTGGGTGCAGATACCTGTATTATATAGGTATCTGCACCCCCCACCCCCTGAAAGGTGCCAATTGTGGCACCGGAGGGGGGGAGGAATCCGATAAGCGGAAGTTCCACTTTAGGGTGGAACTCCGCTTTAATTGTCCTCTGAAAAGCAAGCCACAGTGAATTGCTTTTCAGAATGGGTCAATAAACATTACCGCTAGCGGGAAAGGAACCTTAATGTTTCAAGCTTATGTGGTTTCTCCCAACACTTGTATCTGTCAGATTTACTGGATAGCTTGACATATATGTAAATGTGGGGAGAAATATAAAAAAACATATTTTACTAACCAGTGGTACTTGAGTATAATCTCACAATTAGAAAATTGTGGGGGGGGGGGGGGGCAAAACCCAGATAGCAAGGATAACGTGCCACAAATTTGTGGCAGTGTTGAATTGTAAGTCTGTTAACTTGCTGCACATTTTCCATAGTTGCCGACATTGTAAAAAATGTATAGGGACACTTTTTTGTCTGTAGGCGGAGCTGAGGCTACATAAAGCATACCAGAAGGAAGGAGAAAAGGGGGAAGTGCCACCTAAGTGCAGAGATTAAAAAGCTTTAATAGCGCAAAAGTTGAATAACACTTACAGAATAAAAAGAAATTCAAGCTCATAAGGTCCAAGGATGAAGGTGAGGTTTGGTATTTTAGGCATCCATAAGGGTTTGTGCAAAAAGAAAACTGCGCTGTATCCTAACCTATAAATGCATATAAATATACATTTTATGTATACACTCGAATTGTGGCACAGTCACTACTGTTGGTAATCCTGGGACTGTAAGCTGCGAGTCTATCTCGCCCAAACTAATCTGACTTGGCCTACTGGTGTTCTGTGGGCACAGGAGCAGGTGTGCTCACCACAAGTCCCATGGCACAAAGAAAGCAAAGCCCTCCCCTCCGTCCCTTTTAACCACTAGCCGACCGGCTCCTGTACAAATACATCAGCAGTTTAAAGATGTATCTCGGTAATGGCAGCAGAGAACGGCGGTTCTGTTTACGATAATGGTGGTCTCTGCGGCGGATTCGCCGCAAGATCACCGTTATTGGCAGTGGGAGATGGGCCACCCCCCTTTCACCGCTCTCCTGCGCCAGTGAAAATAGTGAAAAAAATAAATAAAATCATTTTTTTTTTAAAGCGGGCCATCCCGATGAGCTTGCGCGCAGAAGCAAGCGCATACGTGAGTAGCGCCCGCATATGAAAACGGTGGTCAAACCACACATGTGAGGTATCGCTGCAATTGTTAGAGTGAGAACAATAATTCTAGCCCTGAACCTCCTCTGTAACTCAAAACATGCAACACATTTTTTAAAAATCTCGCCTATAGAGATTTTTGAGGGGGAAACGTTTTACGCCATTCCACGAGTGGGAGCAATTATGAAGCGTGACATGTTGGTTATCAATTTACTCGGCGTAACATTATCTTTCACAATATAAAAAAAAAAATTGGCCTAACTTTACTGTTGTCTTATTTTTTCATTCAAACATTTTTTCCAAAAAAAGTGCGCTTGTAAGAGCGCTGCGCAAATACAGTGTGACAAAAAGTATTGCAATGACTGCCATTTTATTCTCTAGGGTGTTAGAAAAAAAAAGTATAATGTTTGGGGGTTCTAAGTAATTTTCTAGCAAAAAATTTTTTTTTAACTTGAGTCTGAAAAAGAGGCCTGGTCTTTAAATGGTTAAAAATAATCTCCCTCAGCTCCCTCAGCTCCCTCCTCTTATGGGATTTGTAGTGTTTGTGAGCCTATGGAACCTATAATGCCATGGATGTCCTGAACTACAACCATGGATGTCCTGAACTACAACTCCCACGATCTCCAGCTCCCTGAAAAAAAGTCCATAGGCTCTCCTGTGTAGTCCTCCCCCTGCTGGCCGAAAGGGCATGTTGCAATGTCCAGCATTTCAGTGAAGAGTAAAGTAGTTGCCTGTAAGAAAACAATGTATGACTACACGTTATTGTAGTCCAGCACTTGGCTACAGAAGCAATACAAAGAGAACAGGATACTTTTTTAACACAAGTACATGGTACAGCAGACACATATCAGGAATATGACATTTTGGGGTAACATATTCTTTCATTTCTTTTCTATTTTACATTCTATTCTAACTGAACGGAGGGTGTGTCGCCCTGCGCACCATAGGCCATTGGTATTAAAATAAAAACGTCTTTTTCAAATTGTTTAAACGCATCTGAATTGTATATACAGCATATATGTACAAAAAGGGAGGGTTTTGTTTTTTTGTTGGCAGGAAATATTGATTAAATATATATATATATATATATATATATATATTTATGTAGCGCACTACTCCTTGGGAGCTGCTGGGTAGTTAATTACAGTACTGCTAGTTTACCTCCGTTCTTCCACCCCACCCAATTCACAACAGACACAGTCAATAAACGATTGAACAGATACATTTTCTTCTTCTTTTTATGGTAATCCATGTGCAATAGAGTCTGAGAGAAAAATGAGCTGCCTCTTTCTTCTGGTTCCCATTTGTGAGTAGCTAAGTCCCTTTCTCTAATGAAGTGACTGGTGCCCCTCTGAAAAACACCTTGGTAATTGGATGCTGGAAGTCCCAGGCCTCACCTGCCCATCTCGCCTCCTGCGATCCTCCCAGGTCAGTTCAGGAAAGTCTGGGTAACATCCCGGTCTACTCCGTACGCTTTGCAGATATTTCCTGTTCTTTGTGAATAGATCCATCCCAGCCGGGACGCCTGGTTCCTTCTCCCAGGATTTTCTGGAATGACTTGATGGCAGTTGAACCATCCAGCTCTGGGGTCTCTGAACCCCCAGGCCTTCAGGTTTGTTCCTGCTCTCCAGCGCTGGGGTCTCTGAACCCCCAGGCCTTCAGGTTTGTTCCTGCTCTCCAGCGCTGGGGTCTCTGAACCCCCAGGCCTTCAGGTTTGTTCCTGCTCTCCAGCGCTGGGGTCTCTGAACCCCCAGGCCTTCGGGTTTGTTCCTGCTCTCCAGCGCTGGGGTCTCTGAACCCCAAGGCCTTCAAGCCTGCTCCTTGGAGTCACATTGTTGCTGTACTCAGGTCTTAGTTTCTTCCCATCTCCCCCAGGAAGCATGTGACCTCAGTGTATATATATCAGTCCCGCCCCTGCCCAAACAAATTAATATTTGGACCAGGGCCATATACATACATATATATACATGCATACAGGGCCAGTCCGCAGCCGGCCTTCTTTCCAGAACATTTATTAGAAGGTAAATGGAATCTTTCAGGGCAGAGTACAGGTGGTCACACCCCCCTCTATTCTACTACTCCTCCCCAAACCAAACTAGCAACCAGGCCTAACAAACAAAAAGGGTAAGGCACTGGCATTTTTACCTATTACTTACCTATTAGCACCCACCTGAAGGTGGTGGGCACTACATACACCCCCCTCTAAAATCACAACTGTCCCCAGTTGTGGAAAAGGAATCCACAAACCAAGAGACAGTCCTAACTTACCTCCTAAACACGAGGCATCTCATAGTGCCCTAAAGTGTGGTGCGTGTAACATTAAATGACATTAACCACTTTCCGACCGGCGCACGACGATGTACGTCCCTTTTTTGAAGAGGGATATCTCGGTAACGGCAGCAGCTGCTGCCACAACCGAGGTATCCATCTCTTCAGGCACCGGTCGGCTGTCCGATAATGGTGGTCATCGCGGCGGATTCGTACCCCCCCTCCCGCCGCTCTCCCGCGCCTTCCGCCGCTTACCGGAACCGTCGGCAGCGGCGGAGGCGATCGGGTCCGTTCCCCTCCTGTGTCTAGAGATGAGTGACGCTAAGATGGCCGCCACTCATCTCTATACCATAGGAGGGCGGAAGCGACGTCAAAAACGTCACTTCCGCCCATACCTCTTAAAGAGGAATTTTCAAATGTCATTTTTTTAAATGACATTTTTTTTTTTTTTTTTTTTTTTTTTCATTGAAGTCCAAATATGAGATCTGAGGACTTTTTGACCCCAGATCTCATATTTAAGAGGACCTGTCATGCTTTTTTCTATTACAAGGAATGTTTACATTCCTTGTAATAGGAATAAAAGTGAGCCAATTAATTTTTTTTTAAAAAACAGTGTAAAAATAAATAAAATCAAGAAAAATAAATAAGAAAAAAATAAAATAAATAAGCGCCCCGTCCCGACGAGCTCGTGCGCAGAAGCGAACGCATACGTGAGTAGCGCCCGCATATGAAAACGGTGGTCAAACCACACATGTGAGGTATCGCCGCAAGATCGGTAGAGCGAGAGCAATAATTATAGCCGTAGACCTCCTCTCTAACGCAAAATATGCAACCTGTAGAATTTTTTAAACGTCGCCTACTGAGATTTTTGAGGGTAAAAGTTTGATGCCATTCCACGAGCGGGCGCAATTTTGAAGCGTGACATGTTAGGTATCAATTTACTCGGCGTAACATTATCTTTCACAATATATAAAAAAATTGGACTAACTTTACTGTTGTCTTATTTTTTTATTCAAAAAAGTGAATTTTTTCCAAAAAAAGTGCGCTTGCAAGACCGCTGCGCAAATACGGTGTGAAAAAAAGTATTGCAACAACCGCCATTTTATTCTCTAGGGTGTTAGAAAAAAAAAACAATATATAATGTTTGGGGGTTCTAAGTTTTTGTCTAGCAAAAAAAAATGTTTTAAACATGTAAACACCTAAAATCCAAAACGAGGCTGGTCTTAAAGTGGTTAAAGAAATATATACAAAAGATCACAGCACATTATACTCATACAACAGTTCCTGACTATAGATCCCTAGACTTAGTGAAAAATAAACAGAGAACTGAACCACTGCCCCCGAGGGGGGAATACTTCAATTACTCCAGGTCTTCTCTCTTCTTGGCAGCTGTCTCATCTGAGGGTACCTGTAAGAAAAAATCCTATTCTACCAGCTATCTATACAAATCAATAATTAACAATTCGTTGGCATGTGTGATCCTGTCAGGACTGCTATTCTCTCAAAAGAAGTCCGGGAGACTCCTGCAGAATGCACCCTGTGCAGACACGCCGGTATATTTTACATGAAGAAGCCAGATTACTTTCTGAATGGCTTCAATAGAAGTCCAGAACTTTTAACTAGAAAAATTGAACAAAGGCATAGACAGGGACAGAAGGTGATGGTGTTCATAACTGGTCAGTTAGGCACTGATGCTCTTGCCCTGTGTAGGAAGTTCATTGGGATAGCCCACCCTAACCCGTCTGCACACTTGCAGTCCATGGCAAATCCAGCATACCTGTAAGATCACATTACAAGTAATACCGGGGGGGGGCAACCTTCTGCCTGCATCCCCTTCCCCTCTGTCTGAGATGGAGTAAGATTTTGTATGCTGACCGGGCTTTTGAACCAAGACTCTGTCTTTATAGATGGCTCTTCCCTGCCGCCATTCCCGGTAGATATCCTGGAATCTTACCCACATCTCGTGGTCAGGTGTTCTCTGGGGTTTAGACACATGTAGATAGTCCCAGACAAGGTCATTCTCCCATCCTTCCCGGGAGGCCTCTACTGTCTCCATGACCTTGTCCGGCACATAGGGATAATCAAGTCCCCATTCCTGGGAAACCCTCCTCTGCACCTCTCTTTAAAACCGCGACAGCCGTGGCAGTTCCTTGGGCCTTCCCCACCTAGGCAGAACACATGCGTCAGAGGCTCTCACAGCCCTCTGCTGGAAAGTAGGTGCCCTGTTTTGAGGGGTATCTGAAAGTTGTTTGAAAGGGGGTGCTGGGGGTGCTGGGAAGGTGGCTATGCTTTCCGGAGCCCCGGTTGAAGCAGTTAGTGACGTGGAGCTTTCCATAAACTACTTATCCTCCCCACTTGAGCCACCATCCTCCGGCGAGGACCACACAAATAAATGTTCCAGTGATCCATACCGATCCAACACTTCAGGTGAACCCCAGGCAATGGCCCGGCCCTTGCTTCCCCTGTCCAGCTCACCTGAGGGGTCCCCCTCTACTACTGGTGGCTCCTTCTGAACAGGTTCTACAAGGGGCTTACTGGTGACCGGCTCTTCCGGGTGACTTCCTGGGGACTGCCCATCAACCTCTGCAGTCTCCTGGACCCCACCCAGGCCACAGGCCTTCCCTTTTGATCCTACCTCAGACTCCTGAAAGTCAGTCTGGATCTCCTCTGCAGGTGTCTCAGATGTAGTAGAGCCCTCTCTGGCCCTCCGGGTCATCCGGGCTTGAGGCAGGCAGAGTCCGGTGGTGCTGCTGGCATAGAAGTATCTCACCTCCTGCTGTTCAGGTCCCAGTCTCGTCAGCTGAGTGCTGCAATGGCCACACCTGGCCCAGGCGTTCAACCCCAGAGTAGGCCTCCGACAACCGGGACAGATCAGACATAGTCTCTCCACTCCATCCACTACTCCAAGTGCCAGCCCACCTGTAAGTTCCAGCCAGATACCGGTGTCTACGAGGATCAGGTCCTGCATATCAGTGTTTCGCTGGACGGCGGGTGTGTAGTGATCACTCCGCGCCATCTTCCTCCGCTGTATGAGCAGCGCGTGACATTCAGGACTCTGGATGATGCCTTTCCTCCTGGGCACGGTCCCGCCCCTTCACTTGTTGGTCCGCCATGCGAGGAACTGTAACAGTTCATTTCGACAGTGTGCGCCACCGACCCTTGGTGGCAGGCACCGTGAAACAACAAGTCAAAGCAGCAGTCACTGAAAGCACAGTTGGAAATGTCACTTGTGATGACTCACTGTAAGAAACCAACATCTCCCTGGTTCCCGGCCGCACCTCCCTTGGTGTCCATGTTTTATCCATGGGCTACAGCGACATGCGCAACTGCCAGAGCATTTCCATCTGTTAAAGCAGAACAGTCTTTTGCTGTTGCTAGGGGTAACGGGTCAGCAGTACAATAAATATCTCAGTGGGACCTCCATGTAGCGCACTACTTCCTTGGGAGCTGCTGGGTAGTTAATTACAGTACTGCTAGTTTACCTCCGTTCTTCCACCCCACCCGATTCACAACAGACACAGTCAATAAACGATTGAACAGATAACTTTTATTCTTCTTCTTATGGTAATCCATGTGCAATAGAGTCTGAGAGAAATATAAGCTGCCTCTTTCTTCTGGTTCCCATTTTTGAGTAGCTAAGTCCCTTTCTCTAATGAACTGACCGGTGCCCCTCTGAAAAACACTTTAGTAATTGGATGCTGGAAGTCCCAGGCCTCACCTGCCCATCTCGCCTCCTGCGATTCTCCCCAGGTCAGTTCAGGAAAGTCCGGATAACATCCCGGTCTACTCCGTCCGCTTTGAAGCTATTTCCTGTTCTTTGTGAATAGATCCATCCCAGCCGGGACGCCTGGTTCGTTCTCCCAGGATTTTCTGGAACGACTTGATGGTAGTTGAACCATCCAGCTCTGGGGTCTCTGAACCCCCAGGCCTTCAGGTTTGTTCCTGCTCTCCAGCGCTGGGGTCTCTGAACCCCCAGGCCTTCAAGCCTGCTCCTTGGAGTCACATTGTTGCTGTACTCAGGTCTTAGTTTCTTCCCATCTCCCCCAGGAAGCATGTGACCTCAGTGTATATATATATATATATCAGTCCCCCCCCTGACCAAACAAATTAATGATTGGACCAGGGCCATATACATACACTGCCTGCACTCCAGTCACCACCCCCTCTATTCTAGTACTCCTCCCCAAACCAAACTAGCAACCAGGCCTAAACAAACAAAAAGGGTAAGGCACTGGCATTTTTACCTATTACTTACCTATTAGCAGGTTAGGTGGTGGGCGCTATATATATATATATATATATATATATATATATATATATATATATTCTCAGATATGTTTTAAGCAATTTGAATAAAAGTATTTTTTAATACCAATAGCCTAGGGCAGGGCTCAAAATTTCAAGTCCTGAGCTACTAGCCAGGCCTCAAGGGTTACTCGCCACCAGTTGCCCTGCCCAACCCCTACCCTGCCCCGCCCCAAATCCCGCCCCTAAACACGCCCTCATAAATGATCTCATGAAATGATTTATGCAGAATTAAGTTGTAAAAATAAATATTAACAACAACTTTGTCCACCAATGCAGCCAGCCTTTGCCCCCCCCCCCCCTAGTGCAGACTGTGTCCCCCCAAGTGCAGCCTGTGTCCCCCCCCCAGTGCAGCCTGTGTCCCCAGTGTGTCCCCAGTGTCCCCCCAGTGCAGCATGTGACCCCCCCAGTGCAGCTTGTGACTCCCCCAGTGCTGCATGTGTCCCCCAGTCCAGCATGTGTCCCCCAGTCCAGCATGTGCACCCCAGTCCAGCATGTGCCCCCCAGTCCAGCATGTGCCCCCCAGTCCAGCATGTGCCCCCCTGTGCAGCATGTGCCCCCCTGTGCAGCATGTGTCCCCCTGTGCAGCATGTGTCCCCCAGTCCAGGATGTGTCCCCCAGTCCAGCATGTGCACCCCAGTCCAGCATGTGCCCCCCAGTCCAGCATGTGTCCCCCTGTGCAGCATGTGTCCCCCTGTGCAGCATGTGCCCCCCTGTGCCGCATGTGTCCCCCTGTGCAGCATGTGTCCCCCTGTGCAGCATGTGTCCCCCTGTGCAGCATGTGTCCCCCTGTGCAGCATGTGTCCCCCTGTGCCGCATGTGTCCCCAGTGTCCCCCAGTCCAGCATGTGCCCCCCAGTGCAGCATGTGTCCCCCTGTGCAGCATGTGCCCCCCTGTGCCGCATGTGTCCCCAGTGTCCCCCAGTCCAGCATGTGCCCCCCAGTGCAGCATGTGTCCCCCCCAGGGCAGCATGTGTCCCCCCCAGTGCAGCATGTGTCCCCCCCAGTGCAGTAGGTACCCCCCCCCAGTGCAGTAGGTGTCCCCCCCAGTGCAGCATGTGTCCCCCCCCCATTGCAGCAGGTGTCCCCCCCAGTGCAGCAGGTGTCCCCCCAGTGCAGCAGGTGTCTCCCCCAGTGCAGTAGGTGTCCCCCCAGTGCAGTAGGTGTCTCCCCCCAGTGCAGTAGGTGTCCCCCCCCCAGTGCAGTAGGTGTCCCCCCCAGTGCAGCAGGTGTCCCCCCCCAGTGCAGCAGGTGTCCCCCCCCAGTGCAGCAGGTGTCCCCCCCAGTGCAGCAGGTGTCCCCCCCAGTGCAGTAGGTGTCCCCCCCCAGTGCAGTAGGTGTCTCCCCCCAGTGCAGTAGGTGTCCCCCCAGTGCAGTAGGTGTCCCCCCAGTGCAGTAGGTGTCCCCCCCAGTGCAGTAGGTGCCCCCCCCAGTGCAGCAGGTGTGTCCCCCCAGTGCAGCCTGTGTCCCCTATGCAGCCTACCCGTGCAGGGAAGGAGAGCCGCAGCCGCCTATTTAATTAGAGTGCCAGGGGAACATAACAGCTTTCGTTTGAATAGCTGTGTGTTGCGCGCCGTCGTATACAGCCCCTCCCCCTTGTCCGAGTCCTTTTGATAGACAGATCACCTGTCCAATCCTGGGTCAGGTGATCTGTCTGTCTATCAAAGTTCCCCCGGACAAGGGGGAGGGGCTGTATACGACGGCGCGCGGCGGGGAACACAGCTATTCAAACGAAAGCTGTTATGTTCCCCTGCCGCTCTAATCAGACAGGCGGCGGCGGCGGCTCTCCTCCCCTCCGATCCTACACTCGCGAGACCTCAAAGTCCACTCGAAAAATGCGAGCAGGCGAGTGGATTTTTTGAGGTCTGGCCTAGGGTGCGCAGGGCGACGCACCCTCCATTCAGTTAGAATTCACTGAAAGCCAACAAGGTGTTATTGTTTTTGTTACAAAAATTACAAATATAAGAATAAGGCCGTAGTTAACAAAATTTTCAGTTAAGCACATTGATGTTTAGATAGGTGCATTTTATATGATTTTGGTCCCATTTGCACCTTTTTTTGTTTTAAAAATGCATACAGTATCTCACAAAAGTGAGTACACCCCTCACATTTTTGTAAATATTTTATTATATCTTTTCATGTGACAACACTGAAGAAATTACACTTTGCTACAATGTAAAGTAGTGAGTGTAAAGCCTGTATAACAGTGTAAATTTGCTGTCCCCCCAAAATAACTCAACACACATGGTTGCCAACCTTGTATAGCCAGGTCCTCCTTACAAGCGGCAAAGGCCAAGAGCGGTCTGGCTTGCCCAAACTTAAGACATTATTTCCTCCCCTCCCAGCTCACCTATATCCATAGTCTGACCTATAGTCTATCCTGCACTCTGACCCCCAAACTCCTGCCACTGCCTTTTTATTGACCATATTCGAACCTCCTACCTCGTTATGGGATAAATTGCATAGATCACGGAGGTCTGGTGGCTCCAGATTCTCCCCTGTTGAGGTTTGCTTTATGGCTTGGAGGGAGGGAGGAAAAACGCTGACACAATCCTCATCAGGCGTTTTGCCGCAGACTCCACTGTGGTGGAACCCAAATCTTCCGGACTCGACGTGGTGGGCCCGTTTTGGAATCACACATATTTCCCATATAGTTGTGGATAATACCCTACTATCTTTTGAAACACTTAGACTAAAATACGGTCTCGACAACAAATTATTTTTTAAATATCTTTTGTTACGACACGCCCTCTGAACTCAGTTTGGGTCACTGACCATAGAGCTCATGGAATCTTCTATTGAAGACCTACTGTCACTCTCTGAGATTGCCAAGCTGGTGGCAACCTTTTATGGGCATCTTCAGGTGATGGGAGCGGATCCCTTCCAGAACTCATAGCGTAAATGGCTGATGTTTATGCCTGAGCTCTCTGAAGAGGCCACAGAGATATGTTTTCAAGATATCATTAGCACTGCAGATCTTATGGTACAATTTAAGTATATACATTACTTACACTATACACCAGCTAGACTGGTTAAAATGTGTCTGGGCCGAGATATTGCATGTACTAGATGTAACACGACTGCTGCTGATTTCTTTCATATGTTTTGGACATGCTCTGGACTCTCAAGCTTCTGAAAGGAATTGTTTCCTTTTTTCAATCTGCACCTACCTATTCCTCACACCCCGGAAGTTGGACTCTTGGGGGTTCTGAATGACCATGTTCCTCGCACTCACGCCAGGACTCTGCTGCGTATTTTGTTATTTTTTTCCACGTAAAACCATTCTATTACATTGGAAAGACGTGGGCCCCCTTTCGGCTCAGGTTGTTTTCCGCATGGTTAATGGGGTCCTCCCCAAATTTAAACTAATATATAAAAGTAGGGCATGTCCCAAGAAGTTCACTAAAATATGGCAACCGTGGTTAAATGTCTCAAGGGATTTCTGGGGGGATGTCTTATCTTCCCAGCTCTCTCAAAATGTCCAAAGACAACCTCTGGATATGAGGCTGAGCATGTGCACTCAACTTGTTTGGTCGACCATGGCGAGACCTGTTCTGAGTGGAACCTGTCCTGTTAAACCACTGTATGGTAGTGGCCACCGTGCTGGAGCTCAGTTTCAGGGTCTTGGCAATCTTCTTATAGACTAGGCCATCTTTATGTAGAGCAACAGTTCTTTTTTTCAGATCCTCAGAGAGCTCTTTGCCATTAAGTGTCATGTTAAACTTCCAGTGGCCAATATGAGAGAGTGAGAGCGATAACACTAAATTTAACACACCTGCTCCCCATTCACACCTGAGACCTTGTAACACTAATGAGTCATATGACACCGGGGAGAAACTGGCTTATTGGGCCCAATTTGGATATTTTCGCTTAGGGGTGTGCTCACTTTTGTTGCCAGCGGTTTAGACATTAATGGCTGTGTGTTGAGTTATTTTGTGGAGGGGATAGCAAATTTACACTGTTATACAAGCTGTAAACTCACTACTTTACATTGTAGCAAAGTGTAATTTCTTCAGTGTTGTCACATGAAAACATATAATGAAATATTTACAAAAATGTGAGGGGTGTACTCACTTTTGTGAGATACTGTATATTTTTAATGCAAGTAATGACGTGCACTAAAGTGATGCACATACTAATGCAGAAATAGACATCAATGCACCAATTAATAATGCATGTTTTTTTAAAACACAAAGGAGTGAATGTGGCCTTTAAATCTGAGCTGAAGGAGTCCTAAACTATACTAATTACACTAACTGCTAGACTGCCTATAATTTATACATGATGTTCACGTCACATTTGTTTTTGTTTTTTTGCTTTTTTTTTTTCCATTCTAAATATTTATGAGATGCATCCTCACATATTGCAGACTTTTGTTAGGGCCCTTTCATATGGATGGCATCTGTTCTGATCCTCCATGAATTGATCCTCTGCTGAATAAGAGCAGAATGGTACAGATGACATTTTTATTTACAGCCATGTCCATTCAGTTTTTTCCTCAATCGTTTGATGGAAGAAAACACTAAGCTTAACAGGCCCATGTGAGATCTATGAATGTATTATGGTGTATGTAAACAGATGTGCATCCATTTACAGTGGTGTGAAAAAGTGTTTGCCCCCTTCCTCATTTCCTGTTCCTTTGCATGTTTGTCACACTTAAGTGTTTCGGAACATCAAACCAATTTAAACAATAGTCAAGGACAACACAAGTAAACACAAAATGCAATTTGTAAATGAAGGTGTTTATTATTAAAGGTGAAAAAAAATCCAAACCATCATGGCCCTGTGTGAAAAAGTGATTGCCCCCTTGTTAAAACATACTATAACTGTGGTTGTCCACACCTGAGTTCAATTTCTCTAGCCACACCCAGGCCTGATTATTGCCACACCTGTTCACAATCAAGGCATCACTTAAATAGGAGCTGCTTGACACAGTAAGGTCCACCAGAAGATCCTTAAAAGCTACACATCATGCCGAGACCCAAAGAAATTCAGGAACAATTGAGAAAGAAAGTAATTGAGATCTATCAGTCTGGAAAGGGTTATAAAGCCATTTCCAAAACTTTGGGAATCCAGCGAACCACAGTGAGAGCCATTATCCACAAATGGCGAAGACATGGAACAGTGGTGAACCTTCCCAGGAGTGGCCTGCCGCCCAAAATTCCCCAAGAGCGCAGCAACGACTCATCCAAGAGGTCACAAAAGACCCCACAACAACGTCCAAGGAACTGCAGGCCTCACTTGCCTCAGTTAAGGTCAGCGTTCATGCCTCCACCATCAGGAAAAGACTGGGCAAAAATGGCCTGCATGGCAGAGTTCCAAGGAGAAAACCACTGCTGAACAAAAAGAACATCAAAGCTCGTCTCAATTTCTCCACAACACATCTTGATGATCCCCAAGACTTTTGGGACAACATTCTGTGGACCGATGAGACAAAAGTGGAACTCTTTGGAAGGTGTGTGTCCAAGTATATCTGGCGTAGAAGGAACACTGCATTTCAGAAAAAGAACATTATACCAACAGTAAAATATGGTGGTAGTAGTGTGATGGTCTGGGGCTGTTTTGCTGCTTCAGGACCTGGAAGACTTGCCGTGATAAAAGGAACTATGAATTCTGCTGTCTACCAAGAGATCCTGAAGGAGAATGTCCGACCATCTGTTCGTGTACTCAAGCTGAAACGAACTTGGGTTCTGCAGCAGGACAATGATCCTAAACACACCAGCAAGTCCACCACCGAATGGCTGAAGAAAAACAAAATGAAGACTTTGGAGTGGCCTAGCCAAAATCCTGACCTGAATCCTATTGAGATGTTGTGGTATGACCTTAAAAAGGCCGTTCATGCTCGAAAACCCTCTAATGTAACTGAATTAGGACAATTCTGCAAAGATGAGTGGGCCAAAATTCCTCCAGGACGCTGTAAAAGCCTCATTGCACGTTATCGCAAACGCTTGGTTGCAGTTGTTGCTGCTAAGGGTGGCCCAACCAGTTATTAGGTTTAGGGGGCAATCACTTTTTCACACAGGGCCATGATGGTTTGGATTTTTTTTCACCTTTAATAATAAACACCTTCATTTACAAATTGCATTTTGTGTTTACTTGTGTTGTCCTTGACTATTGTTTAAATTGGTTTGATGTTCCGAAACACTTAAGTGGGACAAACATGCAAAGGAACAGGAAATGAGGAAGGGGGCAAACACTTTTTCACACCACTGTACATCAGGGGTCCCCAAACTTTCTAAACAATGAACCAGTTAACTGTCCCTCAGACTTTAGCAGGGCTGGGCTGTGACCAGTGGGTTTAGGTAATGCCTCAGGCTTCGTGGCCGGTGGGAGTAAAAAAAATTACACAGCACCCCTGTGGTAAGGAGGATAAATAACGCCCTATCACAGGGATTAATAGGAGGCATTGAGCCCCCCCCCCCACCTCCCTAGTTAGTGTCAGTGGTAGAAATAGTACCCCATCTTTGGTGACAGAGGAAGAATTTCTTCTCCGTTATTGGTGTTAGTTGGGAGGAACAACTCCCCATTGTTGGTATCAGAGGGAGAAATAGTGCCTCGTATTAATGGGAGGAATAGTTTTCCAAGGGCCAGATAAAGGCCAGCATCTGGCCGCATCTGGCCCACGGGCCGCAGTTTTGAGACCTCTGATTTACATCCTTTTACCTCCAGTCAGTCACTTTTATGTCTGAAAAAACAGAAAAGGACCACAGACCTTTTTTTTTTTTTCCATCACCTAATTGGACTCAGAGGTAACCAGATGTAAACTAATGTACAAAGTGTGATGGTGTGATCTGAGGACCCAAACTGGAACACCGCATTATTGGGACAGAGATGAGGGTCTGTCCTTCCAAATCTGGGACTTCAGCTGCTCATTCTGTGATAGCCAGGCGGTGGCGCCAGGCCGAGGCTCCATCGATGGCTGAATAGGCTTGTGAGTTGGACAAGATTGAGCTCATGGAACGTATGATCACATGGGATGAGGATAAATCTGAATCACACAAACTTATGTGGACAGTTTGGTTTCTTTTTAGATATTTTTCTGACTTTGACTCTTGACTTGACTTTATATCCACTAACGTTTAAAGAGGTGTATCCATTAAAAAAAAAAAATTAAAAGTCAGCAGCTACAAATACTGTAGCTGCTGACTTTTAATAATCGGACACTTACCTGTTCCAGTGTCCAGCGATGCGGGTTGTCGAAGCTCCACTTGCCCCCCGAATCGCTCGGCCGTGATTGACCGCACAGTCATCTGGGACACGTGACAGGTCCCTTGATGACCTGGGAGGTCTTCCTGCGCCGAGGGGAAGTGATGTCACCAGCCCAGGCACCAAAGGAGGCAGACTATGAGGGACCCCCTTTCAACAGGCATTTTTTCCAATTATTTTTTTTTAATGTTTTTTAGGAATTTTAAGCAATTTTTTTTTATTTAGGAGGAAACACCACTTTAAGTTTCCAAGCTTATCCGGGATTCTCCCCCCCCCCCTTTTTTTTTTTTTTTTTTTTTTCCTTTTTCTCTCTCCCTCCTATCTCTTTCTTGTCTGCTTCTCTTTTTCCTTCCCTTCTTATTACACTCATTATTACTTTTCCCGTATATTTCATCTATCCCGCGTGACATTTTACATGGTAGACACCGATAGTGTATAACAAAAAACAGAGAAAAGAAAAAAAAAAGTCCCAGAGGGTCGCACTAAGTAAGGAGACAAAATAGAGGAGAACAGAAAGAGGAAGGAGAAACCAGGAGACCCGACAGAACAATCCCCAGATGAAGGGATTTAAAGTGGATGTAAACCCCAAATTTATTTTTTATTTTTTTTGATGTCATAATGTAGAGAATAAGATTTCCTTTCATTTGAGCCCAGTATTGCCACACAGATTTACTTGAGGCCTGAGCAATCCTCTTTTATTGTTCAGTTAGAGAAATCTTGACAAAGTCTTGAAAACTTTGTCAAAAAATGCCCCCTTGCTGTGAGTGACAGGTGATTTACATATCTCATGCACATTCAACAGAGTTTTGTGCTCCTCAGAGTAGACAAATTTGTGCCAGTAGAACCATTTTTTTATGGCCTTTCCCGTATATTTCAATAGAAAGCTAGCATCTTCGTGTTGCCCGATACTTTTTTTTTTCTCTTCCATTTACTGTTTTCTCAATGTAGCCCAGTGGCTTCTGATGATAACCTGTCGGGTTGTACACTGCTTATAATATCAGATTCTTGTTACCACTGTTTGAAGCTAGATATACTTTTTTTTTTTTTCTGTTCTACTTTGTATGTTGGCGTTGCTCATTATGAGGTGCATATATGAATCTGGATACATTTGTTCAGTTACAATCTGTATTTGTATTGCACACTTGTATTGTCTGCAAATACATAATAAAAAAAGATTAAACCTACAGTAATTAGTAGAATTCTCAATTTTTCACACTAGTATTCCTTTAAATAGTTAATCATATTTTCCCCAGTTGTGTGGAAATAAATTGGTAGTGATGTTATATTTGCATTAAAAACTTGTAATACTGTAATCTTTGCCAAAATGAAGGGCACAACAAGATCAGAAACACTTTCCTCTAACACACAAAAAACATTGCCTGGAGCACTTAGTACTCAACCTTTCCTGTTCTCCATTTCTGTTTGAAAGCTGTTTCAAGCCTTCATCTAAAATAGACCACAATCTGCATTAATTTAAAACAAGGCACATTCCTTGCATGTTTCTGCTACTGGGTTCCAGGCTTTGGGAAAGCTAGGGCAGACATTCAACAAGATGAATCAGTTACACCCAGTGGCGTCTCCAGCTTTCATATTTAGGGGGGGCACATGGGGGGACAGGGACAAAAGTAGGGGGGCAACTATAAAATGCAATTTTACTACGATCCCCAGGGTGGCAGAAAACAAGAGATATATGTCACCAGCATACCAAGAAAATATAAGGGTCCAAAGCAGTGGGAGAACTATCAGGGTTGCAAAGGTTGTCTTGCCACCGGGCCTTGGTGTTCTGCCACTGTGGTGTTCCCCAGCCTCCTCTTGCTGTCCTGCCCCTGCTATTGACAGTGCTGGTCTTGCATCTGTGTCATTGGCAGTGGCAGCAGTCTATTAGGACCTAGTGCTGGTGACATTATGGGTGCATGCAGGGGAAGGCTGGCACTATTGGTTGTAGAGAGCCGAGCCCCCAGCTGGTCACCTAGCAGAAGTAATGTTGTATAACCTTCTCTGTTGACATGCTGATCGGGATGTGATCCAGGTGATGCTCCCAGTCAGATCTAATAAACACAGTATTTATTAGCATCAAGAGTACAACCACATCCACCGTATGTTCAGCAGCCATGTGGGCTCTATGCCTGTAAGGTGTGGGCTTTGATCAATAAAATCACTATGATATTTAACACTAGGATTTGACTAGGAGCATCACCTGGATTGCATCACGATCAGCATGTCAGAGAAGGCTGCACTGCTGCTAAGCAACCTGCAGGGAGGTCAACTGTCTACTCTACAACCATTAGACATGGGCTCGGGTGTGTTTGAAATCCCACTTGCCCGATCCCGCCAGGAAGCCGACACTGCACACGGCTAATCACAGGCAGTGAGACATTCCTGATCTGTGCAGCTGCGGACCGGGAAATGTCTTACTGCCTGTGATTAGCGCTGTGCAGTGCGGGCTTCCTGACGGGCTCGGGCATGTGGGATTTTGAACATGCCCTGCCCATCTCTAACAACAAATTGTGCTGGCTCTCCTGTACATTAGCCCCATAAAGTAACCAGCACTGGGTTCCAATGTGCCACTGCTGCCATGGAGACAGAGACCAGCGCTGTGAATAGCCAGGACAGCAACCCTGGTAGTTCCACCACTGGTCCACACTGCAAGGATTCCCCCATCCACCTATAATGTGTAGATGGGAGAATTGGATCATTTCTTTTTTTTTCATGCAACCTACTAGTTAAATGAAAAAAGTGATCAATGTATGGGCTGCCTAAGTGCTAACACCAGCCATAGGCAGTTTAAATCTCAGCTGGTTGAGGTTTGAACCAATAATGAGCAGGCTGAATGTACCAAGTTGATCGATCAAATTGGGAACAACCAGCCTGACAGATACTCTTATGATTATCACTAGTGGTTGCTATAGCCACTAGTGATAATGACTGTTTGTTGGGAGAATACAATTGCTGGGCAGGAAGGATATTCCCCTGTCACCACTGTCTGTGTTAATGGGGGAATCATGCAAGTTTCTTTCCTGCACTCTGTGGATGCAGGAAAGAAATTAGCATAGTCTATTACCTGCCTAACTGAAAGTGAAAGTAAGTTGTGAAGGTCTTGAAAGAACAGGAGAGGGGGAGCGACAGATGGGGGAGAGAAGGGATGGAGATAATGCAGTTCAGTGATTACAGTGTACTGCAGTGCACACACTTACCCATGCGTTCAGGCTAGAAGAATACTCCCCCTCTCAATAGAGACTGTGTTACTCCAGTGGCAGCCTGAGTAAGATGTGGCGCATGCGCTACGGATGCAAACAAAAAGACATTGCCTTTTTGTAAAAAAAAAAAAAAAATTTTTTTTTGGTGTTTTTTTTTGGGGGGGCACATGGTGGGGCACAGCATAATTTTGGGGGGGTCAGGGCCCCCTCTGGCCCCCCCCTGGGGACGCCATTGGTTACACCCTCTTTAGGACTTCATGTACAAGGGGGAGATAAGTTTCTGAAAACTGAG
This sequence comes from Lithobates sylvaticus, assembly GCA_028564925.1. Lineage (NCBI taxonomy): Eukaryota > Metazoa > Chordata > Amphibia > Anura > Ranidae > Lithobates > Lithobates sylvaticus. The sequence goes on from CM053029.1 coordinate 499,000,153, forward strand.
AATATTTTGCTTTACTGATAGGAAAGGTGCAGTGGTAAACATGTTCTTATTCTTTGGACATAATGCTCCCTTTTGTATCGTGCTGGGTTTACTTTGTCAAGATGGGCGCAATTTAATATGCTAATTCTGTCTTTGCTTTATTGAGAAATTATAGGTAATGTGCAAGTTTTATACATTTTTACACCTGCATTGCTCTCTGAAATATGGATCACTCTTCAGAGAGCAGTACTGATGCTCGTGCCTGCTTTTAAAAAAAAAAACTATTTTATTTTTTTACAGGAAAACAGGGTTTTTCGAATGGGAATACTTTGCCACAACTGTGAGCCTAGCATTTCGCTGGCTGGTGAGGAGCTGCCCCATTCACTTCATTAGGTGGTGGTACAGTCTGCTGAATAAGACAGGAGGTACAGTGGAACCTCGGATTACGAGCATAATCTGTTCCAGGAGTATTCTCTTAGTCCAAAGTACTCGCATATCAAATCGAGTTTTCCCATTGAAGTCAATGGAAACGAAAATAATTTTTTCCGAATTGACTTTAATAGGATGCAATACCAGATGCGGCCAGAGGCGGGGGGCGCCCGAGAGCCTCGGAAACGGCCAAAAAGGCCCAAGCACACTTCGGCTGACCTCGGCAAACTTCAGAAAGACTTCGTTCATGAGCCTTTCCGAGGCTTGCTGAGATCAGCCGAACTGTCCTCTGGCCTTTCCGTGCATTTCCGAACGCCGAAGATCGGTGCTGTTTGGCTTCGGCGCCCCCCACCTCAGGTCAAAATAGGTAGTGCACACCGCTTTTGGCCTGCATCCTACTCGTTTTGCGAGAGAACACTCGCAAACCGAGTTAGGATTTTTAGAAATACAGTGCTCGTTTTGCGAAACGCTCCTTAACCACGTTACTCGCAAACCAAGGTTCCACTGAATAATTCTTGCCACAAAGCATCTTGGCCACGTCATGTGTATAACCCTTTCTGGCTGCCTTTGAAGCTTATGGGTGTGTGTGTGTGGGGGGGGGGGGGTCAACACTGCAGCACAATTGCTTACTTTTACCACTAGGGTTGCATCGATACCATTTTTTTATCAGCGAGTACAAGTACCTATACTTTTGGTCAAGTACTCAAGGTACCGAGTACCGATACTTTGCGATTTGCGTCAATCCAAAATAAATGGGTGCATATCACACTGCAAAGAATCGCATTATATGTTCAAATGCAAAATCTGCATAGGTGTCCCAGTCCCACCGATGATAGAAAATCACAGACGCTGGAGGTGCTTACGGGGCTGGAGGAGAATTTCCGGTACCCCATGGGTATAGGGCAGAAGTGATGCCAGCTTGGGGGTGAACCGCCTATACATCTCCAGCCCTGTGAGTTCTAACATTTTTAATAAACTGCCCACTAGATGGCGCTTTTCCCTTTCTATACACACACACAGGAGCTGTAAGGGAGAAATCGCATGTGATTTGGACAGGAATCACTCCGCATTTCTGTTCAAATCTCATGCGATTCTTTGCAGTGCTTTTTTTTGCAGTGCTGTTCTGGGCACAACCCAAAATTTGGGATTTTGTTTTACTTTCACATTCAATGATAATGGTAAACAGGATAAATCGAAAGGGTGAATCTCCCTGTGTCTTCTGGGGACACAGAAAGCAATACAAACCGACAGGTGTTCTAATCCCTCTCTAATCTTTTCAAAACTGAAAAAAAAAGTTTTGCCTTCAGTAATGCTTTAAATATGTACAAGGCAGCAGACATATTTTCTCATAACATTGGCAGGCTCTGCTTTCTGCATGAGTATGTCTGCTATACTGATCCTTCTAACAATGCAAGTCTATGTTTCAGCTTGTTAAAAACAGATATATCTGTTATCTTATCTGAAGACTTTTTAAGCAGTGAGGCTGGGTGCACACACTGTGTTTAGTTTGTGTTACTAAAATCACTAAAATGATTGTGCTACTAAAATCACACATGATTTTTGCATGTGAATGACTACATATAGCAAAAAAGTAATGTGGCATGCAGGAGCAATTAACTGCTAATGACAACATAATGCTTCAAATCAATGCAATTAGTTTGTAGGCAGGTGTAGTTAGCATTCCCACCAGTAGGTGGCTTAACATTGTTATTGCGTGGGAAGGAAAGTCTTGTAAGGGAATTGGTTCCTTAGGCTACTTTCACACTGAGGCGTTTTTCAGGCGGGCAAGGGCTGAAAAACGCCTCCCCTGCCACCCCAGTGTAAAATCCCGAGAGCTTTCACAATGGAGCGGTGCGCTTGCAGGGCGGGTAAAAAAGTCCTGCAAGCCGCATCTTTGGGGCGTTGCAGGAGCGGTGTATTCATCAAAACGCCCCTGCCAATAAAAAACAATGGCCAGCGTTGCCGAAGCGCCCGCAAAGTTTTTAACCTTTTTTTGGCCGCTAGCGGGGGTTAAAAGCTCCTCGGTAGCGGCCGAAAAGCACTGCTAAAATGTAGCTAAGATGCCGCTAAAAATAGCGGCGATTTACCGCCGAAGCCCACCCCCCCGCCCCAGTGTGAAAGTGCCCTTAGAGATATCGTGCAGCACCTTAAGAGATGAATGTAGATTGGATACTGAACTCTTAGGAGACTTTATCAGCCATCTTGGGCGAGGGAACCTTTTAAATAAGGGATCCAATGTTCTTCTGGTGAGTATGTGGTAGGGATAGGAACCAGATTGTGGGAAAAGGTGCTTAGCACAGGGTCAGGTTCCAGACAAAAAAGGATGGCTCAGGGAGTACAGACTGCATAACATCCTATGCAAGAAGTAACACTACCCATGGTAACAGAAGCCGTTCTCCAGTAACATACACTGTATATTCTAAGACTGTATGTACAGTTAGCTAGTCTGTCACTAGGTGGCTCTTTCCCAGAATAGTGTAGCAATAGGGAATTATGGTCCCCTAACTGTCACTAGTCTGTCACTAGGTGGCTCTTTCCAAGAATAGTGTAGTAATAGGGAATTATGGTCCCCTAACACTAATGTCGAGAACATCCATTACTATGTTGTTAAGCAGGTTCCGGATACGGTGGAGTGGAGGTAGTGCCCAGACCCAAAGTATAATTTGTGATGTCCAAGACTATATCACCTACTATGCTGTTATGGCTCTGACACTGTGTACATAAATTAAAGGAGAAGTGAAATAGCTTTTTTAGACATACTTCTCCTAAAGCCCGCTGTCGGCTGAAGTCACTCAGCCAATCCAGGCTTGGGAACAGTGAGCGCTGTAGGAGAGGGCAGAGAGACACTGACTGACAGTCACAGCTCTCTGCTCAAAGTGAAGGGGAGAACTGAGCGATCAGCGGTGCTTGATTGTTCGGTTTTAACTGCAGAGCCGGCGGGGGACAGATGCAGTATCAGGTTGATGCTGCACTCATCTAGTAGAAATGTTTATTTATTTATTTTTTTAATCTCAAATTTCTCTTTTTACTGCATCCTGTGTATGTAATCTGCAACTTGTTCATGGTAATCTATGTTTTTGCCTATTACGTTTTACCTGGGTTAAGTTGTTTGATGGTCTTTAATGTCTTAACATTAATCAAAGTAAGCGGTGCCAGGCATTTGGACTTTAATGCCTTAAAATTGTTTATTTGTTTAGTTCTTTGCAACCTTCAAGAAATGCTCAAAGTATATGGATTATTTTACCTTGAGTTATGTTTATTGTTCTGTCAGACAGACCAACATACACACGGGTCGAATGTCGGTAATTTTATTGTTAACTGCCAGTTGTAAGAGCTGTGAAAATGTGGAATAGACTCCCTCCAGAGGTGGTTCTGGCTAACTCAGTAGATTGCTTTAAGAAAGGCCTGGATACTTTCCTAAATGTACATAATATAACTGGGTACTAACATTTATAGGTAAAGTTGATCCAGGGAAAATCTGATTGCCTCTTGGGGTATCCGGAAGGGATTTTTTCTCCTGCTGTAGCAGATTGGAGCATGCTCTGCTGGGGGGGGGGGGGGGGGGGGGGTTGCCTTCCTCTGGATCAACTGTGGGTATAGAGTTGAGCATATTGGATTGTACAATATTTTTTATTTTTATTTATCATTTCTTTTTTTTATGGTTGAACTGGATGGACTTGTTTCTTTTTTCAGCCTAGCTAACTATGTAACTATGTTGTTTCCTGACATTCGGCACCGTGCGTATGGGGCTTTAGGTAAAGTAACTCTATTAGCTAATCTACTCTATTAGCTAATCTAGCTAATCTACTGCGTTTTGTGGCGAATCCACAAATCTCTACATGTAATAAAACGAAGAGGAAGTGTACAAAAAATTTATAGCTTCCAACTGTCTCTCATTTGGAGGGACTGTCTCTTTTTTGAGACCAAATCTCTCCCTTGTGCAGCCTCAGTTGTACCACTTTTTGGTCTGATGTGTACATCTTTTTATAAAACTCTATATCCCTTTTTCTCACTCCTTTTTTGCCACTTCTCCTCCCCCTTCTCCCTTTTTCTCTCTCTCAGTCTATCTATAAAAGTGGCCTTACACAATTGAATTACACCAGGCATCGATAGGCACATCATCATTTAGGAGATGCTCATATTCTACTGCATAATTAGAGCATGAGTTGGTACCTTGCCTGGCCCTTCTCATTGAACCATCTTTGAACTACTATGCATGGATACCGACCAAGTGGTTGCTTGTGCCTGACACCTGTAAGATCTTTATATTCCTGTTCATCTCCCTCAGGTTTCAAACCTGTGATGCTCTATAGAATTTATGAAAAATTGCTATCTACTCATACTTTACTGTGGATAAAAAAGCTGGTTGTATTACTTCTGCTCATGTGCCACAAATTTAATAAAACATTTTTTATAAAAACTTTATTCTTTTAAAACAAAACACACAAATATACTATTTTACTGGTACTGCTCTCGTCCGTGCCCGCTATGCTCCGTTTCTGCAGACGGAGGAAAACCCAATTTTTTTTGCACTAAATTATTAAATTATGAACCAACCTACATCCAATAAAAATGAAAAATCGAGGTAAAAAAAAGCACTTGTTTGATTTGGCCAATCATTTACTGCATATTAGATCTTTGTGGTTTGTATGATTGGAGCCCTGGCAGGGACGTGTCCTTTACCTACATACCATGTGATAAAAGGTGTTTCTCTCTACCACTTTAGAAAGTTGGGAGGTATGAAAATGAAATGAAGAATTAAATCTGCATCTGAACTAAAGTCTGAACTAAAAAAGTGAAGAAATGCTATGGTATAGGAAAACTCAAATGTTATTTGTGCACTGGCAGTACCCTGCAAATGTAAATGTTTTTTCTTGTAATTAGCAGTGCACTTCCTGGTACGTGAGGGTGCCTAGACATTTATGTGCCTACAGCCTTTGTTGATGTATATCTAATTAACCACTTAAGCACCAAGCCTCTTTTCGAGATGTGTTAAAAAAAATTGAGATGTGTTAAAAAAAAATTTTGCTATAAAATTACTTAGAACCCCCAAACATTATACATTTTTTTTCTATCACCCTAGAGAACAAAATGGCAGTTGTTGCAATACTTTCTGTCACAACGTATTTGCGCAGCAGTCTTACAAGCACACTTTTTTTGGAAAAAATACACTTTTTTGTTAAAAAATAAGACAACAGTAAAGTTAGCCCAATTTTTTTTTTATTGTTAAAGATAATGTTACGTTGAGTAAATTGATACTCAACATGTCACGCTTCAAAATTGCGCCCACTCGTGGAATGGCGACAAACTTTTACCCTTAAAAATCTCCATAGGCGACGTTTAAAAAAGTCTACAGGTTGCATGTTTTAAGTTACAGAGGAGATCTAGGGCTAGAATTATTTCTGTCCCTCTACTGATTGCAGCAATACCTCACACGTGTGGTTTGATCACCGTTTTCATATGCGGGCACTACTCAAATATGCATTCGCTTCTGCACGCAAGCTCGGCGGGGCGTTTAAAAAAAATGTTTTTCTTATTTATTTTACCTTTTTATTAAAAAAAAATTGTGTCACTTTTATTCCTATTACAAGGAATGTAAACAAGGAATGTACCGTATTTATCGGCGTATAACACGCACTTTTCCCCCCTTAAAATCGGGGGAAAGTCGTGGGTGCGTGTTATACGCCGATCCCCCCCCAAAAAGTGACAAAAATATAGAGCGGCGCCGAAAAATAGCGAGCGCCCCTGAAAAAGACCGAAGCGCCGCTGAAAAAGACGGAGCCGACTGTTCGGCTCCGCTTTCCCTCGCTTGCTCCCGAAACAGCAGGGAGGTGGGACTGCGAGCGGAGCCGAACAGTTGGCTCGGTCTTTTTCGGAGGCGCTTCGGTCTTTTTCGGCGGCGCTTCGGTTTTTTTCGGCGGCGCTCGCGCGGTTTGTCTCGGCGGCGGGAAATTTAAATGTGGGCAAGGCTGCAAAGGACGCTGGCAAGCTGCAAATGACACTGGGCAAGCTGCAAATGACACTGGGCAAGCTGCAAATGACACTGGGCAAGCTGCAAATGGCGCTGGGCAAGGCTGCAAATGGCACTTGGCAAGCTGCAAATGACGCTGGGCAAGCTGCAAATGACGCTGGGCAAGCTGCAAATGACGCTTAAATGTAAGTTTTTTTTTTCCCTAAACTTCCCTCCTAAAACTTTTTTTCCTTAAAATGCCCTCCTAAACTTGGGGTGCGTGTTATACGCCGGTGCGTGTTATTCGCTGATAAAATGAAAAAAAGCATGATAGGACCTCTTAAATATGAGATCTGGGGCCAAAAAGGCCTTAGATCTCATATTTACACTAAAATGCAATAATAAAAAATAAAAAAAATCATTTAAATATTTTTTTTTTAAATAGCCCTTTTGAGAGCTATGGGCGGAAGTGACGTTTTGACGTCACTTCCGCCCTGCAATATTATAGAGACGGGTGGGGGCCATCTTTCTCTCACTCGTCTCAATGCTCAGCAAGGGTGAAGATCCGATCGCCTCTGCTGCTGCCGATGGCTTCAATAGGCGGCGGAGGGCGGAGGGCCGATAAAAGTGATCTTCCCGCGAACCGGCTGCAGAAACCACTCTTATCGGAAAGCTGACGGCCTGTCGAAGAAGAGGATACGGGGTTATGGCAACTAGCTGCTGCCATAACAACAATATTCGTCTTCAAAGTAAGGACGCATATAGGCGTGCGTCGGTCTGGAAGTGGTTAAATCTATGACTCTGCTGTCACTGTCTGTATCAGGAGAACTGTATTGAGATTTGGTGATTTCACTACTACTGCTGTTCAGTTTACTTCTTGCTGGAGGCTCTGACATGAGAATTCAGACTCCTGCCTCTATCAAAATGGCCACCTCCATACAAAGACACAGCGCAGAGCAAGACAGAGTAAGTCAGTAATTGGGGAAAAGCAATTCTGGTAACCAGTCCTTTGCCTTATGCCTGTCTTTTTTGGGGCATGGCATAGTAGCTCTAGGCTCCCCCAAAAAATTCAAAGTCAACAGCTACAAATACTATAGCTGCTTACTTTTAATATAAGGACACTTACCTGTCCAGAGATCCAGCGATGTCCTCACCTGAGCCTATTCTTCAATCGGCTTCGAGTGCAGGCGCCAGCATCTTAAGTAAGGGAAGCTGGCAGTGAAGCCTCGCGGCTTCACAGCCGGTTTCCTACTGCGCATTTGTGTGAGCCGTGCTGTGCTTTGTGAATTGTCCTGCAATCTTCTGGGACCTGTGAGGCTGAACTTCAAGCTCAGATTACCGTGGCACAGGCTCATCTGGATGGAAGTGGGAGTGGGTACCTGTCAAAACCAGGTACCCGCTAACCCCTTCCCACCCAAAAAGTGCTAAATATGGCAGTAGAGAGGGGGAGGAGGAGGATACAAATAAGCGGATCTTCCCCTTTTGGGTGAAGTTACGCTTTAAGGTAAGCACAGCAATAACATGTAAAAATAACACATAAAAGCACATTTAAACTACATTTTACTTTTAATTTGAAAAAGAATGCAAAAGAAGTTTGAAGTACAGCGGAATCATTTTTCAATAATGGAAAATTGGTTTAGAAAAGTAGAGGTCTTGTCTATAATACTGAGTCAGATAATAGCTTTTATACTGTAACCTTTCATTACTATGATTATTATTATTAGCATACAGGAATTATGTAGCTGCAACAGTTTGTGCAGCACTTTACAAAATAAAGTGAGACAATACAGTTACAATAAAATTCAATACAAGGGGGTTAGGAGGGCCCTGCTCCTGTAAAAGATTACAATATAAAGAAAATCATCCAAAATAGTAATTACTGTGGGGGGAAGAAAATAAAAGTAACATTTATTAGGTGAAAGTGGGGTAGGCTTCCCTGAGGATTTGAGTTTTCAAGCATTTCCTGAAGGTGGACAGAGTAGGAGCTAGTAGGGCATCCCAGAGGAAGGGAGAGGCTCTAGAGAAGTCCTGAGGAGGTAACAGGGGAGGAGGAGGAGGTAACAGGGGAGCTATAGAGGAGGAGGTCTTGGGAGGAGTGGAGAAGATGGTTTGGGTGATATTTTGTGATGAGGCTGGTTACGTAGCTAGGGGTAGAGTTGTGGATGGATTTGTATGTTGTCGTTTTGAAATGTATGGATTTGATGAATGAAAACCAATGGAGGGACTGACAGAGAGGGTTGGTGGACACTGTGCTGTAGCTATGCATACGTCATTTATAATTGCTTTTGCTTTTATAACTAAACCCTAAACTCTGTTACACCCCAAACAACTCTAAGCAAATGCGTCAAGCAGAACTTGGTAAATTGTTTAGTAATAGTGCAATGTTGAGTGTAATCTGTTATGCTTACTTTTCCTTCTTTAAAGCGGAGTTCCACCCAAAAGTGCAACTTCCGCTCATCTTTAATCCCCCCCCCCCACAATTGGCACCTTTCGGGGGGTACAGGATACTTTTGACAGGTATCCTTTCCAACTTCCGGGAGCCTCAGCCGCGGCTATTGACGTCACGGCTGGGGCTCCCTCCTCCTCCCTCCTCCTTCCCCTGTCACCAGGCCAGTAGGAGTGGGCCTCGCGCATGCGCAGTAGGGTTCCCAGCGCCAAGCCGAAAGGCTACACTGCCAGTTGCCCTTACCCTCGATGGCGGCGGCAGCACTCAACAGCTGATGGAAACATCAGCTGCGGTGCTGACATCGCTGGACTCCAGGACAGGTAAGTGTCATATTACTAAAAGCAAATCAGCTGCAGTATGTGTAGCTGTTGAACTTCACTGGCCCCAAAAAATCCCTAGCAGTTGTCCCTGTTTTAAAATAAAAAATACATACTTACTAGACCAGACCTGGGCAAATTGCGGACCCTGGGCCACATTCAACCCTTTGGCTTTCCGGGTTTCCCTATCTGGCCCTTGATGCCTCCACTGTCAGCATGCCTCTCTGAAAGATGTCAAGAACTGGAAGAAGAGAGCCTGAGGAGCTGATCAGTGCAGCAGGAGGCTTGGTTCTGGTTGGAGAACGTTGCCGAGGAGACATTCCATTACTCTCCCGACACTCTGCTACCTGCCACAGTTCTTCCTGTGTTAGCCCCTGCACGTTGCAAACCCCAGGAGCTGTGTACCTGTTCCTCACTCCAGGTCAGGATATGCAGAAATCTGCCTTGTCCCAATCTCAGGCTCTCTTCTTCCAGTCACAGTGCTTTTCAGAGGCCATTTGACAGTCAGTGAGGAGGTGTTATTGCCTCTTCAACCGCCTGAAATAACCACATAATTCACCACTACTGTGCTCCAATCATAACATTGCACGCAGCATGAGAACAAGCCCCATCTGTCTGTTATCTTGCAGTTTAGGTGGGTGACTGGGGGGGTGGTAAAACCAAAGCTCAGCCACCCATTTTTAACACCCTTCGACCGCCCACCAGAAAGAGACCTAAAGCGGAGTTCCACTTAAAGGTGGAAGCTCCACTTATCTGCCTCCTCCACCTTTCGGGGGGGTACCTGTTTTTGACAGGTATCTGTCCCCACTTCTGAGTGATCTCGCCAAGGCATTTTGGCCCCCTTCCTCTGCTGCTGGGCCATTCAGAAAGTGCAGTGCACTTTGCGCATGCATGGTAGGGAACCGGCTGTGAAGCCGAAAGGCTTCACTGCCGGTTTCCCTTGTGTCAGTACAGTTTCATGCCCTATTGTTTGTTGCCCAGGATTCTCAAATAGACAGGTTGAGTGGCTCCGGGAGGATTGTTTAATTTGGAGGAAACTGGTTTATCAGTTTCCTCTGTGGTTGGTAAAATCCAGTTGGGGAGTTGGAGCCTGGAGATTTCATAGCGATCTGGCTGGGATAAAATCTCCAATCCTGGGACCAGGTTTTAGGAACAGCCAGGAGGTTGATTGCGCAGGTGGGTCCGGGGCTGATAGTAGAGTCAGGACCAGGGTTCTGGGTTCCACCCTCCCGAGGAGTCCAGGCGAGCAAGGAAGAAGTGTGCATGTCTGCACAGTATAGTCAGACAGAGAGCCCAAGCCTGTGGGCTGAGCAGCAAGGAAGCTGGAAAAGAGGTACAGTGCCTTTACAGGAACTCTGTTATAGAGCCAAGACGGCTGAAGCATAAGCCTGAGCAGCGGTCCTGCTAAAGAGAGCCAGATGGCTTTGCATTTTTCACTTACATTGTTGCTGTGGAAAGCTGAAACCCCTGCGTGGGTAATTGTTCTGTTATTGGACTTGTTTTTCTTTTCCTTCGATAAAAGTGGGCCAAAAACCCCTAAACTGCATACCTGGTGTGGACTCAGCTCATTGGGTAGCTCTATACTTAAACTAAACAACCCCCAAACTTTACACCCTTACCACGAAGCAGCAACACCTGAGAGCCGATGAAAACACCAGCTGGGGTGCCGACATCACTGGATTCCAGGACAGGTAAGTGTCCTAATATTAAAAGTCAGCAGCTACAGTATGTGTAGCTGCTGACTTAATTTTTTGCTGGGGGGGTGGAATTCAACTTTAATGAGCAGTTGTACCTATTATTCCTAGTACTGGGTGTTTGTTTTGTATATGTTTACATACTTATGGACCTTCCCATGTCCAAAATTAATATTGAGCAGAATTAAAGGAGAAGTAGGGCCAAAGCTCTACATCTTCTTCTTTTACTGCATTTTAGCGCATGTTTGCTATCTATTTCAACCTAAAGACTCCAATCTAGTATTCTAACAATGTTAGGATCATGCACATTTTAGGAACCATGATCTGCAGCTCCATCTTCCAAGCTGTCAGAAATGTATCCACTGATTGTTGTGGGGCTAATATATAAAAAGTATGCTATAGGCCAAATAAGTAGCAACCGATCCGATTCAAACCTATAGTTTTACAGTTCTGAAAATAAAACATGGGTTCTAATTGGCATACATGTGGTGGGGATGCGAGATACAAATATAGTAGGTGCCAATTAGGGTATGTCCAGTATATTTGCTCTGGATAAAAACAAGCCTTAGCAACTTCATGCAGATTGTATTTTGGTTGGATTACCCAAATTGTTAGAAATAATGAATTATGTAGATGATAAATATTGCCACTTCAGTTGTTAGTAGATCTCCCATGTAAAAAGGAGCTTCTAAATTTTCAAGTACCATAATTGAGGCATACAGCTGTCTCAGCAAAATGGTGGCACTCCTGTCAAGAACATTATCTTTTATCCTGAATGGTGGATGCTACATTACTAATAGCAAATTATCCACTTTCTAGCTGATGAGGGACTTTTATCTGTATTGTAGATTGCCCCCCGGGAAAAATAATGTACGCCTAACGACTAACTATAATTAGGTAGACTTAAAGCACTTGGTTTAGCCTATCCTTTTTAGCCTTCTTAAACAGATTCACTTCATACTCATTCATTCCCTGTCTTTTTTCAGATAGGTCATCTTATCTTTATGTATGATCTTGTTTTTGCTGCTAGCTTTACATTTTAACATCATGCTAAACTCAAAGTGGTGTGTGCTTTATGAGTGCAAGGGATAATACAAGATTTTGGGGCAGCCCGTGGTCTTTAGTGGTAGCAGTTGTGATTCTTGTAGTTAAATCTCTGTGCTTGTCTGTTATAGTTTAATCACCTTCCCCTTTTTTTTTAAGATTTTTATTTTCAGACAATGAAACATTACAAGCATCGTCAAATAGTATTGCACATAAGGCACAACAGTAGTAAATAGCCATAAGACCAGAAATAAAGCCAATATCGTATGTACAGGAGAGAAACCTTACAGGTATCTCACCCTCACCAACACCATACTAGACACTTGAGCTCTCAAGGTCTGACATATTAATTTTTCCCCTTTTTTATTTTTCCCAACCCTGTGAAAGAACGGTAAGGCAACAGGCTTCATCTATATATAAAAGAAAACAGAAACCAAGCTTTAGTCAAATGTAAACCAAGGCAATAAAACCCACAACCCCCCAATCCCCACAATGTGTAGTTCCATACCTTGAGTAAGAGCTTACTAAACAAAACATCAATAATTTCTTCCCATGTGCATTAGTTACAATTATCTACCATCCCTCCAGGGTATCATCAGAATCCACCCAACGATACCACACCTTCCTAAACTTCTTAGGAGAACCACGTGCCTCATATGTGCTTACGGACACCAAAGAAAAGGAGTCCAAGGAACAGTTTTGTAGCCACTTCCATCTCCTCATCTTCAAGAATTCCCAAAAGACATCGCAAGGGGGATCATATATTAGGGAGACCAAATTTATCAGCTATAAACTCCATCACCATAGACCACAAAGGCCTGATCTTTTAATGGTCTTTTTTTAATGATTTTACTTAATAGGCAATACTGAAAAAAATTGTCCTATTTGTCCAAATGGCAAAAGTTATGCCCTGTACAAACGATAGGATTTTCCGACAACAAAACCATGGATTTTTTTCCGAAGGATGTTGGCTCTAACTTGTCTTGCATACACACGGTCACACAAATGTTGTCGGAAATTCCAAACGTCAAGAACGCGGTGATGTACAACATGTACGATGAGCTGAGAAAAATTTAGTTCAATAGCCAGTGCGGCTTTTCTGCTAGATTCCGAGCATGCCTGGACTTTTGTGTGTCGGACCTGTGTACACATGCTCGGAATTTCTGGCAACAAGTTTTGTTGTCGGAAAATTTGAGAACCGGCTCTCAAACATTTGTTGGCGGAAACTCCACCAACAAATGTTCTATGGAGCATACACACGGTCGGACTTTCTGACAACAAGCTCACATCCAACATTTGTTGTCGGAAAATCCTATCATGTGTACAGGGCATTTCAGTGTCTAGTTAAAATGTGTCTAGTTTACTAAGCGTTGTTTACCTATAAAATTGGTTGCAAATTATTAAAACCTGTAGGAAGAAGCATATTTTTTCTTCCTGTTAATGGGATGCCAAAAGTTCCTGTGAAAGAAATAAAAAAATGTAGGACTTATGTAATGTGTATGTGATTATCTACGCACAAGCGAGTGACTAATTAGAATTGCAAGCATGAAGTGAAAAAAAAAAGTCACTTGAATGTGCATAAACAATAATACAGCAAAAGTCCATAAAATTGGAAATGGGGTAGTCCCATACAACTTGTGATATATCCACTTGCTGACCAGACCTAAATATATATATATTTTTAGCAGAGACCCTAGAGAATAAAATGAGGATCATTGCAATATTTTATGTCACACTTTCAAACGCAATTTTTTTTGGAAAAAATACACTTTAATAAATAAAAAAAAAAACAACTAAAGTTATCCCAATTTTTTTTTATAATGTGAAAGATGAAGTTACTCAGAGTAAATAGATACCTAACATGTCATGCTTTAAAATTGTGTACGTTTGTGGAATGGCGACAAACTACGATACTTAAAAATCTCTATAGACAACACTTTAAAAATATTTTACAGGTTACTTGTTTAGTGTTACAGAGGAGGTCTAGTACTAGAACTATTGCTCTCGCTCTAAGGATCATGGCGATATCTCACATGTGTGGTTTGAACACTGTTTACATATGCAGGAGCGACTTATGTATGCGTTTTTTTTTTATTTATTTACTTTTTACTTTTTAAAAATTTTACACTGTCCCTTTTTTTTTTTTTTATTCCTATTACAAGGAAAGTAAACATCCCTTGTAATAGAAATAAGCATGACAGGTCGTCTTTATTGAGAGATCTGGGGTCAAAAAGTCCCTTACCCTTAAAAGCAAAAAAAATTACACTTTGACTGTAGAAAAAAAAAATCATCAACAGAAGTGACGTCGGAGGTTGCTCCAGTCCTCCAGGGGCATAGAGACTTCCTGCCTAGCAATCGGACACACTGCCGCTGGGACCACTTTTAACCAACGCCAAATCGCCCACAGAACTAAATTATACTGGGGTTATGGCAGCTAGCTGCTGCCATAACAACAGTATTTAACGTCAAATTCATGATGTAATTGTGCTGCAAGAACGTTCAAGTAGAAAACACCTCCACCGCGGTTAATCCCTTTTGGGCAAATTTTCACTTTAAACACACTTACTGTATGTAATGTGGCCGTAGTACATACAGTAAGTGTCCTCCTCAGTAAGTGTCCTCCTCAGTAAGTGTCCTCCTCAGCATGCTATAATGGCTAGTGGCAGAGAGACACGGACTGCATTGCCCAGAATGTCTCCACTCCACCCAATGTTTTTAAAGCTGGGAGGGCAAAGACCACAGATTGTACTGGGTTTAGCAGATCAGCTAAGTATTATATTAGTAGATCTTACAGCTTCAGAAATAAGACTATTGTACATAATTTTAACAGATCTAATTAGCTCTGCCATTAAAACCCATTAAGAAAGACAATCAAGATACATTGCAAACTGTGAAAACTCTCTCATTGCAGGTATCATCAATTTTTATTGCTTCATGCAATTTTCAGTTTCCTGATGTCACATACAAAATATTTTTCAATTTGTAGGTATCTATTGCAGTGTTAGTTGTTCAGCAAAGTTTTGAAGAGGTAATAAACCCAAAAACAAAAATGTATTAAATTGGAGGGTACCAATCTTAGATGTGGTGGCTGCATTAGATTTCTTTTTTTTAGACTTGTAGAGATCCTCTGCCATCTACTGTCTGTAAGTGACTGTGCTGATTAATGTTTATGACTTATTTATGCACATTGCTTCCTGTCTTTGTGTGTCTGGGTCAGAAACCCCACAGGGCATTTGACAGACAGTGAGGAGGTGTTACACCTCTTCAACGCCTGATTAAACCCTATAAAACAGGGGTCTCCAAATTTTTTAAACAAAGGGCCAGTTAACTGTCCTTCAGACTTAAGGTGGGCAGGATATTGGCCAGCGGGGGTAGAAAATGTCCCAGGCCCAGCATCCATGAGAATAAACATGGCCTCAGGGTTCATGGTTAGTAGGAGACATAATAGTTTCACATCATTTGTAGTACTGTGCGGAATAGTACCCCATCATTGGTATCAGTGGAGGAAATAGTGCCCAATTATTGGTGTCAATAGGAGGAATAGTGCCTCATATCATTGGGAGGAATAGTGCCACAAGGGCCAGATAAAGGCCGGCAAAGGGCCAGATCTGGTGCTGTTGGTCGCAGTCTGCAGACCCCTGCTATAAAAGGAAGTGAAGAGAAAAAGTCTGAGACGCATCTCCTGTTCATGGGAGAGCTGTTGCTGAACCCAGACCAGAATACAGGGATTACTAGGCAAGTGTTCCTATGTTAAAAGTTTACTAGAAAAAAATAAGAAGATAAAAAGAAAACAGCTGCAACTGCTTATAGGTAGTTATCTGGAGTTCAGCTACAATTTGTTAGTCAAGTTCACCTAAATCTGCTAATCTGAAGCTGGGCACAAACTGGCCCAAAATCAGCAGGTGCACTACCCTCTCCCAAGACTGACAATGCTCCTATTCAAAGGTGTCTGCTTTACTACTGCATTCAGAATTTAGACACGCTAAGATGGTAAATGTATTACTGGCTGGATCATCAGGTTAAAAAAAAAAAGAACGGGGAAAAAAAGGCCTAAATAGAAAACAAATACAGCCACCACATCCAAGGATTAGTAAACTGTAATATATTACATTTTTTTTTTTCAGTTTAATACTGCTTTAATATCCTAGCCAATCGGACACAAAAACTCCCACGAAAAATATACAAGTACAATAAGTGTAACACCAAAGTAAGCAGACCAGGCCTGGAAAGTGAGATGCTGAAGCATGTTGTACCACTGCTGCAAATTGTAACTAAGTTATTTAAATTTGACAATATATTTGTGCATGTGGATTCTGCTCTATAGCATTTTTTATTTATTTTGTAATGGTTTCACTCTTTAAAGAATCGGTTTTTCAATTGCGTACACATAAAGATTTATTTTTTTTTCTTTACAGAATCATACAGTTATGCACTCACAAGTCACAACAAGCATTTGGGGAAAAAATGAATGACTAAATATCATTTTTTTTTTATACCGTAATTTTACTGCCAAGAGTGTCAAGACAGCATTCAAATCACAGTTAAAAGCCAAGAGTTGTTCACGCTCTGCTTGTACTATCAGATGTTACCAGCTGAGGTGCTTGATCTAATTTTATGCAACAATTTTTTTGTCCTAACTACTAATTTTTTAATAGTTGTAATATCATCAGTCTGCTTTGCACTCATGTTGCTAATATATATATTTGGACAGATTAACCAAGATGAGTTCAGGTCAAACATGGGTATAATGTGTGTGGGGAATGTTTATATCCCTTTGCAAAAAGGTATTAAATGTATGCTTCAAACTGGATTTATACCTTTATTTTGGTTTCCAGAGGCTTGGTCATACAAGGGCCTTGGGAAAGCTATTCTGCAAAAGATTGCTTTGTCAGTGGTAAATAAAACATGACCTATATTTAAAAAGCTGCAGTCATGGCTGTCAACAGTTGGGGGTGCTCAATGATTTAATAGCATAGCATACATAACATTTGACAAAATACTGAATGCTACATGATTGAGGAATAAATATAGAGATCAAAGATATAAATTAAATATGTGTGAGTATTTTATAGTTACAACTTAAATATGTGTAAGTATTGTAACTTTATAACAAGCATACAATTTTACCTGTAAAGAAAAAGTAGACAAAAAAAATTTAAAAAATTGTATTTGCCACAAATGTATTTTTTGCACTGATAACATAGCCAGTATATAGTTATTGGCTCTTTCTGACATGCAACTCTATACATTACATCCATGTCTGTCTGTCAGACCTTAGCTGGTTGGATCAAAAACATGCCTCAGGAACCTGGGTTCATTCTTAAGACTATCTGCCCTTCATAAGCTGGAGCTCTTATCCAAAGCCTTGCGCTACTGTTTGGATGAGTTACCAGATATTCTCTGCCAAATGTCCACAATCAGCCTCCTTTCAGTACATATGCAAAGGTTGCTTTGGCTTAAAGGGGTTGTAAAGGTTCGTTTTTTTTTTTCTAAACAGGTTCCTTTAAGCTAGTGGTTGGTTCACTTACCTTTTCCTTCAATTTCCCTTCTAAAGGTTTTTTTTCTTTGTCTGAATTTCTCACTTCCTGTTTCTCCTCAGTAAACTTCACACCATCATCCGAGCGGTGTTTAGTCAGCCAGAACAGCTTACTGAACAGCTTACTGAGGAGGAACAGGAAGTGAGAAATTCAGACAAAGAAAAAAAAAAACATTTAGAAGGGAAATCGAAGGAAAAGGTAAGTGAACCAACAATGCACTAGCTTAAAGGAACCTATTTAGAAAATAAAAAACAAACCTTTACAACCCCTTTAAGTGTTGGTCTATGGAACTTTCCTGCAAGAAGCACCCTGTGCAGATGTCTTTTGACAATGTCACCCACATCAACGCCATGGGGAGTAAGAGTACCATCTTACCCAAGAAGAAAAAGGCAAACCTATGGTTCCTGAGACTCAGAAGAGTTCTTTTTATGCCTCGTACACACGTACGGACTTTTCCCGGCGGACCTAAGTCCAGCGGACAATCCGCTGGACTTTCCAGCTGGGTACGTTGGACTAAAAAGCGAACGGACTTGACCACACACGATCACGCAAAAAGTCCGACGGTTCACGCGATGACGTACAGCACGTACGACGGGACTAGAAAACGAAAAATACTAGAAAAATACTTGCTACTGAGCATGCGTCCTTTTTGGTCCGCCGGACCATACTACACACGGCCGGATTGTCCGCTGGACTGCCAAGTCCAGCGGATAATTTGAAAACAAAACTTGAAACTTTAGTCCGCCGTACTTTGGCCAAAAAAAAGTCCGCCGGCGCCCACACACGAGGGGATTATCCGCTGGACTTCGGTCCAGCGGATAATCCCGCGGGATAGTCCCTTCGTGTGTACGCGGCATTAGTTCTCTCAGGCCTCCAGATCTAAGTCCAAGCCCGGTTCACATTTTCACCATAAGATGTGGACTCCCAAGCATGCCATTTTGGAAACAAGCCCTCCTCATAATGAGGGGGCACCCCCACTTTTCAGAATAGGAGGACTCTTGTTGGACTTTGTGGTAATTTAGGCACAGAGATTGCGGCACTGTGCAACCAGGATCTAGTCAGGTAATCCTTCAGCAGTGGCTTAAATCAACCATCAAGAGAATACAAAAGAAGCTCAAAGTGAAGTAGACCTCATTCTAGCTTGGGTGGAATTAAAGTCCTGCCTCTGTCTGGAGAGCACATTCTAGGCATGGACAATTGTCAGGAAGACTTATTCATTTGCAGTGTCTGGTTCCAGGGGATTGCCCTACACACCTTAAAGTGATTGTAAAGGCTCGTTTTTTTCCTATAAAAATAACAAACATGTTAAACTTACCTGCTCTGGATTTGCACAGAGCAGCCCGGGTCCTCCTATTCTCGGGTCCCTCTGTGCTCCTGGCCCCTCCCTCCTGTTTAGTGCCCCCACAGCAAGCAGCTTGCTATGGGGGCACCCAAGCTGAGTCACAGCTCCCTGTGTCCATTCAGACATGGAGCCTGTCCGCCCCCTCTCTTCCCTTATTGGCTAGCTGACTTTGATTGACAGCAGTGGAAGCCAATGGCGTCGCTGCTGTGTCTCAGCCAATTAGGAAGGAGAATCTCAGACAGCTGAGACATTGCTGGACAGAGAGGGACCTCAGGTAAGTGTTAGGGGGGCTGAGGGGGGATTCTGCACACAGAAAGCTTTTTATCTTAATACATAAAATGCATTAAGATAAAGACCATCTGGCATTACAACCCCTTTAACCACTTCAATACAGGACACTTATACACGTTCCTGTCCAGACCAATTTTCAGCTTTCAGCGCTCTCACATTTTGAATGACAATTGCGCGGTCATGCGGCGCTGTACCCAAACAAATTTTTATAATTTTTTTCCCCACAAATCGAGCTTTCTTTTGGTGGTATTTGATCACCTCTGGGGTTTTTATTTTTTGCGCCACAAATAAAAAAAGAGCAAAAATTTTGAAAAAAATTTAGTTTTTCTTTATTTCTGTTACAAACCTTTGTAAATAAGTATGTTTTCTCCTTCACTTATGGGCACTGATGAGGCTGCACTGATGAGGCAGTACTGATTGGCACTGATGAGGTGGCACTCCTATGCAGCACTGATAGGCACCTATATGCAGCACTGATAGGCATTGATAGTGGGCACTGATAGGTGGCACTGATGGGCACTCATAGGCGGCACTGATGGGCACTCATAGGTGGCACTGGAGGGCACGTATATGCAGCACTGATAGATGGCACTGATAGGCAGCACTGATCCTAGGCGCTGGCGGGCATGATTGCTATCCCTGGTGGGCTCTAGTGGGCTTACCTAGTGGTCATGGGTTGGCAGTTCTGGTGGCCATGGGTGGGCATCCCTAGTGGCCATGGGTGGGCATCCCTGGTGGTCCTGGGTGGACATCTTCGGGGGGCTGCACTGATTATCATTCAGTGCAGACCCCCCCCCCCCGTCAGGAGTGCAGCCGCTGACAGACGCGAGTAGAGGAAAAGCAGATACATGGCTATTCCTGTTTACACTGTGATCAGCTGTGATTGGACACAGCTGATCACATTGTCTCCATCAGAGACTCTTTACCTAGATTGGAGATGCGGTGGGTCAGACTGACACATCGCACCACCGATCGCCCCGCTTTGCGCCCCAGCAGGCGCACATTCACGGCTTATCCTGCTGGATGTCATATGATGCCCAGTCAGGATAACTGAACCACTTCCTGGCCGTCATTCTGCTATAGGCTGGACGGGAAGTGGTTAAGGTGTTTCAAAGCCTCTGACACAAGTGGGAGACATTATAAGATTTTTTGGCATCCTGGTTCAACAACAAACTGAACAGGTTTGTCACCAGGACCAGAGATCCTCAAGCCCTTTTAGGGATGCCCCAGTGACTCCATGGAATCATTTGAACTTGAACTACACTTCTACCACTGCTAAACTTTGCACCAAACCAGACCAGAAGGACACTGTACTCAGATATACTCAGACTCCTGCCAGACTCTCCATAGGCCCTCCCAGAATGTCCATGTCTTCTGTCCTATGGGCCAGTCCATCATCCTTTTTAATGGCCTGGTTGTTGAAGCCCAGGTCCTGGGGACAGGAACTTATTGGATTCATTCATCTCTAAGCTCCCAAAAGCTAGGAAATCGACCTCTCACAAAGTCTATCATCACACCTGAAAGGCTTACATTGTGTGGTGTGAGGCTAAGAAGTTCCATCCCAGTAAGTACTCTGTGGAGTGAATTCTATCTTTTCTCCAGTCTGATCTGGATCAGCATTTGGCTTTAAAACGGTACTAAAAGCTGTTTGTATAACATTTTTTTTTATTTTATGAAAAATAAAGATTGCATAGAGCAGCCCGAATCTCCTCTTCTGCTTGCACCACTATAGCAAGCCTCTTGCTATGAGGCATATGTGCAAGATCATTCCTGAGCCAGGCTGTGTGCATCCAAACACACACACAGCGTAGCTCGGCCCCACCCCACTCCCTCCTCATAGGATTTGATTGACAGCTGCAGGAGCCAATGGCTCCCACTTTTGCCCCTGTGTCCTGTGAGGAGAGGAACAGAAACCAGCACTACTGCAGATGGGCACAGTGCTGAATCGAGATAGGACTTCGGTAAGTATAAGGAGTGAGGGGGCGATACAAATACTGGGACATTTTTTACCCTAATACAGGGAATGCATCAAGGTAAAAAAAAAATGTCCTTCCTGTAGAACCACATCAGATGTTAAATTTCAGCTTTAGACATTCTTTTCTGGAGACCACTTGCCTCTTACTCATTGGTGAACACTGCGGGACCTCAACTTGGTTTTGACCATTCTTCGGAAAACCCCTTTTGAGCTTAGCAGGGATATCACCCTGTCTTTCTTGACAAACAAGGTTGCCTTTCTCATTGCTATCACTCCTGTAAGCTGTGTCTCAGTGTTATCCTGTAGAGAACCCTTCCTAATATTACACAGGGACAAAGTTGTCTTGCAACCTAAGGCCCCCCTTTCTTTTCAAGATGCTTTCCTCCTCCCACCCCAACCAGGACATTGCACTTCCCTCCTTATGTCCTAAACATGCCTGGGAGGTTTTTGCCCACTGCTTGGATCTGCACTGTGCTTGCCTACCTGTCAGCTATGGCCTGTTTTATACAGAGTCTTCCTTTATCATTCCTGAGATTCCCAGTAGGGGACATCCTGCCTCCTGTATTGCTAGGTGGATTACCTAAATCATCATTCAAGCCCACAGTCTGAGGGATAAGGGCCTCCCTTTCCTGTTAAGGCACACTCTACCAGATCTGCTATTGCCTCATGGGCTTTTCAGCATAAGGCATCTGTTTCCCAGATTTGCAAGGTTGCCACCTGGTCTTCAGTTCACATGTTTGTTAAAGCAGAACTACACTGCATCAGAGTGCCGCAAACCAAAAATGCTATTTAATGACATTTTAATATTCACAGCAGACACAACCAACCATCCATCCATGTTTCTATCCTGGAGAGACAATGCAAGAACAGACCTGAGCTGAAGATCCATGTGTGCTGTTTTGAAGGATAAGTGCCAGCAGTAGCTCTTTCTGAGACATCTCTTACAGGGTCTTAGTTCTAGCCATTTCTATTAACCCTTGACATGAAAACTGTTCCAGTCTACCTTTACCTGTGCTAAACCTACTTCATGGTCCCCAGCTGTGAACCTATAGTCAGTTCAAGTCTACTTGTACTAGTTATGATTATCTGTGGTGCAATCATAACTGTTGCTTGTGCTACAAACTACCTTAAGGTCCTCAATGTGAGATTACAGGCTGCTTCAGTCTAACAATTGCCTTATATTGTCCAACTGCGAGAGATAGACTGTGCAATTTCAGAAATTTTTCTAAGGAGAAGAGCATCCTCTATCTGCTGTGCTTGTTCGAAGTATCCCACACCACCCTCACCCCTGTCCCATCCCAAGCTCTACAAGCAATAACTACTAAAAAGACAAGCCCTTGACTATTTATTGGAGCCAGAGTGAATGGACTGTTGCTTGTGTGACTGGTGGCCTCTGCACTCTGTCCAGTTAAAATCAGCTGCTCCTGCAGGGGTAGCGCTACACCTGTTTAAGATCCTGTGTCCTGTAATGTACTCCAAGAAAACAATTTACAGGTAAGTAGAAAATCCAACTTTTGAAGTACTTCCAGGGTTTTTGAAGGGATAAAACCTAGGGAAATGAATGTGCATGTATCACCGAGATGTACTGCACATTTTTTGTTTAATCTGCTCTGACGTATACTTTAATATTTTTCTGCAGCTTCATTCCTCTCCTAAGATTGTGTTAATATAT
The DNA here is from genome assembly GCA_028564925.1 of Lithobates sylvaticus. Lineage (NCBI taxonomy): Eukaryota > Metazoa > Chordata > Amphibia > Anura > Ranidae > Lithobates > Lithobates sylvaticus. The sequence goes on from CM053029.1 coordinate 499,022,829, forward strand.
GTTTTTGCCTGTAAGCGTAGATTTCTATATATAGAATAAAGATGGGCACTAAGTAATAAAAGTCCATCTCTGGTTATAACGTTAACCCCCTACTAGGCTACTGGGAGTATTTTTATAATTTACCCACACACCCCCTTTAAATGTTAAACCTGTGGGAACATCACATTTTTTTCTGATTTTTCACCGTATTCTGTGAAGGGCAAGGAAAATGACTCAGTAATGAGTAATACAGATGTTTCCGTCTTATCGCTGACAGGGAAGTAGTACCATTAGTGGCATATTAATAATAAGCATAATGGGAGACATTTTTTTTTACAATAAATAGAGGGAGCCCTTTCCACATATGCATATGTAGTTATATTAATTTCCTATATGCATGCATTTATACATGGTCTTGAGCGTTATATGTCTGTTTTCTGCATTTTGTATACAAATCTTTTGTTCATTTATTATGCAGAGCGAGATAGAAAAATAAAATGGCTTTTCCAAGGGGCAAATGCATTAAAAACCTACAACACTGCATGATATATCTTTTTATTTATTTTACCTTTTATCTCAATAGGCCTGTTTTATGCGTATCAATGCCCAAGAACTGCCATGTGCAATATTTAAAAAAAGCACTAATCTAAAGACGTGAAGAAAACACAGACATAAGGAACATTTCTGCTTAAAATGCATTTTTATGTAGTAAAATAGCTTACTGCAAGTAAAAGTATGTAAGAAAAAGTATGTAAAAAAAAGTATGTAGTATGGACCTGTAGTTTCAATTTGTCTTTGGCTTTTGTATATATAGGAAGCCTGAGACTGATGATAATTGGGAAAATACAAGAATTTTATCTGAAGCTAACATGCCTCCAGAAAGTTGTTTAATCATAACACCTTAAAGTGTATGTAAAAGCTTGAATAGAGTGGGTTTACCAGAGATAGGCAACCTACGTCACATGTATAAGAGTGGACACGCAATGTCATTTTCAGTGGCACCTGGAAGATGGTTATTTGTCTTGCAATGAGGTTCAGACTGGTCGCCAGAGTAACAGAGAATTACCTTATGTGGGCCTTTGCTCCCTGAAGAAAAAGTTCTTCTTCCATAGGCCTTAACTGACAGCTTACTAGGCTGTAGCATACATAGTGTAGCACACCCCCTAAGGAGCTGCAAGTAGATTGGGATCCCCCACCCTGCATAGCCAGGCACATTTCTGAATTTCCACAGGCACTCGGAGTCAGAGAACAGTCAGTGACTTTTTTTTTTTTAGTTTGTTTTATTGAGGGATTATAATTTATGGGATGGGGATTAGGAATTATGGGATGCCCACTCGACTTTGTAACAACTTCAGGGACAACTTTTCCTATATACAGTCTAGATACACTTCTCTGCTTCCTCCAGCACTCGCTTTCTGAACTCTGCTGGCACACTGTTACTTGATCTGACCCAGCACTCAGTCAGAAAAACAGAGAACTCACCAGCCCACCTGGGTGACTTCTCAGGAGATCTCCCAGACGTGCTGAACTGCTCCCGCTGTCCCCTCCTTGCTTCCGTGCCTCCAGGAAGAGGTTCCTCCATGTGTTGTGGGGGATCCTTCCAGCGCCTGTGCTCCAGGCCCGAAGTCACCCCCCCAGACTAGGGGGCACCCTGCGAGGGCCTCCGACGGCCACATCAGCACTCCATCTTCATCTTCCACCCGTCTGCCCCTGCTGACATGACTCATGCCTATTTATGAGGCAAACAGGTCCCCTTCCAGCCCCTTTCTGCAGGGGATTGGTAAAGGACCTCATAAATATGCCAAGTAGCTCCTCCTAGCCTCCACCCACTACATCTGGAAGCTTCTCCAAGGTTCCAGAAAACAGGGGGAGGCACCAGAGATGCTACTTGCTGAGTCATCCAGCACTCCCTGAGTTACTCAACCCTGACCAAGTTTTAACACAGGCCTGGCTTTCAGCCAAACCAATTTACTTACAATAACAGCTAACTATATACACTAGCACATTAGCTAAAGGGTGCTACAATAGCCTGGTATGCTCCTTTGTGCACGCAATCCACGCACATCCATGATGTTTCAGAGAAGCCCTCCTGTTGATCAGGTGCTGGTCCTCCACCCAGTAATAGGCCTAAATTCAAAATACTAACAACTACTTGCAAAGCCATCCACAACTCTGCCCCCAGCTACAGCACTAAACTAGTCTCAAAATGCCAACCTAATCATTATTTTCATTCTTCTCAAGACCTCCTGCTCTCTAGCTCCCTCATCACCTCCCCCCATGCTCGCCTCCAGGACTTTTCCAGAGCCTCGCCAATCGTATGGAACTCATTAGCCCAATCTGTCCGATAATCTCCTACTCTATCAGCGTTTAGACACTCCCTAAAAACCCTTCTCTTTAGAGAAGCATATCCTACCCACACCTAACAACTGTATTTTAATTTTCTCCATATCATCATCCCCCACAGTTATTACCTTTTATTGCTCGAAAAAGCAGGGCCCTCTGATCCCTACTGTATTGGTTTGTATTGTAACTGTACTGTCTGCCCCCATTTTGTAAAGCGATGCGCAAACTGTTGGAGCTATATAAATCCTGTATAATAATTAGGCCTGCCTGTGGCTGTGGACATTGTTACATGAAGTCCACCTACCTACCTTTTTCTTCCTCTTAGTTAAATTGCCAGCTGCAGCAGGTATGAATATAAAATCTCTGCACTTCTGATGATGCAGGAAATGAAGCTAACCGGAGGTCTAAAGAATTGGGACTGATCTGAAGGTGTCAATGTGCCAGAATTTGGGCTGCTCTGAGGTCTGAAGGTGCAGGAAGTGGGGCTGCTCTAAGGTCTGCACTTCTGATGATACAGTAACCGGAGCTGATCTCAGGTGTTAAGGTGCGGGCATTGGGATTGATCTGAGGTCTGAAGGTGCAGGAACTGAGGATGATGTGGGGAAGGAAGGTGCAGGAATTGGGGCAGACTTGAGGTCAGAAGGTATAGGAAAGGTAGCTGATCTGAGGTCTGGAAGTGCAGGAATTAGGGCTGATATGAGGTGTGAAGGTGCAGGAAATGGGGCTAACCTGAGGTTTGAAGATGCAGGAAGCCAGGAACTGAGGCTGATCTAAAGGTGAGAAGGTGCAATAATTGAGGGTATTCTTAAGTCTGAAGCTAAAGGAATTGTAGCTGATCTGAGGTTTGGGAGTGCAGGAATTAGGGCTGGTCTGAAGGTGCAGGAATTGGGACTGCTTTAAGGTCTGAAGGTGCAGAAATTGGGACTGATCTGATGTCAGCAAGTGTAGGAATTGGGTCCGATGTGAAATTAGAAGATTTAGGAATTGGAGCTGATGTAAAGTCTGAAGGTGCAAGAATTTGGGTTGGTCTGAGGTTGAAGGAATTGTAGCTGATCTGAGGTTTAAGAGTGCAGGAATTGGAGCTGATTTGATCTATACTGTAATGAGGTCTAAAGTGCACCATTGTTCACTTGCACACTGGTTGTCTAATGCTTATGAACTGACACTTGTAATATAGAAACAGGTCCTGACCCCTGGGTTAAACCCTCTGCCAAATTTGTATTGTAGTCTGTATCCCATCTGGGAAGAAACACCCCTCTTTTGGTTTTATCAAAAACATAAACAATGTGGCGAGTGCAGAAAGGGTGTGCCATTTATCAGAATAAAGGGATGGTGCAAGTTCACTTACATGGACTGTAATGTTACAAACCTAGATGATGCAAAGAGGAGGTGCTCCTCGCCCTGGGTACCTGAACCCTTCAGCTGTGTTCAACGGCATGGGTCAGAACTGTAGGCAGAACAGAATTCACAGGAGAGGAGCTGTTCTCTTGATGAAGCAGGTCCTTTATTATCAGGACAGAAAGGACTGGAAAATCCGACATTTTAGACTTGTAACATAAACGTTGAGAGGATATTTTCCAGTGGTGTAAAATGTTTTGGTGACAACTGTCTAAGATTGGAATTTCCCTAACGTTGATGGGATTTCACACCAATTCCCGTTGCAACTCCAAAAGTGAAGGGAAATCTCCCCAATGGGATACAGATGACAAAATATAACCTGATATAGATTTTTGGTTGTTCGGAGTAGGGAACTTTCAGAACTGCTGTCTAGTTTTTATTGCTGTCTCAGTCCCTGCTATGGAATTTCACTTTCTCAATTTGACCACTGTCACTAGGACAGAAATAGATTGCAAATCAGAAATTTCACAGTTGCCACAGGAGGGGAATCTTACAGTAAATTTGCGTGCTTCCTGTTCCTGTGTTTCTGGGACATGTATTAAAGGAAAAACTCTACAATAGCACAAAGACAGCAAAAAAAATAAATACAAATCTGTCTTTTTAACCCAGGGGTAGGCAACCTGGGGTCCTCCAGCTGTTGTGGAACTACATTTCCCATGAGGCATTGCAAGGCTGGCAGTTACAATTACTCTCAGAGGCATGATGGGACTTGTAGTTCTGCAACAGCTGGAGGCCCCAGGTTGCCTACCCTTGTTTTAACCCAACTCTATCCAGGTGTAAAAAAAATACATTTAAATACTAATATTAAAAAACATTATGGAATGATTCTAATTAGACAGTTTTACCTCTTTTATTTATTAGGAGAAGTATATACTGCATGAGGTATATGAATAAGACAGGTAGCCTCACGCTGCCACCAGGAGGAATTACCAGTTACATGTACAAATACACTGGTATATTAATTCACAGTACTGCCGAGAGGGAATGCACAAAAACCCATTGGTGAATGCACCTGTTATGGTGTGGACTGGCCTTAAAGCAGAACTAAACCTAACTTTCGGAAAACTGCGAGAAGACATGCTAGGTCTCTTCTGCAATAATAAACACTTATAAATATAAAGAAAAAACACTGCGCTTAGGTTAGATGACTAAAGCTGCTGGCACCAGGAGTTTGGATACATAAACTCATAAAACATATAAAAAAATCGAAATATGTATAAAGCAGCATTAAAATAAAGGACACCAATAATAACTATACATAAATGAATGAGAATCATGAGCAAATAAAGAACCAAAGAAAAATGAGCAAATAATAACAAATCTGCTCCAGTAGTAGATGGCTAAATACATTTTTGCAGACATGTCAAACTTTTGGGCCACATGCAGCCCTCTCACTCTTTCTTTGTGGCCATCAGTTGGGTCAAGGATTACAATGAAATGAGTACTTATTCATATGAACTTCCCTTTCACTCTTGTCAAATAATCAATAGTGAGCTGGTTCATATACTGTAAATAATGTATATGTCTTCCAACACTTGAATACCTTTTAGTTGCTTATATTTGAAACCTTCATTTTAATAAAATCAATTGTATAAAAAGGCTTATAAAGACTACACTTCCTCACATCATTATGTGTAAAAATACTTTAGGAATAGTTTTTTGGCCCCCTTCTTTGTGTTCAAATGTTGTAAGTTACAATTATTACTATAGTGTTAATTACTGAAGCTCTATAATTGATTTCTGGAAATCTGTAAAATTTTGCCCTAAGCAGACATAATATGGCTCCTTGAAGAGTTATTACACTCAACTCTGCCCTCTGTTTAATTAAAGCATAACTGAAGGCAAAGACTTTTTTAGTTTTGGATAAAGCGAAGAGGAATTAGAACACATGGTGGGTTTTTATTGTTGTCTGTGCCCCTATTAGGGAGATTCACCCTTTATATTCGTAATGTTTACCATTATCTAAGAGAATGAAAGTAAATCCATAAACTTTGGGTTGTCACCAGAACAGAAATAAAGGGGAAGCCTTCCCCTGGGGACATTAGTTTTGGCGCTGACTAGGAATTCCCTCACTTTGGAGGGATTTCCTCTCATTTGCTGTTTTGTCTATGGTACGGGAAGTGAAGGGAAATGTCCCCAATGGGACACAGATGGCAAAAAAAAAGTATCAGGGGTTACCCCTCTCTTATCCAAATTAAAGAAAGTATCCTGATCTCTTTATATTGCTTCCTTTGTGTTAAATCCCTGGTGTTTCTGCCAGTCCCTCTGTTTTACTAATAAAAACCGACCACTCTAAGCAGGAGAACCCACCGTGGTCAGTTCTCTAGCTGTGCTGCCTGCTGTCCTCTAATGAGCAGACTTGTCCTGACACGCCTCCCCTGTACATCCTTTAACTGGGAAGCTCAGTGTACTGTTGCTTCTCCTCTCCAGTTGTTACGCGGCTCAGAACAGAGGGAGTGTGATCACTTATAAAAAAAAAAAAGGGAAAAAAGTATTATAATGTTTTTTATATCTATAGACAAATGTTTTGCCTTTCATTTCTATTCTAAACTGAATGGGTTGTTTTACAAGGTGATCGTTTACAATCACTTTAAAGGAAAAAAGTTTTGCCCTTGGCTCTGCTTTAAGTTTGACACGCCTGCATTTTTATTCTGATCGAATGGGTTAGGATCTTCTAACCTGTTTTTTGGTTTTGTTTTATCCATTTACAACAAGTTTATGTTAGTGGAAAATGTTCTTATATGAAAAATATTACCATTATTTGTTTTAAATGGGAATTGTCAGATCTCGTTAAGTTCTTTGTATATTTGCGAATCACCATGATCCTTGAAATGCAGACCAGTTATCTCATCTCTAAAGCACTCTCATGACTACATCTTTGCTTTCCACAAAGCAATATTATCAGAAAATGATCAAATGTAATTGTCACTCTGTTTACCATAGAGCAGGCAGAATAAAGACGTCTGAGCCTTTTAGAACCTGCTGTACAACAAAGAAGCCGTGTCAAGGAAATGGTATCATATAAAAGGAATTAGTTAGCATGCAATGTTCTTATGGAAAATGTCAGTAGAATGTGTGTATGTCACCAGAATTCCACAAAGAAGAATTATTCTCTGTACCATAACTTGTGTTATAATTCATTAAAATTAAACAAAACAGAAAATGTTTGAGATATGGAAAGAGGATTGGCACAGTCAATTATTACATCCTTAAATCCTGAATTTGCAAACAGTGTGACAGTGGGAAAAAACTGATATGCCCTTGTACTGCAAACTACAAAACCATTAGAGATAAATACTTCCTTCAAATTGCAAGATAAAACTCCCAGATAGCAAAAAGGAAAAATGCACACTACAACAATACCACAAGAAACAGTGATAACAACTTATCGCAAGCATCTTAGGCTTTGTAAACCAAAACACCATTTCAGAATTGTATTGTCAAGAAAGCAGCAGAACATACTTGCCTCTATTATTTGACAATTTTATTTCATAGTGAAGCATGACTGACTTTTTAGTGTAATTTCTGTAATTTCTGTAATTTCTGTTAGCGTTGTAAAGAAAGACTGATGGGAAGAGGGCTCAGCCACAGTGGGTGTAAACCACAAAACTTTTTTGAAGCTCTTCTGTTCGGTATTTTCATTTAGTTCTGTCCTAACTGGCGTGATAGCAGCATTCGGTGCAAGTCAATTTTTTTTTACCATATCAGTACATACACAACAAATTTACCTATTCCATATCTTGGTAAAAAAAAAAAAAACAGAGCAACACAAAACCTATATGTCCTATGTATTTTATGGCTGTTTGGTGTCTGATGACCATGAAGGCAGAAAACATGTGCAGGCAGGTAGAGTTCCCTTTAACCAATGCTGCACCTTGAAGGTGGAGTAATGATATAGGGTTCCCCTTTATAGGGTGCAAGGAGTCTAGGGAAGGGGCTCCTGTCTGTCTGATGCCACTGAGAGACGAGAGAACAGCTGTGGGGAGGGGCTGAGGAGATCTTTCCCTTTGTATAAAGGGAAATTGAGATATGGACTTTAGTCAGGTTTAGTACCACATGGCCCCCTCACTGCTGTGCTGGATACAGTCATATGTTTGACTGGAGTCATTTATCTAGCCATTATCTGGAAAAAGTTGTTACCAATATTATTATGGGCTGTTGATTACGACTACTAAGTAAAAACAATGCTTTTGCAACACTTAACTTCTATGTCCTTGAAGTGTTACAGGCATTCTCTACTGATAAATTTATGCAATGCAGCAAAAACATATCTTCCATTATTTTGGAAACAAACTGTGGCTCCTTTCATTAATCTGTGGTTTGCTAAGATTTATGAAATCAAACGGATAGAATAACTTGCGGGATCAGCAAATCATAGAGAAGATAATTTCTTTAAAACGTGGTTCTTCTGGACTTCTTCATGAAACAGTGAGATGGATATCATCCTCGACTCACTCCATTGGAGATACCAAGAACTCACTGATAGATGTTGCGGGTTCTCTTTCCTTAAGTAGCACACATGACTCCCCTCTTCTCCCAGCTTTCTCCGTTTTCTGTCCTTGACCCTATTCTTCTGATTTCTCTTCCATTACCTTGTATCTATAGGATGTCTTGCCTTCTACTTTTTTTACTTTTTTTTACGACCATGGCAGCATACCATTTTCTTTATTTTACCTTTTTTCTTTCTCTATATCTATGTAGATATGGTTATACTTGAAGAGCCAGTTATTGCTGGTGCATATAGAGGAAATGTACCTGGATTCAAAAGATCTCTTATGAGTTTCCATAGATGAAGGAATTGAGCTTAAAGCAGAGTTCCACCCAAAAATGGAACTTCCACTTTAAGTGATGGTGACCCCCTGACATGCCACATTTGCATGTCATTTTTTTTTGGGGGGGGGGGGTGGATACCCTCTTTTTAGGGGCATTCAGCTCCCACTTCCTCCTCTGGCTCTGCGCAGCCGGAAGGATGTTCACCTCTCCCCCCGACCATGGCAGCATACCAGTTTCTTTATTTTCCCTTTTTTCTTTCTCTATATCTATGTAGATATGGTTATACGTGAAGAGACAGTTATTGCTGGTGCATATAGAGGAAATGTACCTGGATTCAAAAAATCTCTTATGAGTTTCCATAGATGAATGAATTGAGCTTAAAGTGGAGTTCCACCCAAAAATGGAACTTCCACTTTAAGTGATGGTGACCCCCATTTTTTGGGGGGGGGGGGGGCGGATACCCTCTTTTTAGGGGCATCCAGCTCCCACTTCCTCCTCTGGCTCTGCACAGCCGGAAGGATGTTCACCTCTCCCCCCTCCCTCCGTGCAATCTTCTGGGACACGTCACAGGTCCCAATAGATTGCCCGGCCAATCACAGCGCGGCTTGCGCATGCGCAGTGCGTGCCCGGCTGTGAAGCCACAGCCAGGTGTCCACAGTCACAATGCCGGTGCTGAGGAGAGGAGGGGGAGAGGAGCGGGACTTCGTACACTCGCATCGCTGGACTGTGGGACAGGTGAGTGTCCGATTACTAAAAGTAACTATTTCTAAATCTGTATGTGATCCAGATATATGTTATCTTGTTTTTACATACAGGTGCATCTCATAAAATTTTAATATCATCAAAAAGTTAATTTATTTCAGTAATTCAATTCAAAAAGTAAAAATCATATATTTAATATAGATGCATTACACACAGAGTGATACATTTCAAGCATTTTTTTCTTTTAATTTTGATGATTATGACTTACAGCTAGTGAAAATCCAAAATTTAGTATCTCATAAAATTTGAATATTACAGAAGACCAATAAAAAAAAAGGATTTTTAATACAGAAATGTTGGTTTACTGAAAAGTATGTCCATGTACAGTATAGTATGCACTATACCAATACTTTGTTGGGGCTCCTTTTGCATAAATGACTGCATCAATGCGGTGTGGCAAGGAGGCGATCAGCCTGTGTCACTGCTGAGGTGTTATGGAAGCCCAGGTTGCTTTTATAGCGGCCTTCAGCTCATCTGCATTGTCGGGTGGGGTGTCTCTCATCTTTCTCTTGACAATACCCCACAGATTCTCTATGGGGTTTAGGTCAGGTGAGTTTGCTGGCCAGTCAAGCACAGTGATACCATGATCATTAAACCAGGTATTTTGTCAGTGTGGGCAGGTGCCAAGTCCAATAGTGTACTGTGCATACTCTGCAGCCAGCCACTTGTCCTAGTGTCACCAGTTCTGCCAGGAACAACGTCCCTGATTGCAGTAATGCCAGACCACTATACACCAGCACCAATGTCTTTTTCACCACCATATCAGCACCCTAATCACTGCCACATCAGTGTCCTAATCACTACCATCCAGCATCCTGATTACCACGATACCAGTGTCCCAATCAGTCAGGTTGAAAAAAGACACAAGTCCATTTGGTTCAACCGAAAAAAAAAAATACAATCCCATATACACAATCTTTCACCCACAGTTAATCCAGAGGAAGGCGAAAACACCCAGCAAAGCATGCTCCAATTTGCTACAGCAGGGAAAAAAAGATCCCCCGAGAGGCAATCGGATTTTCGCTGGCCCAACTTTACCTATAATTGTTAGTACCCAGTTATATTATGTACATTTAGGAAAGAATCCAGCCCTTTTTTAAAGCAATCTACGGAGCTTGCAAGAAACAACTCTGGAGCAGGGCCATCTTAAGAGCATTATAGGCCCCTGGGCAATACAGTGTACAGGGGCCCTAAAAAACAATACACTACACTATATCCACTGACCACTACACTACACACCACCCTACCTGATTTCTATACTGACCACTACGACAAAAACTACACTATCCACTGACCACTACAGTACTACACAATACACTATACACTACCCACAGACCACTACACAATACACTACATACTGACCGCTACACAATACTCTACCCACAGACCAATACACCACACACACACAATACACTACATACAATACACTACACACACACACACACACACTAGACACTACACACTACACTACATACAATACACTACACACACACACACTAGACACTACACACACACAATACACTACCCACAGACCACTACACAATACACTACATACTGACCGCTACACAATACTCTACCCATAGACCAATACACCACACACACAATACACTACACACAATTCACTATACACCACACACACACAATACTCTATCCACAGACCAATACACCACACACAATACACTACACACAATTCACTATACACCACACACACAATACTCTATCCACAGACCAATACACCACCCACACACACAACACAATACACTACACTACACACAGACCACTACACAATACACTACATACTGACCGCTACACAATACTCTACCCACAGACCAATACACACACACACACACACACACACAATACACTACATACAATACACTACACACACAATACACTACACACACACACAATACACACACACACAATACACAATACTCTATCCACAGACCAATACACCACCCCCACACACACACACACACACACAATACACAATACACTACACACACAATACACTACACACACACAATACACTACACACACAATACACTACACACAATAAACGATACACTACACACAATACACTATACACACAATACACTACACAAAATACACTATACACTACACACACAATACACTACACACAATAAACTATACACACAATACACACAACACATTACACTATACACTGACTTTATGGTTGCTCCCTCTCCCCAGACCATATCTACCCCCCCCCGGCCAGAAACACGAGTGAGTCTCTTACCTTTTTTGTTTCATGATCTGCTCTGCCTCTGCGCTGCCGCCTGTCACACTGCCAGACTGGGGACATGATCAGTGACCTGGAGAGGAGGAGAAGAAGACATCGGGCACCGACTGCATGCCCCCCGGCGGGGACATGCAGGAGGAGAGGGCAGCAGCCACAGCTCACAGTGCAGGCCAGACACGCTCTCCCGCGATTGAGGACAGGCCAGCCCCACTTACCACACATGACCCCTTTCGCCCAATCACAGGGCGCCAGGGGCCGGCTTGAGACTGCACATGGCGGCCGGAGCGCGGGGGTCACAGAAAATTGGAGCAAGGGTGACACATAGATGCTTGGCTGGGGTCACTGGCAGGTGGGGCCCCCCAGGCAAGTGGGGCCCCCGGGCAACTGCCCATCGTGCCCAATGGAAAAGACGGCCCTGCTCTGGAGGGAGTCTATTCCACATTTTCACAGGGCTTACTGTGAAGTAGGGATGGGCCGGTGTTTAAACATCGGCCACTCGTCCGCTCGTCGAGTTCAGAACTCTGAGGCCCGTTCGCATCAAATTTGTGTGATGCGAACGGTCCACAATGCACTGCGCCAGTCGCAGTGCATTGCTGGCTGATGATTGGCCAAGCATGCACTGTGACCCCGCATGCTTGGCCAATCATAGAGCCAGCAGCGAGGAGAGCATTAATTGGCCACAGGCAGGCCAATTATAGCTCAGGGGGTTTAGTACACGCCCCACACTATATAAGGCCGCCACGCCGGCGGCCTTGTGTAGTGTGTTCCGGAGTTGAGGGATAGAGGATTGATAGGCAGGGACAGTCTAAACTATTTTCAATCATTCCTGAGTGGGGAAAGTGTAGGGAAAGAGGAAAAATAGGCAGGGATAGTGTGTTCTTCTCAGGCATTTGCGTGTGGGGAAAGTGCTGTTCTCTACCAATACAGCCATCTGCAGGAGTTAGTGTGTGTGCTGTGTGAGTCTAGCACAGCACAGTATACAACCTGCACCTGTATCTGCTCTTCTGCCCTGTTGTCATCAAATCCAGCCATCTGTGACATGACATTAAAGCCGCAAGCAGTTTTAAATGGCATCTTTTATTCCTTTACAAATGTCATTTTGTGCAGGGACAGTTCTAAACTCGGGAAACACATGCCACTTCACAGGCATACTTTAGACACCCCCCAGGTACCATATTTAAAGGAATATTTCACTTTTTTTTTCACTTTATGCATTATTAAAATGACTGCTCCAGAAAAAACGTCAGTTTTTAAAACTTCTTTTTGCATTGATACATGTCCCCTGGGGCAGGACCCGGGTCCCCATACCTTTTTTATGACAATAACATGCATATTGGCCGTTATAATTAGCACTTTAGATTTCGAACATTCGCGTCCATTGTAACTAATAGGGTTCTAACGTTCGTGCAAACTTTTGGTCCGTTTGCAGGTTCTGGTGCGAACCGAACCCGGGGGTGTTCGGCTCATCCCTACTGTGAAGAAACCTTTCCATATTTGGAGATTAAATCTTTTTTCCCCTAGACGTATAGAGTGCCCCCTTGTCCTCTGTGATGACCTTAAGTTGAATAACTCAACACCAAGTTCACTATATGTACCACTTATGTATTTGTACATGTTGATCACATCCCCCCTTAATCTCCTCTTCCCAAGAGGGAATAGATTCAGTGCCTCTAATCTTTCCTCATAGCTGAGCTCCTCAATGTCTCTTATCAGTTTGTGCCTTAATGGCAATGACATTACAGGTAGAATGGATGATTCCAATTGACGCCTGGGCCCTCTTGGCGACCAGGGTGCTTTAGTCCAGCCTGCTGCCACCAATCCTAGGGGAAGTAGACTCACCAGTAAAACACCAGATAATATTTCTAGTTCTAATTCCTTGATCTCTAAAGCAATTCCAGCTGAAACTGAACCCAACAGTGTTTTATCCGGCAAAGACCAATCTAATATGAGCCATAGGGGGATTGGACCAGGCCCACCTAGATGGGGATCCCACCCGTAAAGGAGGTGATAAAATTGAGATGGAAATTATCAACCTTTCTTCATATGACCTTACCTCTTCAGACAATTATTATCTAAGGGTCTTAGCTTTGGTCCCCGGATGGGTATCAATCATTTTGAAGCTATCAAAGATATTAATCTTTTTGTATGCACTATCTTGAAAGCTATACATTCTAGATCCAACACTATCAAAAACATTGTACCTGTAACTGACAAATATAGTAAAAAAGATTTTAGGATGTTGAAAATACTCAATGAGTTACTGGCTGAAACAGCCCACTTGATTTGATCGATACCATTGACTTGGAAGATATTCTGGATACAGTTGATAGAGAAACCTTCAACCTGAAGGTCAATCTAAAGCAAAGGTCTAAAACATTCCCCTCTACACAAAATTACCCTAATTTAACAATTTTTCTCAAGCAGGTCACCTCAGAAATCGATAAAATAGAAATTCCAGAACATGGTCAATTCAATCTTACTCCCAGCCAACAAAAAGCTCTTACCAATCTGATTTCCAATAAAACTTTGGTTTTAAAGCCCTCCGATAAGAGGGGCAACATCGTAGTAATGGACAAGGAACAATATCAGTTTATGTGCACAAAGCTTTTATTAAACAAAAAATGGTACAAACCAATAAGCGCAGATAGGATCCCCACGATTAATGACAACTTTTATCAGTTAGTAGATATGGCCCATCAGAGAGGTATCATTTCTCAACAGATATGGGAATACATTCGCACACCATTCCCTCAGGAGGCATGTTTTTACGCCTTACCCAAGACACATAAGAGCTTGTGGGACCCCCCATTGTGTCCGGAAATGGATGTGTGACGGAGAATGCCAGTCCCTATGTCCCTATGTCGACCACATTTTACGCCCATTTGTGTTAGCAAACCCCTCATATCTGCTAGATACGTTGTACTTGCTACAAACACTTGATGATATTCAAGTTCCCGTGTCGGCACAATTGGTCACCATAGACGTCGAAAGCATTATATTGTAGCATTCCACACAAACAGGGTATTGATATTGTCAACTAATTTTGACCTCACAAATGCATATCTGGAGGAATGGTCAAACATTCCCATAGACACACTCCTAAACCTTGTGGACAGCCTTCCTAGAAGAGTTGAAGCTGTTATAGCTGAAAAGGGTGGGCCAACTCAATATTGAACCCAATGGACTAAGACTGGGATGCCATTAAAGTTCATGTACGTGTAAAGGCAGGTGTCCCAATACTTTTGACAATATAGTGTATATTGAAAGGAATTGCATATATTTAAGTACTGTGTACGTTCCCAAACATCAACACATCTATCCTTGAAAAAAGCACGATGACAAAAAGACTTGTGCGCTAGTCTTTCCTACTACAGTCACTGGGTCAATTTCCAGTAATTTCAACATTCCAAATCGTTGAAACTCTATGGTAAAAAACAAAAAAACAATCCCTAGGTAATAATTTAGTATGCTCAGGAAGTTTGCTCTGTTGAGAATTCCTGTTGGATCAACTGCCAATAGGCCACGTAATGGATTGGATGCATGATCCCCTCAATTTATAATATAATTATTTAAATGAAAGCTGTGACACTGTATGATTGAAACCTCCTGATTTTTCCCCTAATTGTCTCATTGAATGCAAATTTAAGCTATTTAAATTACTTTTTTTATTGTTCTTTGGAAAGATTAGCATTTCCAATGACTCCGTCACTCATCAATTATTTTATTTAGAGCTAACTTGCCACTTTTATTTTAAAAGCTTGGTTTTCCACACAGGAAGGTTTTAGCAATTCACAGCAAACAAGCATTTCATACCTGCCTCCTGGCTTGCTTTTGCAGGACCGCTGTTCTGGGCTCAAACATAAGTCCTACTCATCTCTCAGCTTTATGCTATTCTCCTGTCTTAGGACTATTCACCCCCCCCCCCCCACACACACACACACATATATATATATATATATATATATATATATATATATGTAGCGGGCACACTTTAACAAGTGTGCGCTATACATGGAAATTTAGCTTTTTCCCTCAGAACAGTAATGGGGTACTGAGGGTTAATTGTACAGGTTTAACTTTGGCATCAGTTTGGCTGGGCTGTACTAGGGTTCTGCCTGGTCATGGGTGCAGTGAGGTACCCATGACAGGCCTAGAACCAGGTCTGGTTGGACGTCTTAGGTATCGGTCTTCCCCGGAAGCCAATCAGTGGGTGCGTCTGGCCCTGCTGTGTAGTCTGGGGAAGGGTACTTAAGGTGCGGAAGTCACGTGTTCAGGGTTCGTTTGGCTGCAGTCCTGTTCCTGGTTCTGGGCCGGGGTAGCCCCGCGAGCGGTCCCGGGCTTAGGATCGCTTGCCGTCCTGCAAACACGGTCCGTTTGACTAGCCCCACAGACCCGCATGGTCTGGGGCAAGGATCCGCCTGTTCCCGAGTCTCAGAGCCTGTTAGCCCAAGGCCCAGTAACTGAAGGAGGATTCAAGGTGTCCCGGTGTGCTCTGAGTATTGGAGGGGCACCACAGCTCATACAAGTGACCAGGGGAGGACTCTTCGGAGGAGGGCCAATAAGCTGGCATCTCAGGAAGAGACTGGAAGCTGAGTTATATGGACACTAAAGAATCCACACTTCCACAGTACTGCCAAGGAGACAGAGAAAGTTCCAGGTACTGTGAGAAAGGTTCCTATTCACCTTTGGTTGCAAGTTTATTCTGTGTCAGAGACTTTTTTCAAGTTTCCTGATCACATTGTTGGCTGTCATACCTTTAAGGTGCCTGAGTTTCTTCACCCTTGCCCTCTATTCCTATCTGAGACTGTGTTATGTTGGATGTTACCACTGCAGAATAAAAACCTTCCTAAAAAGACCCCCCTTGTATACCCCCCCTATAACTATAGATCCGCACTATACATACGTAATGTTTTCATTCATATCAATCTATGTATGTACAAGTGAACTAACCTGCTTCAGGCATACGATACTCTATGTGTTTATGTACATAATATGGAAAACAATAAAAAAAAAAAAAAAAAACTTCAAAAGGAATTTTTATATGTGTCAGCATCCAAAGTTGTTGGGTACTAACCCTGGGAACCCCTGGACATTCACCGACAAGCCAAGAGGAGGAAACTGGTAAGCCCAAAAGTCAAGGCCGCCCCTTAGTGGGTTATGGCCGCTACATATAAACTGTATTTATTGGCGTATAACACGCACTTTTTCCCCCTTAAAATCAGGGGAAAATCAGGAGTGCGTGTTATACGCCGATCCCCCACCGATCCCCCGCCGTTGTGAGGCTCCAGGCGGCTTTAAGCCCCCTTCGGCCCTTCTCAGTGGCTTTCGATAGCCGCCTTTGGCCTTTCTCGGCAGCTTTCAGCCCTTCTCTGCAACTTTCGGCCGTTCTCGGCAGCCTTCGGCCTTTCTCGCCAGCTCGCTGCCGAGAACGGCCAAAAGCTGCCGAGAAAGGCGGCCGAGGTCGGCCGAAATCTGCGAGAAATCTGCGAGAATGGCCAATGGCGCCAATTTTCAAACTGCAGTGACACTGATATGTCACTGCAGTTTAACTGCAGCCTGGGCAAGACTGCAAATGTCACGGTAGAGGCTGCAGATGGACGCTGCAAGACTGCAGTGACACTGACATGTCACTGCAGTTTAATTGCAGCCTGGGCAAGGCTGCAAATGACACTGAGGAGGCTGCAGATGGACGCTGCAAATGACACTAAGAAGGCTGCAAATGACACTGAGAAGGCTGCAAGGCTGCAAATGACACTGACAAGCATGCAGATGGACGCTGTGCAAGGCTGCATTGATGGGCATTTAAAGGCACGTTTTTTTCCTTTAAAAAGTTTTTTCCTTAAAATTTCCTCCTAAACTTGGGGTGCGTGTTATATGCCGACACATGTTATACGCTAGATAAATACTGTATATATATATATATATATATATATTTTTATTTTTTTTTCTTAAATTAGAAAGGTGTTTAATGTAAGCTTAGAAAATAGGAATTGGATAATACATCTCAGGGACATACAGAACATACATATACATGATACAGCACAGTCAAATGTGGGAATGTGGGAAGGTAAAGAAAATTTCAACACAGCCATAATAACCAAAGCATATTGTCAGTGTATCTCCGCCTAGGCAGACAAAGTGAGGGTAATATGTACTCCCTTGTGCCCCCCAGCAAACACCTTTAACAGATGAGGATGGGTTAATTAAAAAAAAAGTTTATTAGTAACTAGGTCTAATGGGCTGGGGTGTCCAAACACAGGGCCACTTATATATCTTAGTGTGGGATAGGGACCTGAATTGACAGTTCACTAATCAGGAGGACCTCCAATAATCATTCACATTGACACATAAAATTAGCATCGCAGTTAAAGAAAAAATGATAAAATCCTTACAAGCTGGTATAAATTTCTCGTCCTTTAGCATAAAACATTCCCTTCAGTGTCAGACTGTTGCTGTCACTGCTTGACAGAGAAGGTACATTTGGTGGTCTGGCTTCCTGATCTCACCTGTCTTGATGCAAGGCTTTGAGATACACTATATTGCCAAAAGTATTGGGATGCCTGCCTATAACAGCTTCACCTGGGAAGGCTGTCCTCAAGGTTTAGGAACGTATTTATGAGAATGTTTGACCATTCTTCCAGAAGCGCATTTGTGAGGTCAGGCACTGATGTTGGACGACCTTGCTTTGTGCACTGGTGCGCAGTCATGTTGGAACAGGAAGGGGCCATCCCCATCCTAAAAAACAACCCCACACCATAATCCCCCCTACACCAAATGATTTGGACCAGTGAACAAAGCAAGGTCCATAAAGGCATGGATGAGCGAGTTTGGGGTGGAGGAACTTGACTGGCCTGCACAGAGTCCTGACCTTTGCAGTCCCACCCTTGCCTCCCTCACCACCCATGCCTCCTGGTACCGAGTCTGCCAGTGGAGTAGAACCCATGCAATTGGCCTTCACACGTCTCTCTGCGGATGAGAGGGCCTTTAGGAGAAGGGAGAGGTTGTGCCTTTATTGTGGCCAGACAGGTGAAGTCTTGTCCTACCCGTCCGGGAAACACTTGCACCTGACCTTAGGTGGCATTGTTATGTCCCCAGTTACCTTGAAGGATAAGCCTCTAGTTTTGGTTATCCTTTCGTGGTCTGAGTCGTCCCTTGATACACAGGCTCTAATCGACTCTGGGGCTGCAGGCCTGTTCATAGACAGTGCCTTTGTGTCTAAGCACACGATTCCGCTGCTGCTTCATGCCACTACACTTGCCATTGAGGCTATTGATGGGAGGCCTCTATAGCCTGCCCATGTGACTCATGAGACTGCTTCATTGACCATGGCCGTAGGGGCTCTTCACCATGAGATAATCCAATCTCAAGTAATTTCCTCTCCTCATTATCCAGTGGTTATTGGTTGTCCTTGGTTACAGAGGCACAACCCCTCTTTTGATTGACTTTGTGCTAAAGTTCTTTCCTGTTCGCCACAATGCAGTAAGACATGTTTTTGGAAAGTGGCTAAGGTCTTGTGCACCTCTTGCCTCTCCTCCTTGCCAGAGGTGTAATTTGAATTTAGGGATATCTTTGACAAGGGTCAAGCCGGTAGTTTGCCTCCACACCAGTGTCAGGGCTGGACTCAGCCCTTCCTTCTCTGAGCTGGCCGCTCAGCTGTCGGCTAATTGCCAGCTCCTATCTCTCCACAGTTACTCAGCTGTTGATATTATCCTACTCGTCAGTCCTGCCTACTTAATCTTGCGATCCTGTTCAAGACTTGCTTTGCTGACATCCCTTCTGGCTCCAGATCCTGCTTGCTGTTCCACTACATTGATCCCTGACTTCTGGCTTGGCTTACCATCCGTTCTGGTTACTGGAATTTGGCTATGTTTTGACTACGTTTGTTCTTTTTAATTTTATTATTAAACAAGTGTGATTTAACTGTACTTCTGTCTCAGCCTGATTTCATGGTTTCTGACAACTGGTCATATGATTGCACAATTAACCTTCAGCCTGGTGCTATGCCTCCCCGTGGCCGAGTTTACCCTTTGTCTATCTTGGAGAATAAAGCTATGGAGGACTATGTTGCTGATGCACTTTCTCGATGGTTCATTGTCAAATCCTCATCTCCTGCTGGTGCTGGCTTCTTGTTTGTGAAAAAGAAGAGTGGTGAACTGAGACCTTGTATCGATTTATAGGGGTCTCAATCGCATCATGATTAAGAATGCATACCCGATTCCGTTGATTACGGAATTATTTAACCGCCTGAAGGGAGCAACAGTTTTCACGAAGCTCGATCTGAGAGGGGCATACAATCTCGTGAGGATCAAGGAGTGTGACCAATGGAAAACTGCGTTTAACACCAGCACAGGACATTATGACTACCTCGTAATGCCATTTGGTCTTTGCAACGCTCCTGCAGTTTTTTCAGGAGTTCATCAACGATGTCCTCCGAGATATGTTGCAGCAATGTGTGATGGTTTATCTTGACGATATTCTCATATATTCTAAATCCCTAGAGAGCCACCACACAGATGTCTCCCGTGTGCTACAGAGGCTGAGAGATAATAACCTGTATTGTAAGATGGAGAAGTGCGAGTTCCATTGTGAACATGTTACATTTCTCTGTTATGACATTTCTACTGCCGTTTTTTTCGATGGACCCAGAGAAATTATCTGCAGTTCTACAGTGGCCTTAACCCATAGGTCTATGTCCGTTACACCATCTATGTCCGTTACACATTGACTTTGCCAATTATTATCTAAATTTATTCGGAACTTCTCTTCTGTAATCAAACCCCTGACTTATATGATCAGAAAGGACGGTAACCACACATGATTTTTGCTGCATTTTATCTGTTTTATGGTTCCTGACACTTTGTTGAGAATTACTTTTAGATTAACTACCATGATTAACTAACATGATCCTCTCAATTTATAATATAATTATTCAAATTAGGGTTGTCCCGATACCACTTTTTTAAGACCGAGTACAAGTACCGATACTTTTTTTCAAGTACTCGCCGATACCGATTACGATACTCTTTTTAATGTCATGTGACAGTGATGTACTGATGGCTGGCACTGATAGATGGCACTGACTGATGGGCACTAAAGGGTGGCACTGACTGATGTCTGGGACTGATTGCTGGCAGTGGCAGTGATGGATGGACACTGATAGGTGGCACTGACAGAGGGGCACTGATAGGTGGCACCCACTGATGGCTGGCACTAACTGATGAGCACTGATAGGTGGCACTGATGAGCAGTGCACTGATAGGTGGCACTGATTATGCAGCACTGATGAGCACTTATGACACTGATAGGTGGCACTGACTGATGGCTGGCAGTGGCACTGATGGATGGGCACTGACAAATGGCACTGACTGATGAGCATTGACTGATGAGCACTGACGAGCACTGACTAATGGCTGGCACTGATTGATGGCTGGCACTGTTGGATGGGCACTGATTGATGGCACTGACAAATGGCACTGACTGATGAGCACTGACAGGTGGCTGGCACTGATGGGCACTGATGGGCAGGAACTAAAATAAATGACATGAGAGGAAAAGAAAGGAAACTAAACTATTTTGCTATGCTGCCTGTGATGCCCATCTTGGTACACCCTGCACTGGGCCGCATAAAAGCAGCAGTGGACTTCTTGTTACACCCAGCCCGAACTATATGGACTGGGTGTAACAAGATGTCTGCTGCTGGTTTAATGTGGCTGAGTGCAGGGTGTACCAAGATGGGCGTCGGGTTTATCAAGCACTGACGAGGACGAGACGTGTAATGGCAATACGGAGCGTCACTTGCATTACCGAATGTGACGGCTCTGGTCGCCGATCCAGATGCAGCCCTGCACTACCTGCTTGAGGACACGGAGACACAGAGGACTCGCTCTCTGCTCTGCTCTCCGCTCCACCCGCTGACTCCGCCCACTGACTTCCAGGTGTCGGCTAAGGCATCGGGAGCATTTGTGCGAGTACAAGTACTCGTGCAAATGCTCAGTATCGGTCCCGATACCGATACTAGTTTCGGTATCGGGACAATCCTACAAAGAACAATAAAAAAGTAATTCAAATAAAGTAGCCTAATACCGCGTACACGCGAAGGGACTTTGTCCGCCGGACCTAGTCCAGCGGACAAACCGCCGGACTTTCCAGCTGGGCTTCGCCGGACTTGGAAGCGAACGGACTTGACCACACACGATCACGCTAAAAGTCCGGCGGTTCATGCGATGACATACAGCACGTACGACGGGACTAGAAAAAGAAAAATACTTGCTACTGAGCATGCTTCCTTTTTGGTCCGCCGGACCATACTACAGACGGCCGTATTGTCCGCCGGACTGCCAAGTCCAGCGGATGATTTTAAAACAAAACTTAAAACCTAGTCCGCCGGACTTTTGGGAAAAAAAGTCAGTCGAAGGCCCACACACGATCGGACTGTCCGGCGGACTCGAGTCCAGCGGACAATCCCGCAGGAAAGTCCCTTCGTGTGTACGCGGCATTATTTGCATTCAGTGAGACAATTAGGGGAGAAATCAGGAAGTTCCAATCATACAGTGCCACAGCAGTCATTTAAATTAGGGTTGTCCCGATACCGATACTAGTATCGGTATCGGGACCGATACTGAGCATTTCCACATTAAGCCAGCAGCAGACATCTTGTTACACCCAGCCCATATAGTTCGGGCTGGGTGTAACAAGATGTCCGCTGCTGCTTTTATGCGGCCCAGTGCAGGGTGTACCAAGATGGGCATCACAGGCAGCATAGCAAAATAGTTTAGTTTCCTTTCTTTTCCTCTCATGTCATTTATTTTAGTTCCTGCCCATCAGTGCCCATCAGTGCCAGCCACCTGTCAGTGCTCATCAGTCAGTGCCATTTGTCAGTGCCACTAAAAAAA
The DNA here is from genome assembly GCA_028564925.1 of Lithobates sylvaticus. Lineage (NCBI taxonomy): Eukaryota > Metazoa > Chordata > Amphibia > Anura > Ranidae > Lithobates > Lithobates sylvaticus. The sequence continues at coordinate 499,045,239 of CM053029.1, forward strand.
GTATCGGTAATCGGTATCGGCGAGTACTTGAAAAAAAGGATCGGTACTTGTACCCGGTCTTAAAAAAGTTGTATCGGGACAACTCTAGTTCTTTGGAAAGATTAACTCAAGGTAGCATTTCCAAGGAATCCGCCACTCATCAATTATTTTTTTTAGACCTAACTTGCCACTTTTATTTTAAAAGCTTGACAAAGGCACATTGGTTTTCCACACGGGAGGTTTTTAGCAATTCACAGGATATTGTCAATGTATCTCCGCCTAGGCAGACAAGACCTATGATGCGGGTAATATGAGAATGATGAGGGTAATATGTACTCCCTTGTGCCCCCAAGCAACTACCTTAAACAGCTGAGGCTGGGTTAATCCAAGAAAAAGTCTATTAGTAAATAGGTCTAATGGGTATAGACCTGGGGTGTCCAATCATGGTGCCACTTATATATCTTAGTGTGGGAAGGGGACCTGAATCAACAGTTCACTGATCAGGACCTCCAAAAATCATTCACAATGACACATAAAATTAGCATCACAGTTAAAGAAAAAAAATATAAAATTCTTACAAGCTGGTATTTATTCCCTGTCCTTTATCATAAAATATTCCCTTCAGTGTCAGACTGTTGCTGGCCCTGCTTGAGAGAGAAAGAAAAATCTATTTTGTTTCTTTCTTATTGTGTCTAGAACGGTAATACTAAGACACTGGAAAACTATAAACCGTCCTTCTATTAAGAAATGGGTTATCTACCACTCACCTGCAACACATGGAGGAGCTTACAGCCCGACTTCAAGATAAATGTAATCAATATGTATCCACTTGGAGCATTTGGATTCACTACATGAGCACTGACCTCTTTAGAAGCCAACTATGACATCATGGACATGTAAGTTGTCCCTCTCAATGGTTACCCATGTTCCATTTTTATCCCTCCTTTTACTCTTTTACTACTATTTATATATGCCTTTTCTATTATGCTGGATTCTTCTCCAGAGAAGAATCTCTTTTGCCACTGAATGCCAGATCATACAGAATAACCCTACTTACTTGTACAATGGCTGTTGAAGCTTTACCTCAGTGATTATGTATACCATTGAACACCTATTGTCTGTGACTAATCGCATTTTACTATACTGTCCCTGTACTTTGTTTTGTATGGAAATTGTTACTACTTAAAGTGAAACTAAACTCATTGTTTTAAAGGTTTATCAAAACAGGTAAATTCAAAGCATGCTGCGAATTATAGCTGTCACAGCTGCTTCTGCTCTCAACCAAACGGTCAAGAGATCAAATAGCTAAGGTTGTAATTGAGGCTAAGATGGCATCTTTCTTAGGCTGGGCATACCTTATACAATTCTCTTATACAATTTTCCTTTAGATTTACCAAAACCATATAATATGAGGTCGAAGCTAAACACTTTCAATTTGTATGCAATCAGGCAGTCCCTTGCACTACATCAGGGATATGCAATTAGCGGACCTCTAGCTGTTGCAAAACTACAAGTACCATCATGCCTCTGCCTCTGGGTGTCATGCTTGTGGCTGTTAGAGTCTTGCTATGCCTCATGGAACTTGTAGTTCTGCAAAAGCTGGAGGTCCTCTAATTGCATATCCCTGCACTACATAGTTGAAGGTAAATCTAAAGGAAATAGAATACGAAATGTGTATAATGTATGGCCAGCTTTAGCTGTAAAGGATAGGAGGATTTATCTCCACTTTAAAAAAAAAAAGAAAAACGCTGTACCTTCGAACAGTACTCCAACTACTGTGCACACATGCGCTTCTAGCTACTCGCTTGCAGCCACATGGACTTCCTGGGGTGGGAGGAACCCTGAACTTCAGTTCAATTCCAAACTAGAAGTGAATAGGCACAGCTGCACAATCAGTGGTTGCTGTGTTGGTTACTCACAACTTCATCCCTCCCAGTCCTCTACAAAGCCTTAAAACCCCAGGACCAAAATCAGGATTTACCAAGCCCCGAGAAAACCAACATCCTTGTTTTCTCTCTATAAGACACATGTCCTAGAACCCCTTACCCTGTATGGGTGAGAACACTAGGTGACAGGTACCTTTTATGGTCCTGTAATCTAGTCTCACATCTATCTACGTTGTATAAAGCAGGCCTATATGCTAGCCTTTTATCCACCTTTAAAAAGAAACAAGCAAAGGATCCTCTTTGTATTAATTAGTTATAGCTGGGGATTATTTACAGACTAGGTCCCATTAAGATTGCTGCGTGGTAGTAACATTGCCACAAGTACAAGTATCATTTTAACGTGCTACTGCAATTAACAGCAATGGATGTACCCCTGTGCATAGCAGTGTCAATCATTTTGAATGCCATCCAAACTCACCATGCTTTGCAGTGCACTGCATCTGAGAAATTGGTGCAGGTCTGAATTATTGTTTATTTGCGGCTCATTAAAATAAAGGAAATTCCATAACCCAACATGTTTAAAGGACTTTAGAACAGCACTTTATAATGTTTTTCAAAGACGCTGGACAAGCACCCAAATACAGTATGTACTTAAATTTTATCCACACAAAGTAAGAAAAAACATTAGGGTGTTCTTATTTATATGAGAAGTGGTTCTGTACAATCTGGATAAAAGCATACAATGAGACTCCTGTACACTAGAGCTAATGGAGTGATTCAGTGCCAAAACTAACATTTGTGGTTGTTGTGCCTCTTCCAAAACAATACCAATCTCTCCCTCCCTTTCTGATAATAGGAATTATCACATATAATTAATCTCATGTTCTGGCTATTCAGAAATAGTGCTTAGCTATTTAAAAGCAGTGAGATTTGTAGAACATCTTAGTGGGATTGGAAGAGAGAAGCCAAATTTGGATAGTTGTTTTCAGTTTCAAAAATCCAATGGGAATATTATAAATTCCTTTCCTAAATTGTATCATGGTGAATATTTCAACTATCAGTAACCTGATGAACCCCAATGTGTAAATTCTTTTTTTTTGTGCCATGGAGAAAAGTACAGATATCTTATAAGAGACAAAAAATAATGTTTGCCACAAATTCCATCAAGAGCATCTGTTTACTATCCCCATTAAAAGTCCAACCTAGCCCTCTTTTTAGATAAGGACTTAGACCCCATACACACTATTAGAATTTCTGCAGATTTTTGTCTTCAGATTTACCAAAACCATATAATATTAGGTCAAACCTTACGAGTTTCAATTTGTATGCAATAAGGCAGGCCCTTGCACTACATGGTTTTGGTAAATCTGAAGACAAAATTCTGCAGAAAATCTAATAGTGTGTGTGGGGCCTAAATCTATACCCATGCACACAAAAAGAAAGGTTCTGCATAGTATATCCACCTCAGCTCCAGAAGGTTTTACCCCCTAAATGCATGACTCAGCCATTTTTTGCTATTTAGCACTGCGCTACTTGCTAACTTACTTGCTTTAACTTACTAACTGGTAATTGAGCAGTCATGCAATGCTGTAACCAAATGAAATTTATATACTTTTTTTTCACCCAACTAGAGCTTTCTATTGGTGGTATTTAATCACCACTGGGTTTTAAAAATAAAACAAAATTATTATATAAGCAAAAAAATACCTTTTACTTCCTTCTATAAAACATATCCAATAAAAAAAATTAATTTCCTCATAGATTTTTGCCAAAGTGTATTCTGCTACATGTCTTTGGTAAAAAATAATTCTAATAAGTGTATAGTGATTGGTGTGCTATATATACTGACATTTTTATTTTGTACTAGTAATGGTGGTGATCAGAGACTAAAGCCTCGTACACATGATCAGATTTTCAGACAACCGAACATCCGTTTTTGGTGCATGCTAGTCTCATGCCAAAAGTGAAGAGGTTACTCACCATACAAAAATTCTTGTACAACAGAATACAACTTCAGAAGTGACGTAATGTGTTGACTAGTTTTGTATGTATTCTTTCATTTCTGAGCATGCGTAGTGTTTTTTTTTTTGCTACGAAAACTGTACTAATTAAACAAAAATCGGATGTTGAGTTCACATAAAAATTTTATAGTCTGCACATCCAGCTTTTGTCTGACGAAAAAACAGTATCGGCTGTGGAAAGCATCATACTAACGATCTGAAAATCGTCAGGTCGGACATCTTACTTCCGATTTTTGTATCGTGTGTGTTAAAGCTGGATACACACTATACAATTTTCTGTAGATTTTTTCTTTAAATTTACCAAAACCATTTTTACCAAAAACATTGCGGGTGGGTGGTCTGCAAGTTGATATAGTATACTATATGCAGTCATTTAAAAAATAAGTACACCCCATGTTTAACTTTTTTAACATTTTTGAATAGGCAAAGATTAGATTTTTATTTAAACAGTGCCTTCAGATGAAGGCTGTATACTGGAGTAAGAATACAATAAAAATTTGCCTTTTCACTGATTTATTCAACAAAAAATCACTATATTAAAGGGTGTAATAAGGAAAACATAGGAACAATCTTGACATTAAAAGCTGGTATTGCTTCCTGTACCAGTAATGACTTTAAAAATGTAACATTTTGTAAAACTGCCCACCAGTGTCTGACACCAACTCAGTGAAATTCTTGACCACTTCTCTATAAAAAATTCCTCCACTTGTAGATGTTGGTATGTTTCCTGGCAGTCCTTTTTAAATCCACCTACAAAATTTCAGTCAGTGGTAATGAATACCTTAGTCTAGTGCAGTCCATAATCCTCTGTTTCTTCTTTTCAAGCCATTCCTTGGTGGATTTACTTCTGTGTTTCCTATCCCTACCATGTTCTAAAACAAATTTCTTGCTCAACTTTTGGACTTATAGTCTCTCATCAAGCACACTTTTTGATGTAATGTTGACTCGATGACTGGGAGCTGCCCAGGCTGTAAAGCAGCAAAGCAACCCCAAACCAAACCATAACATTTTCACCACCATGCTTCACATCTGTTATGAGGCTCGTCTCCTGTAATCATGTATTCAGTTTGCAGCAAACATGTCTACTGTTACCAAACAACTCTATTTTTGATGGATCAATTTGCAGCACATTATTTCAGAAGGCCTAGTCTTGACCTATTCAATGACAACCTTAAATATTTCTCTAACATTCTTTTTGGATAGCAAGAGCTTTTTCTTAACACAACTCTCAGGCAGGTTGATTATGTGTACTCTTTCTAAATGTAAGTAGATACATGCACTTTGACCCCAGGCTTTGCAAGAATTAACTGAAAACTGAGATGAAATTTTGGAGTTCTTGGAGACATCTTTTATAATCAAACGGTCAGCTCTTGGGTCAAATTTATTGGGCCAGCCAGTCCTGGACACAGTAGCAGTTGTTTGAAACCTTAACCACTGTAGATGATTTTCCTTACAGTGGAATGATTTATTTTAGATAATTTGGTGATCTTTCTAAATCCCTTGCCAGATTTATATGCATTCATAACTTCTTTTTGAGGGCCATAGTGAGCTCTATTGAATTTGCCATGATGACACCACACACACACACACACACGCTCAATACAAATTAGATCACCAGAGCCTAGATGTCTGGGGTTTAGATAAGGCAGATTCCATATGCTTACTCCCTCAGCTGTAATCTCTGCCACATATTCTTGAACGCTGAATTCTAATTTTATGAATCTGAAGTGTTGGTAAATGTGTTGCTTTACTTTGATATGAATATGAATATGAATTTTCCATATGACATATTTGCAATTTTTTCTGTATTTCACTGGTCTATAGTATGGGCCCGTTCTTACAGAATCAGGTTAAGTACACAAGTGTATTTTGTGTTTTTCATGCTTGTTCTTGCAAATAATGCCTCATATAACCTTTTGAACCTGTCTAATGTTGTTTCCATACAGTGGCTGCGCCAGGAGGCTACCCAGCCCCCCAGAGCCCCCCTTTTAATTACCTAAACCCGATCGTTCCAGCGACGGGGACGAGCACAGAAGCTCCAGCCAATGTCTGGGGTCCTCATTGGATAGATTGATAGCAGGAGCCATTGGCTCCTGCTGCTGTCAATCAAATCCAGTGACACGGGAGGCGGGGGGCAGGGCCGAGTCCTGCTGTCTGTGTCAAAAGGACGCAGCAGCAGGACTCAGGAACCCACCCGCACAAGTGCCCCCATGGAATGCGGCTCTCTGTGGGGGCACTTGATAAGGAGGGGGGGCCAGGAGCGGCGCTGAGGGACCCCAGACGAGGAGGATCGGGCCGCTCAGTGAAAAAACCCTTGCACAGAGCAGCTAAGTATGACATGTTTGTTATTTAAACAAAAAACAAAAAAAAAAAAAGATGAACCTTTACAACCTCTATAATTTACAAAAACTGGAGAGTGCAAAATCTGGTGCTCTGCATGGTAGCCATTAGCCAATCAGCTTCTAACCTTAGCTTGTTCAATTAACCATTTCAATACCAGGCACTTTCACCCCCTTCCTGCCCAGACCAATTTTCAGCTTTCAGCGCTGTCACACTTTGAATGACAATTGTGTGGCCATTATGCAACACTGTACCCATATGACATTTTTACCATTTTTTTTCATACAAATAGAGTTTTTTTTTGTGGCATTTTTTTTTTTTTTGCTAAATAAAAAAATTTCGGAAAAAAATAATAAACAATCTTTCTTCACACATTTAGGCCACAATGTATACAGCTACTTTTGTTTGGTGAAAATATAATCCAAATCAGTGTATATTATTTAGTATGTAAAAAAGTTCTAGAGTCCACAAACTATGGTATACAGTATATACATATACAGTATCTGAAAATCAATCAACTGTGAAGTACAGACGGCCTATTTAACTTCTTGAGGCCTGAACCCCCCCCCAAATTACCCCTTTTTGGAAAGTAGACAGTCCAAGGTATTTAGTAAGAGGAATGGTGAGTTGTTTAAAGTTGTAATTTTTTTCTCACAATTTTTTTGAAAATTGAGAAATAAAAAAGAAATAGTTTTTTTTCACTTTAAAAAAATTTAAATTGACATACTGTCACCAGTGCAACACAGCGTCATCATAAAACTGGTGTGGCAGTGACCAGGGACACTAATCTAATTTTAATATTTTTTTTCATTACATTTTTTTTTTCACAAATTTCTTTTACATACTGTGACCAGAGCACCGTTCTTATAACAGTAAAATTCATCAACCATTTTTTCTGAATGCAATCCATTCATTTAGCCCCCGTTCACACCTATGCGAATTAGATGCAGCTTACACTGCATCCAATTCGGAGGACATTTTAAAATACATTCAAATTAATGTATCTTGTTCACATATGTGCGTTGCATTCGCACTGCGCATTGCACAAAAAACATGTGCGTTTTCTGGGCATTGCGGTGCAAATTACAAGCACATTAACCTCTATGGGAACGCATCTGATTCGCAGATGCATTCCGTTCTGAACAAGGAATCTCTCCTTCTTCTCACTACACCTCCCCCTCCTCTCCCCCCTCTCCCTGCTCAGCTGATGCGCTGGTAGAACGGAGCGGCACCGCTGAACAGCTGGAATTCGCCCCGCACTGGTGTGAACCCAGGCTCAGTGTGTATTGTTTGATTAGCTGTGATTGGCCACAGCTAATCACATGGTACAGATGGGCTGTAATTGGCTCTGTCTGTACCATGTGATCACTGTGACAAATCATAGAGATCAACACAATAGTACGCAATGAATGGCATAAATCAAAGCCATTCATTATGTACAATTGTCATGTGATCTGCTGTGATTGGGCACAGCGATCACATGGTACCGGCAGCAGACCGGTACACTGATCTGTTATTCGGTGTGTCTGGTGAACACGGCGGGAGACAGATCGCACCAGAGCGTAGCTCGTGGGGCATGTAAGAAGCGTGATCCTGGGAAGACATCATATGATGTCCACCCAGAATAATAGGGATCCCGCCCGGTCCTCATTTTACAATAGGCCAGGCGGGAAGCAGTTACGCTTTGACAATAAACCTGGAAGCTGATTGGTTTCTATGCACAGCTGCACCAGATTTTGCAGGCTCCAGTTTTAGTAAATCAACCTGTGTGTTCCAGCACCCTGCCTGCAGTTGTGCTGCAAGCATCTACAGTAGTTCTACAGTAGTTCTGCATGATCTCCTGCTGACAGATAAATTATAATTCAGGCAGCAATGCAGGAGAGAGGGAGCTTTGTGGAGCAGTTGCTCAGTTAAGGAGGTTGTAAACCTCAGAAAAAAAAAAAAACCCCTGCAAAGATAAGGCATAATGAACTAGTATGCATCGCATACTAGGTCATTATGAAATACTTACCTTAGAACAAAGCTGGTAATTGGGTGGACGGGGATAGGAGCAGGGGATTATAACGGTACTAAATTATGAAATAGAATACTTGTGACTTTTTTGTAAAAAGTTTTTTAACAATTTATTAGAACATTTCAAAATACAGACATACAATGAAGAAAAAGGTACAAAAAAATGAATGAAATTAATCCATCAGTCGCAATGGGGTCCACTGTGAAGTGGGAAAAGGGGGGCCCCAGAGGTGACCGAGGGATCATGTAAAGAAATATGCAAATTAAAGAGGATTAAAAAGGTCTATACAGTTGTATAGATCATGGGTACATTTGAAGCTGGAGGATAGAATTGACCGACATGTTTCGCCAGACTATGGCTTCTTCGGGGTCGCTTGTATCAATGTGTACCCGCAAATAAGTCTAATGAAATACAAAAGAAAATGAATTGTCATTAAAAATAAGAGAGGCAAATGTGGGTCAGATAGTCGTTCATCATACATGTCAATTTAAGGCTAAATGCATGCCCCCAAATCTCATACTGATCGAGTCCCTCCCAGATACCGGTCAGGCATGGAAATACATACCGCAACACCAAATGACAACACCAAGCAGATAATCTCACTGAAGTCATGTGCAAAGACCCATTGCTGGGGACTGTCGAGGGCCGACAGGGAGCCTGGTGGAAAAATAGAAGCAGCGTAAATATAAACAAAAATGGGTATCAAACTAAGTTGATTTCCATGCGTGGCTAACATAGCCTAAAATGTGCCAAGCTTACCTATGTAAAAAGTTAATTAGAAACAAGGGAAGGAGCGCCAGATTGAAATAATGAAGCTGAGGTAAGTAAACAATTGTAACTATGGGTCACTGTAGGAAGAGGAAAAAAGGTATTAGTAAAGGTTTGGATGTAGGTCCAGCGTGGTAGACCCACTATCTGGAGTACAAGAGAACAGGATAAGCTTACCGCGGGTCCAAATTGAGCATTGTTGAGCATTGGCAAAGAGGCCTCCCGCGCATGCGCAAAAGCAAATACGCATTTGCCTACAACACCCACAATGCTAGTGGGACAGTGGATGCGCGCGCACCTCATTGCGCGCGTCATACACGAACGGACAGTCACACTCCACCTTATGTTGTAGGCAAATGCGTATTTGCTTTTGCGCATGCGCGGGAGGCCTCTTTGCCCGCCGCCTAATCACGGCATATCGTGATCAGGTGTGGTAGGACCTATATAGCCTGCTAATCCACACCCTTATGGTGTTGGACTCTGGAGCGCCAGTATACCTTGAATGCTGCTGAAGCAGGTCTGGTAAATGTTTCTCTCTTCTCTACTTTTTGAAACTTACTTCTTTTGAATTAGTTTTTCATTCCTATTTCTCTCTTTTTCTGGTTTATTTTGTAGCTACGGGCATTTATCTTCTGCGGGACAGGTTCCTCTTTTCCACCTATTTTTTGGAGTCCACCTAGCCCTTACTGGGCTTGTCTCTAGCATAATTTCAAACAATGCTCAATTTGGACCCGCGGTAAGCTTATCCTGTTCTCTTGTACTCCAGATAGTGGGTCTACCACGCTGGACCTACATCCAAACCTTTACTAATACCTTTTTTCCTCTTCCTACAGTGACCCATAGTTACAATTGTTTACTTACCTCAGCTTCATTATTTCAATCTGGCGCTCCTTCCCTTGTTTCTAATTAACTTTTTACATAGGTAAGCTTGGCACATTTTAGGCTATGTTAGCCACGCATGGAAATCAACTTAGTTTGATACCCATTTTTGTTTATATTTACGCTGCTTCTATTTTTCCACCAGGCTCCCTGTCGGCCCTCGACAGTCCCCAGCAATGGGTCTTTGCACATGACTTCAGTGAGATTATCTGCTTGGTGTTGTCATTTGGTGTTGCGGTATGTATTTCCATGCCTGACCGGTATCTGGGAGGGACTCGATCAGTATGAGATTTGGGGGCATGCATTTAGCCTTAAATTGACATGTATGATGAACGACTATCTGACCCACATTTGCCTCTCTTATTTTTAATGACAATTCATTTTCTTTTGTATTTCATTAGACTTATTTGCTGGTACACATTGATACAAGCGACCCCGAAGAAGCCATAGTCTGGCGAAACATGTCGGTCAATTCTATCCTCCAGCTTCAAATGTACCCATGATCTATACAACTGTATAGACCTTTTTAATCCTCTTTAATTTGCATATTTCTTTACATGATCCCTCGGTCACCTCTGGGGCCCCCCTTTTCCCACTTCACAGTGGACCCCATTGCGACTGATGGATTAATTTCATTCATTTTTTTGTACCTTTTTCTTCATTGTATGTCTGTATTTTGAAATGTTCTAATAAATTGTTAAAAAACTTTTTACAAAAAAGTCACGAGTATTCTATTTCATAATTTAGTACCGTTATAATCCCCTGCTCCTATCCCCGTCCACCCAATTACCATTTAATCGGGATGAGGTACATTTATATTTGAGTATCCCAAGCCTCCCTGCTCCAACTTAGAACAAAGCTGTTGCAGTGGTCCCTGCTCACACGGCCAACATCTTCCCCGGAGTTTCTTCCGGGTTCCCAGGCTTTGGCGCTGTGATTAGCCGGAACCGCGATGATGTCACTTCACGGGAGCTGCCACCGCTCACGCCGGGCTCGGATGAAACTGCACCTGTGCCAGCTCCTTCAGAACACATGCACCAGTCATGTCACTGGCTGCATGCAATGTAAATATCTCCTAAACTGTACACGTTTCGGAGATATTTTCACTAGCTATAGGTAAGCCTTATTATAGACTTACCTATAGGTACATGTCAGCAGAGGAAGTTTACTTCCTCTTTAAGGATGGCAGACCTCAAACATAGACCACCACATTTTTTCTCAATCCCTTCAAGGTGTTGCTGCTAATTCTTTTCAAATGTTGGCAACTCTGGTTTATTTTTACACCCACTGACACCATTTATATAGTACTGATTTTTGCACTTGCTGACCTGCAATGTAAGGAACACTGTTACATACCTCTGACACTACTGCATTGCACTATATAAACTTCAATGTGTTTAAAAGCGGTTATATTCTGTGTTATTATTACACTATGAATGGTTTTTATATAACACTGGATCTTTCACTTTCTGACTAAGCATTTCTCATTACTGCATGTCTGCTTTTATCATTTTACCATGGTATTCAGGATCAAAGACTTACAATAACTCCCCCACATACAGCCCCGTAAAATTGTCTGGAGCCAACCCCACTGCCATATAATTTATTGCTCATAGCTCAATTCTAATGCCTAGTGCATACGAGCAAAAAAAACCACAGGAGGGATCGTCCGATAATCTATTTGTTAGCACACAGCTTTTGAGAGGCAGTCATGACAGTTAATGCGAAAATATCCGAAGGGACAAAGACAAAAAAGTTTCTTGTGAGATAACAGAACAAATGATTTTCGTGTAATTAGTATAGTATTTGCACGAAAAAAATCGAGTGACCAAGACCACGCATGCTTGGAAACAAAAGAATATACTACATTACAACACAATACGTTATATCAGTTCAGAAGTTGCATTATGTCTTACAAGAATTTTGGTAACTACTGCTACTGACACCAACAATGGGGCACCCTTCTTTCCACTGACACCAATAATGGGGCACTATTCCTTCTACTGACACCAACAATGAGGCACTATTTCTTTCACTAACACCAACAATGAGGTACCATTCCTTCCACTGACACCAATAAAGAGGCACTATTGCTTTCACTGACACCATCGATGGGGGCACAATTCCTTCCACTGACATTAAGAATTGGGCACTATTCCTCCCACTGACACCATCGATGGGGCACAAATCCTCAAACAATTCATGTTAATTCCAGGTTGTGAGGCAACAAAACACGAAAATTGTTAAGGGGGGGTGGTGAATACCTTTGCAAGGCACTGTATATCTGTATGTAGATTCTCTTACAGTGAATTTACGCTAGAACAGAGAGCTGATGGAGTGCTTTACCTCTTCGGCAGCGGTCTTTTCCGATTGCAGTAGGGGGAAGTGTGGTGGTGATTCATTGCAGCATCTCCTCTTTTTTTTTTTTTTTTCCCTTTGTTTTTTTATATAGAGTAAAAAATAAAGTACACTTCATTCTTGTTGCTGTACAGCAGCGTGATGCATTGTGCCACTCTACTGTGCCATGCAGTTCTGCACGCTGCAGCGCAGCTTGGGGCTGCCTTGCAGTGTGAATGGGTTACACAAATACATTTTTTACAGTGTCCCCGCACCATGTGTGAATTCAGCCTAAGTTTATAACTGAAATTTCAGTTTTGGCTGGACTGGCCAATGGCAAACATAAATTGTAATCCTTTTATGTAAACTTCAGGTGCGAGAAGAAATGCTACTGGATGCTTTGATTACAAGAAAAACTGTTACAGTTGGAGAGAAACTCATCTTGCCTTATCGTTTACCAGAGGTGAGTATTTTTTCTCTGGTCTCCCAATATTGTAGGTTTTGCTGTATGTGGGAAAAATTTTCAATCCCTTTTTTATGTGCCTTTCCAGGCTATTACAGTAAGGGACTCCTTGGCCAAGTCTCTCTACAGCGCCCTGTTTGATTGGATCGTCTTCCGTATCAACCATGCTCTTCTCAACATCAACAGCAAGGCAATGGATGAAGCAAGCCAGGTGAGATGAGAATATGTAAAAAAAACAACAAACAAAAATTCCCAGCTTACTTACCAGTCAGCCTGCAACAAACCGAATTGTCCTGTCTAACAGTTCACATTAAAACCAGGGGTTTAGTTTGCACACATTTGCAAATATATGTGTAAGCTGCAGGGCCACTTCACAGCACCCCGGTGTACTGCAGACTTAACTCCTGCACATTTATAGTATATGGAGCACATATATAGTAATGAATAGATTAAGGCAGTATGCCTGGAGTGAGCCCACTCCTCCTTATAGGTACAGGGACACCCTGGACACCCAGCAATAGCACAGTGACAGCGAAGGTATCCAGTGCATCTCCTCACCAATTAACCAACAGTACAAACAAATGGCAACCGCCCCAACCTATAACTGGCCTTTGTAGCATGGAGCACGTGGAAGGGTGACTCGTGTCAAAAATCAACAAGAAAAATGTCATTGACCCAGTGTGGCCATATTAGGTCAATGATCACAAGCACCCCTCCCCTTTGTGTGTGCAGCGACACTCGGGTCACAGCTGATTGGGCTGGCACTGACTGCTTCCTTTTGGGTTTGGTTGAACATGGATTTGGACCAAACCCAATCTCATCCTAAAGCAGGCCATAGACTGTTCGAATGTCAGCCGGCCAAGATTCGAACCATGTATGGGCAGGCTGATTGATCAAAAAACTTGGATACAACCAGCCTGTCGGATTTTACCTGCGATTGCTAGTGGCTGTTATAGCCACTAGCAATAATCACTGTGTTCTCCCATCGGGAACAGCTTTCCCCGGCCCCTTGCTGGAGAACACAATGGCTTTGTGGAAGGAAGTCTTATAGCTAACCTTAGAAGTTTTTTCAGGATTATAATGCTCTGTCTTTTTGGGTCTATTTACTCTCACTTGCTATCCCAGGAACACTTGTCACGTTAACAGAAAATGTTGGTAAATCGTCAATTTGGAGGCATTCTCGGCAATAAGAGCCTTTCAGAAAATCAAAATGGAAAATAAGTCCCTTTTCTCTGTTCTTGTTTGCAACAGTTATTACAGTTATTCAACAACTCATTCATTGACTTACCTGGAAGGGTTACAATTCTGCAGTAGTCCGGGAGCAGTGAAGCTGCGGCATTCCAAGACTCGGACTGCCAAAGATGTGGATATAGTTGGGCTCCATTCACATGGTTGGCCTTTGCTGTAAGATGGCCATACAGTCACCTTTGCCCGACACCTTTGTAAACCTGTAGTCTGTGTGTCTCATGCACTCATAGGGCTTAATTTAATAAATGCAAATAGGCTGTTTAGTTTGCAGGGGAAGTTTCGCTTAGACTAGTGAATGAGGTGAAGCTCTGCTGACCTCCGTCATTCAGTCATGTGCAAACAAAACGTAATTGGGTATTCTTTGCAGAGTGAATTTTCACTAAGCTAAGTTAAAATTCCTTTGCTCTAGCAAAGTGAACAGCGTATCTTTTAGTAAATCAACCCCAAGATGTCAACCACCCCATAGTACCCCAAAAAAAAAAAAAAAAAAGCAATAACAAAACAAATGGTACAGAAATATCCGGTGTCTTGGATTCTGATTAGTTAGGAACTCTAAGACCACAGGAACTGTACAGACCGGTTCTTGTGTTTTACCATGTTGTGTGATAGCTTTAACCATAGCCTATGTAATTTCATCTGCTGATTTACAGGTGTATTCATAGCACACAAACCACTTAATGATCAGAGGAGAGACCAGGCCCTTCCCTGTCTACTAGCTCATAGAGACCCATATCTATTTTTAGTTTATCAAAATCAGTCAACAAGAACAAGGGCTAAAAATAAAAAACACCATGTTCTGCAAACAGACGTTATATGGAAACACCCTATATTAAATATTTCTTAATAAAATAACAATTTCATACAGTGGTAAAAAACATAAAATATCCGGTTTTAAACTTACGATGCATAGTATAAAAACCATAAGAGTTCCCTTCTAAGGAAATAAGAATAAGATCAGAAGTCTCTGCTGCCCATTTATTGTAGTTTCTTATCTTTTTTTCTTTTTTTTAATCTAGACTCTTTCCATCGGGGTCCTGGATATCTTTGGTTTCGAGGATTATGGAAGCAACAGCTTTGAGCAATTCTGCATTAACTTTGCCAATGAGCGTCTGCAACATTACTTCAATCAACATCTCTTTCAGCTAGAACAGGTTGGTGTTTTACAAAATGAATTTTAAAATCACAGCACATTTGTATTAGGACTAGCTAGCTGCTCAGTTTTTATGCCAGTTGCCGTTGGGAGTTGTGATCTGGGAGCATTGATAAAATAATGGGTTAATATAATGGAATCTTCTAGTGGAATAATATCTGTTTATCAAAATTGAAAACAAAACTTTTAGATACATACAAAGACCATAACCTACCTGTCTGGTAGTTACTATTTTCCCTTTGTCCTGATTTTGCCTGTAATCTGACAATCCTTAAACTCATCAGCTGCTGTTGCTGCAACACCCTCATTGCTGCCTCAGTACTAAGATGCCCTTGTGGCCACCAATTACATTCTGCCTCCTTGAAAAATTTTATTCTGATTGAAGCAGAAATATTTGAATATGATTGATGCAGAAAGAAACTTGCACAGTACAGGCTTCAGAAAGTATATTTCTATTACAATTTTTTTTGAAGGGTTGTGTACTTTTTCTGCAGTAACACAGAATTCAGATTAAGGTGAGCTTTCTAGTTTTATCATGGTTGATGTGTTGACTTGTTAGCATTAGTAACTCATTGGGGTTGATTTACTAAACCTGGAGAGTGCAAAATCTGGTGCACCTCTGCATGGAAACCAATCGGCTTCCAGGTTTTTTTTTTTGTCAAAGCCTAATTGAACAAGCTGAAGTTATGGCCCTTACACACGATCGTACGATAATCAGATCGTTAGTACAGAGCTTTAGAGAGCCGATCACGACAATTCATCTGACATTATTTGACCGGGCAAGCACAAAAATTTTCCTCGTATGATACCAGATCGTACGATTTTCGTTTAGTTAGTACAGTTGTCGTCCGAAAATACAATACAAATACATTACAACACATGACATCACTTCTGACTTTTTTTTTTTTTCTGTCGTACGAGAATTTTCAGGACTTTAGTAACCTATTCAATTTCTACTTGCGACTATTAACTGCTTCGCCACCGCCGGCCGTCAAATGACGGCCAGGCGGCGCAGCTCTCGTTCCGGGAGGGCGTCATATGACGTCCTCCCCTTCTGTGCACTGCAGGGAGCGCGCGCGCGCGCCGCCGGGAGCGCGCGCGCGCTCTCGCCGTGTCACTGGGCACCCGATGCGCGTGCCCAGCGGCCGCGATGTCCGCTGGGCACCCGCGATTGCCCGGTAACACAGCGGGACCGTTGATCTGTGTGTGTAAACACACAGATCAACGGTCCTGTCAGAGGAGAGGAGCCGATGGTGTGTTCTCTGTACAGAGAAACACCGATCGGTCTCCTCCCCTTGTGAGTCCCCTTCCCCCACAGTAAGAAACACACTTAGGGAACATAATTAACCCCTCCCCGCCCCTAGTGGTTAACCCCTTCACTGCCAGTGTCATTTATACATGAATCAATGCATTTAAATAGCATTGATTGCTGTATAAATGACAATAGTGCCAAAAATGTGTCAAAAATGTCCGATGTGTCCGCCATAATGTCGCAGTCACAATAAAAATCGCTGATCACCGCCATTACTAGTAAAAAAAAAAATATTAATAAAAATGCTATAAAACTATCCCCTATTTTGTAAACGCTATAACTTTTGCGCAAACTAATCAATGATCGCTAATTGCAATTTTTTTTTACCAAAAATATGTAGAAGAATACGTATCGGCCGAAACTGAGGAAAAAAAAATGTTTTTTTTTATATATTTTTTGGGGATATTTAGTATAGCAAAAAGCAAAAAATATTGTTTTTTTTTTTAATTTGTCGCTCTTCTTTTGTTTATTGCGCAAAAAAAGAAAAACCGCAGAGGTGATCAAATACCACCAAAAGAAAGCTCTATTTGTGGGGAAAAAAATGATAACAATTTAATTTGGGTACAGTGTTGTATGACTGCGCAATTGTCATTCAAAGTGCGTCAGTGCTGAAAGCTGAAAAATGGCTTGGTCAGGAAGGGGGTGAAAATGCACTGTAGTGAGGTGGTTAAGTGAAAAAAGTTGTACGATCTGTCATATGGTATTTGGATCGTGTATACGGGCCATTAGAAGCTGATTGGCCAACCATGCACTGCTGCACCAGATTTTGCACTCTCCAGTTTTAGTAAATCGCACCATTGTATGCTTTCACTTTTTGCCTGGCATTGTCCTTTAATAGAACAATTCTCTATTTAAAGCTGAACGCTATACAGTATGAGAGCTTTAGATGGTCTCAGAGGAACCTCTCCTCTGCTTTCACATTCTATCATCAGAAAGAACATGTCAGGAAATTTCCTGCTGCCTTAAAATGGTGATTTTTTTTATTTTTTTTTTCTAATCCTGTCCCTGCACAAGTATAGCGTGAAGGCATTAGAAGCGAATTCTGTACAACTGTTAGCTTGCTGTACACATTGTTGTTATTGAGTCTTCTCAGTATAGGAAAAAGCAAGGAATTTTCAGACTTTTTTTTTTAATTCGTCTAATTTCCTTCTAACAACTTAGAGGAGGTCCACTCGATTTTTTTTTTTTTTTAAAAGTCAGCAGCTACAAATACTGCAGCTGCTGACTTTTAATAAATGGACACTTACCTGTTCCAGGTTTCAGCGATTTTGGCAGAAGATCGATTGTCTCTCGGCTGCCCCGCCGCCATCCTCTGTCAGGGAATCAGGAAGTGAAGCTTGCGGCTTCACTGCCCGGTTCCCTATTGCGCAAGCGCGAGTCGCGCTGCGCGTCTTTATTGGTCCCCGTCGTGTCTTAGGAACTGTGTGTTTCCCAAGACACAACGGGAACCCTCGGATATGGGCGGGCATCCTCGGATAGGGGCGGGGCAGCTAGTCCCGGAAGTGGGTGCAGATACCTGTATTATACAGGTATCTGCACCCCCCTCCCCCCCGAAAGGTGCCAATTGTGGCACCGGAGGGGGGGGGGGAATACGATAAGCGGAAGCTCCACTTTAGGGTGGAGCTCTGCTTTAATTGAATGAAATTCTTTGCTATAGCCATGTACACACAGGCTTCAACATCTGTATACAGAAGCTGTTACTTTTGCAAAGTCTTCAGCGTGCCTATAGAGCAGGGATCCTCAAACTACGGCCCTCCAGCTGTTGAGGAACTACACATCCCATGAGGCATTGTAAAACTCTAACATTCTCAGACATGACTAGGCATGATGGGAATTGTAGTTCCTGAACAACTGGAGGGCCGTAGTTTGAAGACCCCTGCTATAGAGCTTCCATTTCTGTTTGGGGATGTTTAATGCAGATCCTAATGGGAGTACTGACTGTCACTTAATCTATTTGGATGCTTCAGCAGGTTTCAACAAGCTTCAACACTGCTTGCCACTTTTTGAAAGCCTGCTGAAGTATTCTACTTGCTTGTTTAGGGCTCGTTTACACCATACGTGAATGAAAACTGATGGGAAAACTACACAGATTTCACTTGCAGAGACATCCGTTTCACATGAGTTTAGATCAGTTTTGGTGCGTGTTAGTTTTGTGCCCTGTTCACACCAAAGTTGATGTCATGTCAGTTTTTTTTTTTTTTTCCCATGCAGGAAGCTGCATACACATTGCAGCTTTCTGCACAGAAAAAAAAAATCTGCACGTGATACCAGTGTTGTGGTGTGAACAGGGCACATAGAGATCAATTAGTTTTTTTTGTGCCCTTGCAGAACGTGTGCAGAAAAACGGATGTCTCTGCACCGTGGTACGTGTTTTGCAAGGGCTCAAAGTAACCAATGGTTCTCTATGTGCCTGGTTCACACCACAACGTGCAGATTTTTTTCTGTGTAGGAATCTGCAATGTGTATGCAGTTTTCTGCGTGGAAAAAAGACATGAAATCAACATTGATGTGAACAGGGCACATAACTGACGCACATGAAAACTGATGTCAATGTGCATAAAAACACTATAACACGCATGAAAACTGGTGTAAACTGATGTCTCTGCAAGTGAAATCTGCACGGTTTTCCCATCAGTTTTCATGCAGGTATGACGTGAACGAGCCCTTAAAGTAACAACCAGACTCTCATTAAATTAGGAGTTTAACAAACCCAAACTGTGAAAAGGTGAAAGGTTATTTTAAAGACTTTTAGAAAGTTGCCCAACGCTTGCTGAAAAATATGCAAATGCTTTGCAGAAGCTTGCTCTCACACTGCTGTTATACAAGCTGAAGCCCATTTTGTTCAAGGCATAAAATGAAACTGCCATTGTTGACCTTTCATTCGGAAACTATAAGTTCCCTTGCTGTCATGATTTTGCGGCTCCAGTACTGTCATGGTTACGATCACAGCATAAGTGTGTAGATCAGAAGTTCTGACTTTCCTGAACTACATAATTGTTCTTGATCAGTGACTTCCGAATCCAAAGACAGACAACTAGCATTCTCATAGGAAGGTCTGCAGGGACAGCCTCCATATTGCGCTCAACACAGATTTCTGTCCATTTGGTTCCTTAAAGTGGTTCTAAATACAAAAAAGGATTTTTAAGCTAATGCATTCTTTGCATTAAGGTAAAATAAAATACTTTAACACCTGTCTCCCCTACTCTATCTCAAAATACTTACCTGAGACCTCTTATTATCTAGCCGTGTACCCAGCTGTAGCACTGCTCTCCTCTCCTGCTGTCAGTCAAATCCGGTGCAGAGGGTTCAGGGGTGTGGTCAAGTCACACTCTGTGTGTATATAGAAGCACACAGCCCAGTGCACAAGCACACCTACTGTACGTGGGTGCCCCCTTACCACACAGCTTGCTATGGACCTGTAGGTTGGCCTTGCACGTGTTTTTTGTTTTTATTTTTTATTGCAACTAGCAAAGTGAGTGGAGTAATTTTTTTTGTATGCTGACATCAGCAGTTGCCACTGTCCCAATACTCTGAGCAGCTGATTTGATGGAAACCTTTGCAACGTGTGCCTTTTGAAAGTAGTCCATTATACAGTCAACCTCTGCCATGCTGGGGAGCCCATGCACTTATTAAAATTTTGATCAGTTCATGGCCAGACTGGCTCTGTCTGGTAGACATAGAATGAAAAAGAGAATCCATATAGAATCCCACATTGTGCAGCATCACCAAGCAGGAAAGAAAATATGGCTACTTAACTGTGCACATATTATTACAAACTATATACAGAATCAAGGTTTTCAATATTATAATTACAAAACACAGAAACAAGATTACTGTTCCCCTTATAATAGTTCAAGGTATTTTTGTGTGTAGATAGAGATATTAAAATCTGCGCTTGCAACTAGTTATGTCTAAACTGAGCACCTAATGTAACCCAAGGGCAAATTCTGTAACATTTTTTCATGAAACAACATGTACCATTTACCAAGTCCTCATGGCACATTCATACTAATACTAAAAAAAAAAACGCATTCAATTTGTGAATTACATTAAGAATCCTTATGCAATCCTGTGTGTAACTTTTGTTATGTGACAATTGTAACTTGTTACTCTACTTCAACAACCTTGATCAATATGTATGTTTGGCAAGAGGGAGCAGCATTTTCTCTTCTAGTGACATAATCAAAGTTGTAATATATATATATTTTTTTGTTACTCCAGGAGCAATATCGATTAGAGGGAATAAGCTGGAGTAACATCAATTACTCAGATAATGCAGGCTGCATCAGTCTGATCAGCAAGAGGCCAACAGGACTGCTCCAACTGCTGGATGAAGAGAGCAAGTAAGATATCCCACCGGTGTCCTACTGGGACACATTTGCAAGCGTATTTATCAGTTATCTATTGTAAGAAACCATTTTCCTCCAAAGTTGGCTTTTTTTCTATTTTGTTCTTCTTAATTAGCTTCCCGCAAGCTACTCATCAGACTCTGCTTGAAAAATTCAAACGACATAATGAAGGCAACCAATACATTGAATTTCCAGCAGTTATGGAGCCAGCTTTCATTATTCATCACTATGCTGGCAAGGTCAAATATGGTGTTAAGGTGAGTGCTGTAAAACAAATCATATGATTGTATTCCCTCAATGGAGATTACTGATAAACACAACAATCTGGTTGCTATGGGCAACAACTAAGTTGCTCTTTTCTAGTAGTAGGGTTTATTCTGTAATAAATTAAAGTGGCACTTTGCCCCAACCCCACCAGCCCCCCCCCCCCCATATAATTTTTTTTCTGAGGTTACCCTTATACTCACGCCCAGTGAATCCAGTGGTGCTCTGTTGCAACCCGCCATGCAAGTTGCAGCGTCGCCATCTGCCTTCTTTACATCGGGAGCCTGCTGTCTCTTGCTAATTTTTGCAGCTGTCTTTTTGGTGATGTGCCATGTGGTCCTTCCTCCTCTAGCTGATGAGGCAGCTGATGCCTCCTGGGATAAGCAATGTATTCATCCCAGGGGGCTTTAAAAGCAGAGGATGGAGATGGGTATGGGGTGGAACTGCACCCCTTTTTATTAATTGGAATAACTATAATTTTCTCAACTTAGAGTGGTGCAGTAATACAACTTTTGTGCCATTCTTTGTTAATTCCCCATGGCACATTGTAATCAACTCCCCTCAGTGTGGTTACATTGGACTGTATAGTCAGTTATATTGAGGTAAGTGGGATTTTTGCTGGCTATCTTGGCTTTTGCCGGCCTTCTGACCCAACTCTGCTCTGCTTCTCCGTGCAGCAACAGCTTAATGCAATATCAGTCTAGTTTGCTGATAACACCAAGCTGTAGGAAACTATTGAAAGTGATCTGTCGCCAATGAGTTGAATAGAAAAGCAGAATCAGGTCATCGACTCCCCAAACTGATCAAGGCTGCCCTTCAGAAAAAAATTGTGTAAAAATAAAAAAACTCACTTCCTCCCATCTAATCTTAGATCCTGAGGAGCACATTGGATGCTGCCAACCACTTGCAGAAGCCTGCGTGTTTTGCAGTTGTAATCCTCTGAAAACTGTGTAGTTGCCATCTCCACTTTTTCAGCAAGTCATATTAGTCCGTGATGGAAAAAGGATTATTCTCCTAATAATCTTCAAACTTAATTACATAATGGCAGTTACCCCAGCTAAAGAAACAAAATGGAAAGTATGTTAGAGTTCTTAACAGCTTATTAGAGTCATTAGAAACTGCATGAAATTTTTAGTTTTTTTCGATTTTTGTATTATAAAAAAAAAATATTTAAGCTAACGATAGATGCTACAATCTTATTTACTATCGACTCTAGGGGATTCTACCTGTTTTGTGATGTATAATACTTATATATGCAAAGCAGTTACCATAGCCTCAGAAAGTAGACAAGCATAACTATGTGCTGCCCCCTAGTGGTGATGGACAAACTGGAATCTAAATCGGTAATAAGTTTAGTAATTGTTTTTTTTCCTAAATCGGCACCAGGGACAGACTTTACATTAACAAAGAGTGTCTCTTGTGCTGGTGGCTACAATTAAAAGAGCTCCATTAATGGAGGAGGCAGACCTTTTGTTCACCCGCCTGTTTGCAATTTAAACAGTAGAGCACTTCTCATTGTGGGAACCAATAGTATAATTTCTAGTAATGGTCAAGGGGGCGAAAAGGGTGGGCACAGCCCACACTTTTGACGAGTGCCTGTGATGGGTGAAGCTGCTTATATATTAACCCACACATCTCCAGAAAACCACCGCTGAGGGGGTGTCCAAAGGGGCCGAGGATGATGGATTTTAAGGAACAATGCAGGGACCAGCATACAGGACACACTACTTTTATATAAGTGTTATCACTCATACTGATTTAAAGTGGTTGTAAACCCTTATATATATATATATATATATATATATATATATATATATATATATATATATATATATACACCTACTGAAGTGACTAGCCTCAGGTTATACACAGAGATGAAACAAATCCTCCTGCATAAGTTGTACCAGTTTATCTGCAGTCTTCTCTATATACCTTCGAAGTGCAGAATGTATATAGCTTGCCTGAGCTACCAGAAAGCAGGGGACAGGGAGCTGAAGTTACACTCTACAGAGATCAGTAAGGAGAGCTCTGTAAACTGACTGGAGGGAAGGGACATATACCCCTCCTTCACACAGCACAGAGGAACAGAGCTGGGGCTGTCAATCACAGGCTGTGTGCTGGAGATCCCTCCCCTGTCACCTTTTTTCTATTGGTGTCAGGGAAACCTGCCAGAAGTGACTTTTGCTGATAACCGAAGAATGAGGCAGCAAAGAGAAATTACACTTAGTGCCCTGGTTTGAGACAAGTGCACACTACAGAGGGATAGGCTTTGTTCATATTTCATGTTTGAGGTTTACAACCACTTTAAAAAAAAAAGAAATCACTAAACTTCAGCTTTAAGAAAAGTGCTGAGCAGGGCTAATGCTAAATTAAAATTCCTATGTTTTTGATGATATATGCCTTTTTAGGACTTTGGATTTTAAGTTTACTTTCACCTACAGTTATCTTAAAATTTATCTCTTGCAGGATTTTCGGGAAAAAAACACAGATCACATGCGTCCAGACATTGTGGCCTTATTGCGTAGCAGCCGTAATGCCTTCATTCGAGGAATGATTGCAATCAGTCCAGTAGCAGCTTTTCGATGGGCATTGCTAAGAGCATTTTTCAGAGCACTGTGGGCATTCAGGGAAAGTGGTAGAAACAACGTGGGCAAGAAGACTGGTGAGTGACTGATATATTGGGATGTGAACTGGTGAGTGATCACTACAGTAAGGCAAACAGAACAAGCGAATGACTGCTTTGTGATTGGTTGTTGCAGGAATGAAACAATATGGGTGTTAGTCTGGGGGGGCTCCTTTTGATTGATTTATCGGGATGCCATAGAGACTAAGTATTTCAATAACTGTTCAGTGGAAATATATTTTGAAACAATTTGTATAAAGAAGCAGATCATGGGTGTCTTCTGTTTAGATCTGCCCTATGTCATAGCACATCCCAGCTTTTTTGGAAAAAAATAGAAATCTGGCTGTGCACAGTCACACTTGCCTGTCTCTGTCTCTGGGTTCAGTAGTTGCAGCTTTGGGTATTCTGCCTCTGTCTTTGCTGGGAGTTTGTTACTCTGCCCTCTCTCTGGTTAATCTGTCTCTGTCTTCTCTTCCTGTGTGTTTGCTCTCAAGGCTCGGGCCCCCCCTGTACATCGGGGCCTCCTGGCTCATCTCACAAAGGCCTTTCTAGCTTTAGCTTTCTGCAGCACCCCGTCCACCAAAGGAGCTTACAGATCCTGCAGAGGTGTCAGAACGACCAATACAGTAAGGCTCCCATCCCAGAATCCTCTGCAATTTCATTAACACAAAGCTCCGTTTGTAGCATTTAGGACACTACACACGCATATATATACACAGAAGTGCATTCCTACAGACTCATATTTGATTGTTTTCCATCACCTATGCTCAGACAGGCTTCCATAACAAAGTTTGTCCTTTCCTTGCACGTAAATGTACATTTACTCATGTGCCTGAATGCTTTCTGTGTATGTGTAATATGGTGTTCTATTTCTGTATCCTTTTACAAGTTGTGCAATATAAGAGTTTATTTTACATTAACATGCTTGTTAGAATAATCAAATAACATCTTAAATGTTTGTATAATACTTGCATTAAAGTACATGTAAACCCTAACAATGGACTTTTCTTAATGTCTCCCTTTTGGTGTGTAAAGTAAACCATTCTGTTATATAATTTAAAAAAAAAATCCCTGTTACTTTTGCCAGAAACTCAGACCTGGCCTATCTCTTCATCCCACTTGCTGCGTTATTTCATAAAGCCCTCTCAGTTTTTTTTTTTTTTTGGACTACGTAATGATTAGCCTTGTAGAGATCTGAGATCAGGAGTGGTTAAAGTGGAACTGCACCCAAACGGGTAAGTTCCACTCTTCCTTCTCCTACCCCACCCCGCTCTTTCTCTATTGCCACTTTATTTATTTTTTATGGGGGGGTCGGGATTGGTTACCTGGTTTTGACAGGTACCCAATCCCACTTCCAGTTGGATCATCGCTGTAATCCAATCGGAAGTTCGCCCTCCTCCACAGCCTTCTGGGGCATGTCACAGGTCCTAAAAAGCTGCAGAACCATTCAGCTAGTTCAGCGAGGCAATAAACCAGCTGTAAAGCAACATAGTTAAGATGCCAGGGACTGAAGACCGGTGAAGAAACCAGCTGGGAGAGGACATCGCTGGATCCCGGGACAGGTGAGTGGCCATTTATTAAAAGTAAAGCAAGAAAGTTTTAACAGCGTATAACACGCACCCCAAGTTTAGGAGGGCATTTTAAGGAAAAAATGTTTTAGGAGGGAAGTTTAGGGGAAAAAAAAACTTAAATTTAAGCGTCATTTGCAGCCTTGCCCAGTGTCATTTGCAGCCTTGCCCAGCGTCATTTGCAGCCTTGCCCAGCGTCATTTGCAGCCTTGCCCAGCGTCATTTGTAGCTTGCCCAGTGTAATTTGTAGCTTGCCCAGTGTCATTTGTAGCTGCAGTCCCGCCTCCCTGCTGTTTCGGGAGCGAGCGCAGGGAGGCGGGACTACGAGCGGAGCCGAACAGTCGGCTCAGTCTTTTTCGGCAGCGCTTCAGTCTTTTTCGGCGGCGCTTGATTTTTTTTTTGTCACTTTTTTTTGGGGGATCTGCGTATAACACTCCCCCACGACTTTCCCCCGATTTTAAGGGGGAAAAAGTGCGTGTTATACGCCGATAAATACGGTATAGAACAACTAAACTGATCGAACCGCAGCTTTATCAATATTGATGTTAATCAATAAGGGTTGGATGTGAGTCGAGATTATTGCAGGTTCACAGTATTCTACAACATATATGTGATTTTGTGAATAATTATACATCTTATTGTGCAAATACTCCAAATTGAAGAAAACAGTGTGCAAAAAAACCCCAATAATTAAAGTGCAAAAAAAAAATGAAAATCAATTTATATATGAATTGTGAAAGATCAAAATTATATGTGGAAAAAATGATCAATGATATTAGCCCTGCTTTATGAATAGCAAATAAAGTGCAAAAATCCAACAATGTGCAAAGCACCATACTATATATGGATGACAAAAATGTGCAAATGAGCAATGATAAAGTGCTGGAAAAGTGCTAAATTTGTTGCACTCCTCCATGAGGACGTCGATAGACGAAACGGACGTAGAGTGAGACAGGGAACGCCGACGGTATCACAATTTTGAGTGGTTGGACCCCGTATTGTGTGATACAACCGCAGCACCACCACCAACTTAGCTGAGTGTGTTTTCCTTAGTGCAGGGTGAGCACTTGGAATATGTGAGTGGATCTTGTATTTTGTTTTACGAATGCCTGTCTTTTCTCCTCATTCATCGTGTGTTCCATGGCGAGATGCACATCGAACTGATTGAATTCCGCAGAGCACAGCAGAGGCTATTGGAAAGGCTCACGGTCCCAGCTGTTAAGGTCCTTTAGTGAGATTGGCGAGGGAATCACTGTTTGAACACTGGTGGTTGGTGGCTTGGTTAACCTTTACGTTATTAAAATATTCCACCTCTCTCTTTTGGGACTTTTTAACATTGCTTGAATATGGTTATCGTTTTCATCATATATAGGCGATAGGTTGGTGTACACTCTCACTCTGCAAAACTTAGCATTTTTTTGTTGTGATACGTATATATATTTGTGATTATATTTTTATTGTTGTTTTTCAGGTTTGCACAAATTTAGCACTTTTGATGATTGCATTGCAATTCCAGCACTTTATCATTGCTCATTTGCACATTTTTGCATTTTTGCACTTTATTTGCTATTGGTAGGCTAATATCACTTATCACATATAATTTTGATCTTTCACAATTCATATATTATTGATTTTCACAATTTATTGCACTTTAATTATTGGGTTTTTTTGCACACTGTTTTCTTCAATTTGGAGTATTTGCACAATAAGATGTATAATTATTCACAAAATCACATGTATGTTGTAGAATACTGTGAACCTGCACTAATCTCGACTCTCATCCAACATTTATTAAAAGTAAGCAGCTACAGTTTTTTTGTAGCTGCTGACTTTTAATTTTCCCACAGGTGACTAAAGATCCTCTTTAAGTAGTTTATCAAAAGACATTGGCCAGAGCTGACACCACCCATTTTACAACAATGCTGTGTGTTGTCAGCCAACAACAGGATTTAAGAGCGGATTGCATTTCTGGAAGATGAACAGGTATTTTTTCTTGCTGGACCTTTTAAAATGGTACAACATGGTGATATGGGCATGTATTGTATTACAGATATTTTTATTTTTTTCCTTCCTTCACTTTACGTGAAGGTTATATTTTAGGACCTTCTCCCAGCATGTTAATTTTTTTGTAATTTAATGTTACAGTTGTAGTGTGTTTATTACAGGTTCTGAAACCCCTTTACTATTTAGCTTTATTAACTTTCCCCACAGCAGGTCCCTAGCAAAAAAAAAATCAGTTTTTGCTATACGGTATTTATATAGCACATACAATTTGCGCAGATAAGGGGAGACAATATATTTACGATACAATTTAATAGAAGAGGGCCCTGTTCTTGAGAGCTTACAGTCTAAAGGGAATAGCAAGTGTTACAAAATGCATTAACTGTAAAGGGTCGATGGAGAATGTAAAAGTCTTTAGGTGGGGGCAGGATAGGCTTCTCTTCAGAGATATATTTTCAGGGATCACTTAACCACTTCCGGACCGCCCACCGTTGTTATACGTCGGTACTTTGAAGGAGGTTACCGTTGTTATGGCAGCAGCTAGCTGCCATAAGCCTGGTATCCTCTTCTTTAGTGAGCGGTCGGTCCGGTTTAAAATAAAAGTGGTTTCTGCGGCGAGATCACTTTTATCGGCGGTGGGAAAAGAGGCCCTGCCGCAAATCTCAGAAAGAGACTCGGTCCTTAAGTGGTTAAAGAAAGACAGAGTAGGAGATAGCCAGAGAGTTCCATAGAATAAGAGAGGCTCTTGAGAAGTCCAGGGCGAGCACAGGAGAATATGATAAGGAGGCTAGAGAGTAAGTTGTTGGTGAATTTTAGGAGGGCAGGTTCTGTGAAGTGTTATGGGCGAACGGCAGGTTATAAGGGGTTGAAAAGGTTGTTAAGAGAGGTGATGGCTCAGACAGTTGTAGACTAGGTGCTCTAGGAGTTTGGATGTAAACGGGAGCATAGAGATGGGTCTTGAGTTGTTCAAACTGAAAGGGTGACTGGAGGTAGTTTTGAATGAATGTGGTCCAGGGAAGAGGTGGTTAGGTAGGCATAATACAAATGTATAGCGACATCCTCTATGGAAACAGTCAAGAGTTAATTGTTGTATGCAATGGTAGACACGGTATGTCAAATTGCATCAGTCTTGTTTTGTCAATCTTCTGGGCAATGAATAAGCCAGTGGGTGTAGGCAGTGGGGAACAAAATGGAGAGTTAATGCAGACCTTTCTCCCATTTCACTAAAAATCACTTTGGCATGCAGCTGTGCGTTCTGATGTGAAATAATGTTTTATTCGTTAAACAAACATTTTTTGCTTTTACTTACAATTACTGTGCATTCAGGACCGTCAGATTGGGAGCAGGAGCTCTGTCCATGCACCTACTGCATTCCAATTTACATGAATGGACTGCATGCACATGGATGCATAGAATGCCTGTGCGTTTCCATTCGGGTACACATGGGCCTTGTACGAGTACTGTAGTATGCCCATCTAAATGAGGCCTTACATAGGGACACATGCACCAGTTTCTTGATGGTTGTGATAGTGTATATGTAGAATGAGCAGGAGGTGATGAGTACTCTAATAAAGAGAAGGGAGTAAATGTAATATGTATAGTCTGTGGGGTGCAGAAGAGGGCTGAACAAAAGAACTTGAGTCTGCTGCTCCTGTCCATTCCAATGTGCGCCTGCACAGGGCACTTTCACCTTCTCTAGCTGAGCTTTGTGGAGAGGTCCCCCAACAGCTGCATGTGTAATGGGAAGACATGCACTATTTAAAACAAGAGGAACCTTGGTATGCACAATTCACAACATTTGGAATCGCCTAGGGGGATTTTGGGAAAATCTTACTGAAGGTGAACGTACCCTTTAAATTGTGTTTTATATCCTAATGGGATTGTAGTATCAGGAAAATCAGCAAACTGCTCATTTTTGGTTTACCTAATAATTCCCATGCACACCTGCCTAATGTGCTGAAAATTGCTCAATGTAGGATTCACACATTTGTAACGAACAAACTGGTAATATGTTCAGCAGATTAAACAAATCTGTATGGAATGTATTTAGGAAGAAATTAAATGGTGGGGTTTGCTTATTTACCTTGCATGTGAATCAGTTTGCTTATTGCTAATAATAAATATGTTCAGACGCATTAATCATGTATGCGTTAACTTGCACAAAACGCAGGCATTGTGGTGTAAATGGGCTCTAAACAGTAAACATGATAGACAATGTAGAAAAAAGTATATATTTTTGGTTTATTGAAATAGCCATGTCTATGGCCGTAATTTTGGAGCCAGTAAGATTCTGAATTGTGCTGTAGTACAGAAGTGTAGCCAGGGGCTCCAGGTAAAAAAAGATGCAGGGTCATATTGACTCTTCCTGTGTACTAATATTTTATCTCATCCACCCAGTCCCTCAGGGATTGAGAGGTGGTAGATTTCAACTGCTGGGGTATGATCGCCCTAGCTGCTGTTTGAACCCGAGAAGGTTATTCTTTACAACGGCTATAGATCCCAGGAAGGATGGAAAGGGTGGGTTGTAGGGAATACTGGATTGTAGAAGCTGTGAGGTGATTAAAATCAAAAATCGAGAACCAGCAATAAAAAAAAAAAGGACCAGAACATGGCCAAGAACATGTCCACCAGATTTGTAGCATCACTCTTGAGTGGGTAGCACATCTCCAACATTTATAAGGTACTCTGGAAGAACCTATGACAAAACCTGCTTGGTCCAGATATATTGAAGAAGAGATGTAGGGTTTGAGGCAATTTGTAAATTTTAGGTCAGGATTTTTTAGGGAAATAGGTTTATATGCGAGTTACCAACGTATTGACTTTGGATATATTAGAAATGTTGGCTTCTTGCAATTGTGTATGGTAGAGACAATTTTCAGAGTAAGAATTAGAACTAAAGGCTCTAAAATAGGGGTGTCAAATTTTCTGACTAAAGTTCCACTTTAAGGTGGAAGTAAACCAACCAATTCAACGGTTTTACAAAACACTTACATTCAAGACATTTATTGAATGATAACTAACACAAGTATTTGTGTGCTTATGTACTATTTTCATATTACTGGGTTTAGTAACACTTTAAGACTCATTCACAGTATGTGCCAATCACAGCATTGATATGATGTCCCAGTTCCATCATTGCAGCTACTTCAGCACCAGAAGGATTTGCCCCCTTAATGACCAGCCCATTTTTTGCGATGCGGCACCGCATCGATTTAACTGAAAATTTGCATGGTTGTGCAACGCTGTACCCAAACAACATTGACGTCCTTTTTTTCCCCACAAATAGAGCTTTCTTTTGGTGGTATTTGATTGAACTCTGCGGTTTTAATTTTTTGCGCTATAAACAAACAAAGCAACGATTTTGAAAAAATTAGTTTTTAATTTTGCTTATAATGCATATCCAAAAAAAAATGTATTCATTAGTTTAGGCCGATATATATTTTTTTACATATTTTGGGTAAGAAAAATCACAATAGGCGTATATTGATTAGTTTGCTCAAAAGTTATCGCATCTACAAACTATGGGATAGATTTAGGGACATGTTCTTTTTTTTTTTTTCTTTTTTTTTCATTGTTTTTACTAGTAATGGCGGCGATCTGCATTTTTTAGTGGGACTGCAACATTGCGGCGGACAAATCTGACCCCAAATGACACTTTTTGGGGACCAGTGACATTATTACATTGATCAGTGCTATAAAAATGCACTGATCAATGTAAAAATGACACTGGCAGGGAAGAGGTTAACACTATGGGGCGATCAATGGGTTGAGTGTGTTCCCTAGGTGTGTTCTAACTGTAGGGGGGATGGGCTCACTGGCACATGACAGAGAACGCTGTTCCCGATCACTGGGAACAGAAGATCTCTGACATGTCCACTGGCAGATCCCCGTTCTTCCTCTGTACTAGGCGATCGCGGGTCGCCAGCAGACATAGAGTCCGCCCGACCCGCGTGCACACTCCCGCTGCGAGAGCGCACTAGCCCGCAACTGCGCCTGCCAACCTACTGCAGTATATGTGCGTGAGCTGGTCGGCAAGTGGTTAAAGCAGAACTAAACCTTTAATTTAACATTTTCTCAAAACCGTTGCATTCAAGGCATGCCATGAATGAAAGCTTTCAGAGTGGTCAGTTTATGTTGGCTCTCAACCAAACTATCAAGTCATCAATTGGCAGGTATCATAGCTGATCACATGTGCAGCACCAAGCAGATCAAAAGGAGATTAAGATGGCAGCTTCCTTGGCTGTAAATGATTGGAGGGTTTCGTTTGGTTTTAAACACACACAAAATTGCTTCATGCAGTAGTTTGGAAGCACATTATTTAAATATATCACTGCAAAAGCACTGAGTTGTAAACAGCCTGACTACTGGAACCTGATCAGGATGCTTTTTTAAGAAAAATAAGCCCTTAAGAGTAAAGTATATTGGACTTAGTACTTGACAAGGACTCGGATTGCGATTGCTTCTTACTTGATTCAGCGCTTATAACAAAACTCACTTTTGCATGTTGTACTTTTCTTGCGTATTTGCTATGCCTCCCGCTCATTTTTCTGCATGTGCCCTGTTGGGAAAGCATGTGTACATCTTCACAGACCTGCCAGTAACTGTCTTGCTGTTTCACTGAGGAATTATGCTTGCCGCCCATGTCATGCCTCTAGTAATGTCCTTGTGTTTTAAACAATATTTTGAGCTGTGCACAGAAAGTGTGGAATTGCAAGTGATGGTCTCTTGGGCATGTGTTTTTAACAGTGAACCATACACACAGAGTAGAAATATAGAGACCACTAATGTAATTTTTGTACTGATGCACACCGTTGTAGAGATCTACACATTTTATATTTGGGACACATCTATTTCACGCATCACTACATGTAAAATATTAGAATACACAGATATCAAAGGTCAGGTACACAGACCATACGTTGGAGGACTTTGATTCCTCCTAGAAAACTTGATTTTTTTTTATCTGAACACACAATTCCCTTTCAGATATTCCCCGCCGGACCCCTCGGTCCCCACTTTCTGACCTACAGGGAGTAAACACCATACAAGAAAGAAGTCCCCGGTAAGTATCCTTGTTGAGTTTGCCTGCCTATTGTGATTTTTGTTTACAGACCTCAATAGCTAAAGCTCAAATAATAAAATATAAGGTAAATGGTTCATCATAGTGTAAGAGCGTGTTTATGGGCTACTTAATATAATAAAGTGAGGGCAGAAGTATCTAAATTCTACTTAGCTTACACATACCAATACCCCTGTTTTGGGTGAAAATGGGACTGGCTTCCTGCATTTTCTATCAGCTTCATTTGCAGCATCTCAAAAACTGCAATGGAGGTTTGAGCATTTTTTGTAGCATATGAACTACAAGAAAGGGATTGATTCTGTAGGATTACAGTTATTTTTGGTAGAGAATAATTACTTGCATGAAAAGTTTAACACAAGTCGTATGTTGGCTATAGACAGGAAGAATTCAGTGAGATCGGCCTTTATTTATATGCCACGTGTAATTTTTTTGACTTGTAAAATGTTGATTGTAGTTTTATGGCAAATGATTCCATCCTTTTTCCTTATGTGATGGAGAAATATCTGATAAGCAGTAGCAAATGTTTTCCAACAAACTGCAATTTTTACATATCTTAGATTTATATTTTCTCCTAATTCTCATTTCCATTTTCAAGTGAGCTGAACTGGACTTCACGTAGATTGAGCCTGCTGTCATCCTCTGGTTCCTACCTCGAAGGTGGCGGAATCTTTATTAGCTCCCCCAGCTCCAACCTGAATAACAGCAGTGACAGCAAACTACTGGAGAGGGCTCACGGCATTCTAATGTAAGACAACATTTGTAGACATACAGGAAGCAATTCTGGCTATTTCAGGAAATATTCTTGTAGCTATTGTGTGTGGGAGATATTAGAAATATGCAGATGTATTATATCAATGGCTATGGCTAGTAAAGGTTATGGAGTACAGTATGTGCTTATTATGGATGATGATGTGTTTTTTTTTTTTTCTCTTCAGGAGGAACAAGAACACAAAATCCAAGCCGGCTCTTCCTAAGGTGAGACAATTTTTTTGTAAAGATGGAAAATTCATATAAAGGAGAATTCCTGTAAATTCCTGTTTATTTTATCTGCATAATATTGTATAATTGAAGTGAATCTTCACTCACTATTTATGTTTAACTACTTGCCATCTCTGGGCCAATTCTGACACTTCACTCCTACATGTAAGAAATTACTTAGAACCCCAAATAATATAAAAATATATATAATTGGGTAATTTACTACTGAACTGACTACATGTGTGTTACGGGCCATTCTGGAGACATTGGTTCTCGGGGGTTCTCTACTGCTGTCGCAAAACTTATTCAAAACCTGTTTGGGTCCTCGTAACCCTTATTATTGAACCTTTATTGTTGAAACTACCCAAGCAGAGGGGAAAAAAATCTCCTCTGGAAACTGTTTCAGTGCACTGTATTTACTCGTTTTGCACATGGTTTCATGGATTTCTTATTACATCCACTTATCTTTGTAATCTTCTGAAACGCGTTAATAAAAACATATTCAACAATAAAATTGCATCTTCCTGTGGAATGGCGCCAAACTACAGTGCTTAAAATTCTCCATAGGCAAAGCTTAAAACGCCTTTACAGGTTACCAGTTTAGAGTTGCACAGGAGGTCTGGTGCTAAAATTATTACTCTTGCTCTGACGTTTGCGACAATAACTCACGTGTGGTGCAATCACCATTTACATATGCGTGCAGGAGTAACGTATGCGTTTGCATTTGCACGTAAGCATGGTGGGACGGGGGCACTTTAAAAAAAAAAATATTTATTTTATACAATTTTTTTTTTTTTTTTGCACTTTTATTTTTTGGATTAACTTTATCGCTATCACAAGAGATGGGCCGTCACAGGTCCTCTTTATGGAGAGATCTGGGGTATTAGACCCCAAATCTCTCCTAGCTTCCCATGCAGCCGATTGGTCTGATTGGCTTTCCTGGCCGATGGTGGCCAGGTTAACAAAGAGGTGGAACTGGAAGTGATGATATAACTCGTCGCTCTCGGTTTCTGGGGTTACAGAGAGAAAAAGGAACAACGTCCGTTCCTTTCTCTGTGTTCAGGATGGGAGAGGAGGGTGCTAATTAGCCACACAATCTCTTCTGTGGGTGGTGGAAGGGGGTCTTCCACCACCCACAGAAGAGATTGTGTGGCTAATTAGCCACTCAAATCACTTCTGCCTGGAAGAGAATCGCTGACTTAAAAAATACATACCAGGACGATGCCTGTAGATGCAGGCATCATCCCAGTGTAACCACTGAAACCTGAGGACGTCCATAGACGTCCTCTTAGAGGGAATATTGTTAAACAATTTGAATGTCCTTTTGTAAACCACAATGTCCCTGTGTGATGATATACATACATATAATTTTAATGAATGGCCACGTGTCTTATTAAACTCCCTTCTGCGGAAACGTTTTATCCTTATTGTGGGGTAACCAGTATGGCATTTGTAAATTGAAATCCTATCCCCTCTCAAGCTTCTCTTCTCCAGAGAGAATAAGTTCAGTGCTCGTAACCTTTCTTCATAACTAATATCCTCCAGTTCCTTTTATTAGCTTTGTTGCCCTTCTCTGTACTCACTCCATTTCCAGCACATCCTTCCTGGGGACTGGTGCCCAGAACTGGACAGCATACTCCAGGTGAGGCTGGACCAGAGTCTTGTAGAGTGGGAGAATTATCGCTTTATCTCTTGAGTTAATTCCCTTTTTAATTCATGCCAATATTCTGTTTGCTTTGTTAGCAGCAGCTTGGCATTGCATGCCATTGCTGAGCCTATCATCTACTAGGACCCCCAGGTCCCTTTCCATCCTTGATTCCCCCACAGGTGCTCCCCCCAGTGAGTAGATTGCATTCATAATTTTTGCCACCCAAATGCATTATTTTCAATTTTTCCACATTAAAGCTCATTTGCGATGTAGTTGCCCACCCCATTCATTTGTTCAGATCTTCTTGCAAGGTTTCCACATTTTGCGGAGAAGTTATTGCCCTGCTTAGCTTAGGATCGTCCGCAAATACAGAGATTGAACTGTTTACCCCATCCTCCAGGTAGTTTATGAACAAATTAAATAGGATTGGTGCCAGCACAGAACCCTGGGGGGACCCCACTTTCCACCCCTGATTATTCTGAGTACTCCCCATTTATCACCACCCTCTGAACTCGCCCTTGTAGCCAGTTTTCTATCCATGTACTCACCCTATAGTCCATGCCAACGGACCTTACTTTGTACAGTAAACGTTTATGGGGAACTGTGTTGAATGCTTTTGCAATTCCAGATACGCTACGTCTATGGGCCTTCCTTTATCTAGATGTCAGCTCACCTCCTCATAGAAGGTTAGCAGATTGGTTTGGCAAGAACGATTCTTAATCCATGCTGATTAATGGTAATGATACCGTTTTCATTAGTAAAATATGGTATATAGTCCCTTATCCCCTCCAAGAGCTTACATACTATTATTTTTAGGCTAACTGGTCTGTAATTCCCAGGGATGTATTTTGTCTCGTTTGTTTTTTTTTTTATATTGGGGCTACATTGGCTTTTCTACAATCAGTTATTACCATTTCAGTCAGTAGACTGTCAATAAAAAATAGGAACAATGGTCTGGCAATTACTTGACTGAGTTCCCTAAGGACCCTCGGGTGCAAGCCATCTGGTCCTGGTGACTTATTAATGTTAAGTTTCCCAAGTCTATTTCTAATTCTGTCCTCTGTTAGCCATGAGGGTGCTTCCTGTGATGTGTCATGAGGATAAACACTGAAGTTTTGGTTACTGAAGCCCCCCCGATTCCCTCGTGAAGACTGAGGAGAAGAATAAATTCAATACCGTTGCCATCTCCCCATCCTTTGTAACCAGATTTCCTTCATTCTTTATAGGGCCAATATGGTCTGTCCTCCCTTATTTACTGTTTATATACTTAAAGAATTTATTGGGATTTATTTTTTTTGCTTTCCTCTGCTATGTTTCTTTCGTGTTCTATCTTAGCCGCCCTAATTGCACCCTTATATTTCTTGTTGTATTCTTTGTAATGGTGATGATGATCCCTCAGCCTTGTATTTTTTGAAGGCCTTCTCCTTTGCTTTTATATGCATTTTTACATTGGAGTTAAGCCATCCAGGACTTTTGTTGGCTCTTTTAAATTTATTTCCCAATTTGATGCACTGGCTAATGCCCTTATTTGATATGCTCTTACAGCAAACCCATCTCTCCTCCGTGTTCTTTGTTCCTAAGATTTTTATCCCAATTTATATCTTCTAGCAATGTTCGTAGTTAAGGGAAGTTGGCTCTTTTTAAATTCAGTGTCTTTTGTATTCCCCTTATGTTTCCTATTTGTGTGATTTATACTGAAGCTGACCTGTGATCACTTCCAGCCAACCATGAGAGCTGTTGAACCAAGTCTCTGAAATTCCCACAAAATCAAAATCCTCCTCGTACAACAGTATCTCTAGTTCTCCCATCTTGTCCGCCAGGCCACTGGCATTGGTGAACATGCCACGTAGTTTAGACCGGTCGCATACTGGCCTCTTATTGGGTGTTCCGAGATTGCAAATAGGACTTGTTACAATACTTACCTCGGGTTTATGTCCTTTAGTCAACCTACCACTAATGCCCCCAATACTACCCTCTGGAATATGTTTCACGCTGACTATCTCTACCTCTGGACCCTCCCCCCAGTCCCCTAGTTTAAAAGCCCCTCTAACTTTTTGGCAATCTTCATTCCCAGCAGATCTGCACCCTCCTCATTTAGGTGCAGTTCGTCCCTTCTATAGAACTGGTGACCGACTGAGAAGTCTGAGAAGTCTTACTACACCAGCTCCTCAGCCACTTGTTTACTTCTCTAATCTCCCTCTGCCTTTCTGATGTGGCTCAAAGTACCAGTAGTGTTTCTGAGAATACTACCTTGGAGGTCCTTTTCCTCAATTTAGCTCCTAAGTCCCTAAAATCGTTCTTTAGGACACTCCATCTGCCTCTGTCATTGGTGCCAACGTGTACCATGACAGTCGGGTCTTCCCCCAGACCCTCCCAGTAATCTGTCCACCAGATCTGTGATGTGCCGAACCCGAGTGCCAGCTAGACAGCATACAGTTCAGCGCTTCAGGTCTTTGTCACAGATTGCCCTCTCTGTCCTAAGAATTGAGTCCCCTACCACCAGAATCTGTCTTTCCTTTACCTTGGCTTCCCCCCCACTCTCACTGGAGGAGTTCTTCCCCTGGCAGCTGGGGGAGTCCCTCAGCTCCAGCAGTGCTGGTCCCTGACTGGTTTCACCAATGTCACTCAATAAAGTGCACTTATTGGGATGGTCTAGCCCAGGATCGGCCTCCTTGGCACTTTCCCCTCTACCCTTCCTGACTGTCACCCATCTACTCTTTTCTAGACAGTTGCTTCCCTAGATTCAGAACCTGGGCTTCCAGGGAAACAATGTGCTTACATTTTGCACAGCAGTATTCGCCCTCGATCAGATGTACACCAAGTCACATCTCCACACCCACCGGGCATCGTATCTACTAATTTAATGAGGATTGGGGATTATACCCTGTGCAAATTAACTAACAACTAGTTTCCTGACACTAATACTCAACAATACACGTGCACTCGCAGCCCACGTGCACACACAATACTCTGGAACTAACGATTCACACACACTACTCAGGTACTCCCAGTGCTCAGATACTCCCAGTGCTCAGATACTCCCAGTGCTCAGGTACTCCCAGTGCTCAGGTACTCCCAGTGCTCAGGTACTCGCATACATACACTGTCAGTCAGGTTTTGTAGTTTGTGTCTCTGTGTCACTCTGCACAGCGTCCCCTTGTAATCTGACACTAGCATTCAGTCACCTTTAGTGCCGCCGCTTCACTGATCAGCCTCATACTCTCCCTCCGGTCTGCACTTCCTTTACCCGCCTCCTCTCCTTGTCAGCCTTCCACCTTCCGGTCCCGCTGGATGTCCCCCGCCTCCTCTGTCCGTGTCTGTGGGGTGATTACTGTCCTCAGTACACCCGCTCCCGCACCATGATGTCCCACTCTGCCGCCGCTGTAGGTCCCCCGCTGCCGCTCTAGGTCATGAGGGGTCCGGTCTGGTCATGGGGTGTCCAATCCGGTCGGGGGGGGGGTCCGTCCGCCATGCTGCTGTTCTCAGGGGTGGTGGATCCAGTACTGACTTCCGCGCTAAAAAACTCTGCAACAGCACCACCTAGTGCATCACCAAGGTGATGGTCACAATCCTGATGTGCATCCTGATCATCTATAGGTACATATCCTCAAAAAAAAAAAAAAAAGAGAATCTGGGGAAATCTGTGTGCGCAAGGGACAAGGCTAAAACGCAACATTGGATGCTCCTGAGATTCGAGCCCTCAGGTTGCAATGCATTAAAAACAGGCATGATACTGTGCTAAACATCACTGCATGGGCTCAGAAATTCTTCCAAAAATCACTGTCTGTGAACGCAGTTCACCATGCCACCCAAAAATGCAAGTTAAAGCTCTATCATGCTAAGAAGAAACCATATCTGAACATGATCCAGAAACGCAGTTGTCTTCTTTGGGCCAAAGCTCATTTAAAATGGTCTGTTGCAAAGTGGAAAACTGTTCTGTGGTGAGACAAATTGAAATTTGACATCCTGTTTGGCAACCATGCCATTTATTCCTCTGGAATAAAGAGGTCAGGGACCTTCCGGCTTGCTATAAGCGCTCGGATCAAAAGCCTGCATCTCTAATGGTACTGGGTGCATTTGTGTGTAATGGTATGGGCAGCTTGCACATCTGGAAATGCACCATCAAATGCTGAAATATATATATCCAGGTTTTAGAGCAGCATATGCTCAGGCAAGAATGGGACAACATTCCTCTCCAGAAATGCTAGCAGTTAGTCTCCTTAGTTCCCAGACATTTACAGAGTGTTAAAAGAAGGGGGGATGCTACATCGTGGTAAACATGGCCCTTTTGCAAATTTTTTTAAAAACCAGAGTTGTATTTTGCCAGATTTTTGTTGCCCTATCCCAACTTTTTGGAGATGTTTTGCTGTCATCAGTTTCAAAATTACCTTATTTTTTTCTTAAAATGGTACATTTTCTCAGTTTGATATGTTTGATATGTTTGATATATTTGATATGTTTTCTGGTTTCAATTTTAAATAAAATATGGGCCTATGAGATTTGCAAATCATTGCATTCTGTTTTTATGTACATTTTACACAGCTTCCCAACTTTTTGGGGATTGGCGTTGTACAAGATTGCACATACTAATGGAAGATTTTAAACATTCCCTGCAAAACTAATAGGAACACTTCAGAAACAATTAAACATAAAACCACCACTCTCCTGGTGTGGAGGTACATTATACATGTGAAAGTCTCAGTCAATGCCACTTCATGGGCCATGCCTCCAGACATGTTTCACCCCACCCACTGGGGCTTAATCATAGGTGACCCCTGATTAAACCCCAGTGGGCAGGGTGAAACATGTTAGGGAGTGTGGCCCCAAGCGTGGCATTGACTGAGGCTTTCACATGTATACAACCACACCAGGATTAGCTATGGTGAGCAGTGGTTTTATGTTTTAAATGTTTATTGCTCACTGGATGAGTTTTTCTTACGATTGGATTACTACTATCCTGAGTCTCAATGGGGTTCTACACCTCAGCCTGGAACGGCACCACCACTTGGTGTACCTGGATAAATTCCTCAACTCTACAACTTTAAGAACCCACGGGAATCTTTTAGACTTAAATATGTAGGTTATGGCCTTTAGAGAAGAGACCTTCATTTTTTCCTTCTCTTCCTCTATTTCTTCTCCTTTTTTTTCTCTTGCTCCCAGTGTTCCTTTGTCTCCTTCACCTCAGTTCTAGTTTTTAGTTCCCTGAACTTCTGCAGGAGGGCCCAGTTATTATATCACCTTGCTTGTTACATGTGCTTGGAAAGCTGCTTTTATTAGAACTTAACTGTATACAACAACAAAAGTTTGAATCTGCCTGGACAAATAAATAAAGAATAACAAAAAAATACAGTAATGTTGATTAAGACCCACTGTTAGGATATTTTATTGAGAGCTACTGGTGATCTCTAGTTTTTGGTGATTTTGTTGCATAGACAATTGAAAAGTTTTTGACTTTTTCATTAAACTCTAGCACTTGTTGGATGTGAAGTCTCTAAAGCATCTCTCTAACCTTACACTACATGATCGTATCACCAAGTCCCTGCTGCATCTTCACAAGAAGAAAAAGCCACCAAGCATCAGTGCACAATTTCAGGTGCGTCCATGTTTCTTTGATTGTCTTCTCTCTGATCATTTCATCTCACAGATTACCCCATGCCAGTGTGTATTTGAAATCCCCTTTCTTTTCCACTGTTTTAGGCATCTTTAAACAAGCTGATGGAAACTTTGGGTCAGGCAGAGCCCTATTTTGTGAAATGCATCCGCTCCAATGCAGAAAAGGTAATTAACTTAAAATTGAGTTTCAAAACACCTATCACGAAGTGCATATTAATTTGCAGCAATAAGGAATCAACTCAAGTATACTTTGTAAATGGAATTTCTGGAGGGAGCCTGCTTTATTCTCAGTCTATCCTTGAGCTAGTCCACCCTGCAAATATAGATATCTGTGTAATGATCGTTCAGTCATAACAATTTTTGGATCTAATCAATAAAGATTTCTTATTCTTAAAGCCCATCTTTGAACACAGCAAAAATACTGTTTGTAGTATGACCTCCATCACTGCAATTACTAAATGCTAAATAAAGTTTCTTATATGTACAATTAGATTCTCAATCTGGCATTGGTTTCACATTTTCACAGTGGTGTGTTTTTTCGAGTCTCTAATTAATGGTATTTTTTATGAACGTGGCTGAACAAAGATACAAACCACACATTTGTCTGCATACAATCTTGATTACTTTAACAAAGCAAATTAATAGTAACTGATAAAGTATATTTGTGTACCTTACTGCTGGAGTGTATTTATCTTTTTTACTTTTTGCTTAATTCTACAGGTGCCTTTGCGTTTCAATGATTCATTGGTGCTCAGGCAACTTCGTTACACAGGAATGTTGGAAACAGTCCGAATTCGCCAATCTGGGTACAGCTGCAAGTATCCCTTTCAGGTTAGAATGCAGTCTTATTATGTACACGAGCTCTGTTATAAACACAAAATATGGCCAAGAGTTTTGTACCACCTAACCATCAAACCAGTGTGAGTTTGTTGGACATCCCGTTCGAAAACTGTGAGCATTAATATGGAGTTGCTCCCCCTATTTAGCAGCCACAAGAGCCTCCAAATTTCTGGAAAGGTTTTCTGCAAGACTTGGGAGGTTGTCCGTGGAAGCTTGTGCCCATTTATCTAGAAAAAGTATTTGTGAAGTCAGGTGATGTTGGGTGAGAAGACCTGGTTCGCAGTCTGCATTTCAATTAATTCCAAAAGTGTTCAGTAAGGTTGAGGTCAATGCTCTGTGCAGGCAACTTCAGTTCCTCCACAGCAAACTCATCAAAGCATGTTTTTATAGACCTGGCTATGTCAGTCATCATGGAACAGAAAAAGGCCTTTCCCAAATGGTTAGCACAGATTTAAAGCACAGAATTGTCTGACATTTCTTTTTTTGCTACAGCATTAACTGAGCACTAAAAACACCTGAACTAACCTTAATTTGGCCTTATATCACATGATGAATGTGTGGGAACAAGCTAATTTTCAAATCTTGGGAAACTGTTTTCTACATTTGATAACTAGTCTGTGGGTGGCCTTGCACAAAAAGGAAGCCATGCAAGCTGGATGGCTCCTCCGGAAACCGTTTTTAAAGTGTTGTGTATAAAGAAATGGCTTACAGAAAAAGTTTTTTGTTCAGTAAAGAACAATAAAGCTGGCATGATTTCAGGTATATTTCTTCTCTGGAAGATTTTACCACTGACCCTAGTCTTCTGGGTTGGGACAGAGTTCGAGATCATCTATCCATCCATGGTGGTTGGTTTCAGGTAGAGGGAGTTTCAGGAGTTACAAGCAGTTCACCTGTCATTATTTTACTGGATCTCTCTTCTGACCAATCATCTGGTCCAGGTTCAGTCTGACAATGCCACATCTGTGGCTTTCATCAGCCTTCATGGGAAGTATCAGGAGTGTTGCGACAGAGAGAGTCTATCCTGTCCTGTCCAGTATCATGTTCCATTGATTTCCATATGTTCCCTGGGTGGAAAACTGGCAGGCAGATTTTCTCAGCAGACATTATCCAAACCTGAGAAATGGTCTCTTTATCTGGAGGTGTTCCCGGTACATATGTCTGCATTGTGCTCACAGGATGTGGATTTAACATCCTCTCGGTTCAACAACAAGCTGGTCAGATTTGCTTTCAGGATGCAGGATCAGACGACAGATGCATCAGAAGGTTCTAGCCTCTAGGGGGTTGCCTTCAGTTGCT
Source organism: Lithobates sylvaticus (assembly GCA_028564925.1). NCBI lineage: Eukaryota > Metazoa > Chordata > Amphibia > Anura > Ranidae > Lithobates > Lithobates sylvaticus. Next base: position 499,087,896 of record CM053029.1, read on the forward strand.
ATGTGCCTATGAACAATTTCTATATCAATAATTGTACTTTCTGGTTTAATGGAACCACTTGCCATCACAGAGGAAGGCCTTCTATTTCAGCACAAAATCCAGACCTTCTCACACGTTTTTGTGTGCTCCTCTGAAAATCTGCCTTGTTGCAAATATATCCTAATTGCATTCATTCCTACTTGTAGGTGTATACTACTGTAAAGGCATCAGTGGTCGCTAGATATTCACCCTTTATTCAGCCCAGCATAATACTCTCTATACATCACTACTACTACATCCCCACCTTTTGTCTGTTCATCTTTATGATAAATCAGGAACACCTTGTGGGTATACAGCTGCTCCAACCCCTTTTACTTTTTTACTTTTTGTTTTGAATCTGAAGGTGCTGTGAAAAACTTCATAATACTGCTTTTTTTTTTACATCAGTTTCTTTGTATGTCAAGAACAGTTAGGAGCCTGCATTGGGTGTGTTTAGGTATAGATGTCCTGTATTGCAACAAGGAAGTGCCCGACAAAGACATAAGGAACCTGTTAGAACACTTACATTATGTACTTACAGTTTATGATTTTACCAGCTACTGACAATTCTTACTGTATTCTCTAGGACTTTGTAAATCAGTTCTCAGTATTGTTGCCAAGAAATGTTACATGTACCCGCCAGTGTATCCAGGAATTCTTCTGGAGGATTGGTCACAGCCATGAGCTATATCAAGTTGGGAAGACTATGGTGAGGAATAAATTGTCCCTTTTACATTGCTATCACATGAAATTTTGTAATGAATATTATCACATACCTGGGTAATTTTACACAGTATTCCAAATGTTTAAGTATTTCATAGGGCTCATGTAGTGCACTAACAAATTACAGTTACATAATTTGCCTACTCGACAGAAAACATTAGTGAAATCTAGTATTGTCTTTTGCTCATAGTTTTGCTTTTTCAGGTTTTTCTGAAGGAACAGGAACGTCAGTGCCTTCGAGACATGTTACATCAGACAGTATTACAAAGAATTGTTCTTCTCCAGCGCTGGATAAGGTCAAGATTACAGCGCATGAGATTCTTGCACCTTAAAGATGCAGCCATCACCATCCAGGTACTAAAAATTAGTTTTCACTATCTGCAGCCAGATGCCTAATAGCCTTAAAATGGTAGATGACGCCCCCACCATCGAAAGAAGCCCTATATAAATACATACATTTTGTTTATAATATGGAATAATTAACAGCTAAGCTTAACAAAGTCTGGCAGCCCTGGTGTATCTTGGACATACAATGACTTGTGTGGCCAATAGGCAGTCTCTGCTCTGCATACCCCTGGGAAACTTAAAGAGGAGCTCCAAGCTCCCCCCAAAAAAATTAAACGTCAGCAGCTACAAATACTGTATCTACTGACTTTTAATATTAGGGCACTTACCTGTCCAGGGATCCAGCGATGTCCTCACCCGAGCCGATTCTTCAATTGACTTTGCGTCCAAGTGCTGGCTAACTAAGGGATGCTGGCAGTAAAGCCTTGCAGCTTCACAGCTAGTTTCCCACTGTACATACATGAGCCGTGCTGCACTTTCTAAACAGTTCTGCCGTTTTCTGGGTCCTGTGATGGGGGAATTAAGGGGGGGCGAACATCTGCTCAGAGTGCCACTCCCATCTGACTGGAAGTAGGAGCTGGTACCTGTCAAAACCAGGTACCTACTCCCCCAAAAAGTGCCAAATGTGGCAGTGGAGATTTGAGATTATCTGGCAGGGTAGGGGTTACAGAACTGTCCCTTTTCCATCCCTCTTCTCCTCTACCTCCTCCATATCTTATACTTGCTCTATTCTATCAAAAAAAAAAAAAAAATTCCTTCCCTCTCTCCTCTGTCTCTCATTCCAACCGTGTTCTTCATCTGTATTACAGCATTGTGATTCAGGTTACCGTAGATCTCTATTACATACTTATTGTAAGATTCATTATTGGCATATATAAGACATTACACTTTTTATGCTACATTTTGAATACATTGCTGACAATTACCCTCATCCAGGCTGTTGCTCAGCTCCCTTAGGTACTTCTACTGTTTTTTAGTAACAACTGTATGTTAATAAATGATCATTGATCGAGTACCGCCTCATAAGTCTCTTGGTATGAATTATGTCCTTTACCACACTTTTTATTATACACTTTATGCTGCAAGAAATCTGTGAATGTGTATTTTTTTTGAAAATTTTCAATTAACAAAAAGTTATAAACAAAAGGTTGATATCCACAATGTACTGGTCCGGTTTTAATGATTATTGAAATAAAACCTGTTATTTTACAGAGATGCTGGGGATGTTACAAGAGGCGGTGGAATGCAGAGGAACCTCCAGTCAAGATCAACTCTTTTTTCGAGGCAGCTTGTTTCATTCAGTCTTGGTGGAGAGGTCATAGAGCAAGACAAAGCTACCTGCAGATGAAAGCTTCATCCATTACTATACAGAGATCCTGGCGAGATCATTCTTTGCGCAAACAAAAAGCAGCAATATGCATCCAAGCATGTTGGAGGAGCTATATTCAAAGAAAACTGTACCAACATAAAAGAAAACACATTATCACTTTACAAGCAGCATGCAGAGGCTTTATAGCCCGACGCAGGTAATTCATATAAATAATACTTTCTATATACTTTAGTTGTACAGCAATGTGGTATTAGGTGTGTATTTTCATGCCTGTTAATTTTACAGGTTACGGTTACTGAAGCAAGAAATACCAAACTGCTTCCAGCCAGAACTCTCTTTGGGAGATTATGATAGCAGAGCATCCAAGACTCCACCTCTCACGCCTGATACTGACATTAGCCACTGGGAGGACTCCTCTGAACATACGCAGGCAGACCTTCCAAGTCCAGCATCAACACTCTCTGAAAAATGTTTATCTGGTGAGGTGCACATCAGAGAGAGGCCAAAATCATTGGAAAATTCCAATCAGAGGAAAGTGGTTCGTGCCAAGAGGGAAAGCCGGCGCATGAGAGAACTTGAACAGGCCCAGTTCAGTCTTGAATTGTTAAAAGTGCGAAGTGGTGGCGTCTCTCCTTCAGAAGAAAGGCGCTGGTCTGCCGAAATAATCTTGGATAAACATCCAGACACTCCTGAAAGTGAGGGATCCCTTGGGAGTTTTGAACATATTAGCTGTGAAGAGAATCCACAGCCATTAGAGGAGCGTGTAGCAGATCCAGTATCTAATGATCAACTTCCAGGTTCTCTCACTCCTAGACTTGCAAATACTGTCAATGACACATCCCAAAACCTTCTCACCAATGAATTACCTGCTACTTCGATGCCTGAACCAATGTATTCTCAGTCATTTGGATCTTCTAGCTCCCCAACAAAAGGTTCTTCTCACCCTCCTGTGCATGACACGCAAAATACTAAAAGTAATGATTCTATGAGCCACTCCAGCAATGAACTAAGTGCTAGCATTCCTTACCAAATAAGCTCTCCCACTAAGAGGGAACCTTTAATATCACACTCCAATGGCCCACAGAGTTTGCCTACCTTTGGGCCACATTACTCACAGTCCAATGGCATTCCTTGCACACTTTTAAATGAAAACTTAAAGACAATGAAACAAGAAAATGTTTCATCCAATGGACCTGTGGACTTTAGTTTTCAGACTATTTTAACCAATCCTCCAGCTGCTGAGGAACATGCCTCACATTTACAAGCTCCATTTGCACCGCAGGTGGCCTTCTCTGAAAGCCAAAAGGATCCCATTTCTCATCACTCCTCTACATCTACTTCCAGTGCTGTTGATATAGCATGGGGGTCTGTTTCCACTTGGAGACAGAAGTCTCCTGGAGGTGAGCTATCCGAAAGTGCACCTGCCAAGGCGTCCGTCCCTGTCCCTTACAAGTCACATGTTCGTGAACCTCCCCTTTCCAGCAGCCTCCCTACCTTTTATATTCCAAACCAGGAATTGTCTAAAGATCAAAAAGATCAGGAGCAAAGTGAGAATGCGTCAGTTCCTTCTGACTCTGTCCTGCAACGACTTCAGAAGCTCAGTAAAGAGAAGAAAGAGTTACAGAAGCAACTGCAGCAGGAAAAAGAAAAACTTATGATGGAGCAGATTCGTAGAGAAAACCAAGAGCTAGAAAGACAACGCAGATTGAAAGAACAACAGGGACACGTCAAAGAACCTGAACACTCTTTGCAGATGTCTAAAGACTCTACCAAGCAGTCGGATAGGCCACAGTCTCTTCTACTGCAAAACCCGCAATGGAAAAGCCATCCTATCCGAACAGAGATTAAAGGACTGACTGTTAAAGGGAATACAGGCTTGCACCATGACCGTCCAGCTAGCATGTTCCTTGAACAAAGGGAGTTGCGTGAAGCCCCCAAAGGGGAAGTCTCTGGTGACACAGGAAATACAGGGAAGCGCCCCTGGTTGCACAGCACTGTAAATTCCAGCCTCTTTTTCACTCCCAAAGGGAATGTTAGTAGCGATTCAGAGTAAGTTTCCTGGAATTACAATTGTTTTCATAGCAGTTCTCCTTCATTATCTTGTCATTTGCCATTTTGTGAGATATAAATTGAGCCATACATTTTTTATTGGGCACAGAAATTAATATCAAGGTCATTTACCAGATACACAATTAAAGTAAACAAAGCACTATGGTGCTCACAATTCTCTTTTTGTAGTAGATTTGAAATGTTAATAAATGCAAGCGGATTAGGTACATCAATGAAAAAAATATATTAGGACCAGTTTGAAATGTATTTAAAATATAGATTATAAGCTTCTAAAGACTAAAAGGTGTATTTATCAATAATTCGCTAGTAAATTCCACCCAGTCAAAGTAAGATTCAACAGAATTGGTCCAGCAATTTCTGGCAAGACTTGTTCTTTTTTATTTTATGACATTCTTTGAGTGAATCTGGTAAGTACAGTTAAACACATCTTGATTGTCCAGTAGCAGTTATTTATACATTTTATAAATCACCAATGTATAAATCTTTGTAGGGTGAATCTTGTTTTAAATGACAGGAATTGTTGTTCATTTGCTAACATGCTTTCCATTGGGCTGAAGAAGAGTAATGTAATTTTTTTTTTAAATAAAGCAAAAAAAAGTGTCCTCCCTGGCCGAGCTAACCAGCCTGGCACGCAGGCTGATATACTCAGCCCTTATGCTATGTGGCTACCAGCCCACGTGTCCTTCAGCTTGGCGGGAGGATTTGCTTCCCCCCAAAGCACCCTAGCCTAATGCAATGCTGACCCCAGCACTGGCTTCTTCAGCACACCTGTGCCCAGGAGGGCAAAAAGGGGCTCATGTTCCCCTGCCTTCCTCAAAAGACATGAAGTATTTTCTTTTGTGTGGTGTGTGTTTCTTTACATTTTTTTTCATTCACCAGTTGACTGGGTAGTGGTCCAGGGTACCCATAAAACAAGTTCACAAGGAAGGGAACAACCATTGTGGCACAGATAGGTGTGGAATGAACCATCCCTTGCTTGAAACTCCCTCCTGGAAACTGGGTGTGCCTAATAGTTCAGATACCAGCCTGTCTGCCTAGTGTGTCAGGTTGGTTAGTTTGGAAAAAGGGGGGGGGGGCTTTATTTTTTTACTGTAAAAAAAAAAAAATAACCATAAAAATATTTAAAAAGCAGATTTAGCACTCTTTAAAAAGGGAAAAATCGACAGTGGCAAGAAAGGGAGCTCTTAAAAATTCACATTCCACACTTAAAACCAGGGAATAATTTGAATATTTTGCAGGGTGACAAATGTGTGAAAGCTGGACTAGTTTCAAAACAAATCTTAATAGAATGAATAGTACACTAAAGCACTTTCCCATAGAAGAACCAATATTGGGCGAATCCTGTCTCATAACATTTTTAACATTTTTTTTTTTTAATGCTGTTCAAAAACAGTTGAAATTCACTTTGATATCTAGTGGATATGTGGAAAATCTAATCCAAGAAATACTTAAATATTGGGAATTATTGATAAATTCATAACAAAGTGTACTGAGTTGTCCCAATAGGAAGAAAGCTGCTTTCTGAAGATTCATTTTTTTTTCTCTTAACCATCACGTAAATACACTCCAGAATGTAAAAGGCCATATAACACCTGTTTTTGATGCGTTTTTTTGTTTGTGTTTTTGAAGTGGTAAAGAAGCATCAAGAGTGAAAGTTTATTTATTTATTTTTTTTTTAAATGGGAAGTGTTTAAAGAGGAAGTGATATAGAGGAAATTATCTGCTTTGAGGTGTGGTTAGGATGCGGTGTGATTTTTTTTTTTTTTTTTTGCAAGATTAATTCATAAATGTTGATCTCTTTGACACTTGACTTGTTCTAGGTTGATCATGGAAAGAAGGGCCTAGCGGAAAAAAAAGAGGAGGGTGTTGCACCAGTATTAGTATTGCTGGTACTGACTCTTGCTGTTACCAATACTTTTATGACACAAAAAGCTTTGCCACTGGCAAAAATGCTCAGTGCCTCTATTCCTGCCTGCTACTGTCAGTATTGCTGGCTGGTTTGATGCTTTTGCCTGCACACAGAAGCAAATGGTGTTACCACATGGCTGCTCTGTACAAACAGGAAGTGGTTGGAGCTATTCTGTCTTAGTTCTCTATTATTTTTTACTTTTTGCTATAATATACCCAAAATGAATAAATAAATAATTTCTCCATTATTTTGAAAAAAAAATCTCAATAAGCGTATATTGATAGGTTTGCGCAAAGGGGGGGGGGCCTTAAAACTGGCTTAAAATGTGTTAACTGCCAAAGGGGGTCCAACACTATATTGGGTAACGATTTTTTTTTTTACCTGGCGTTTCCATATTTTTGTTCAATCCCTGTAGGTCACTACCAGCAATGGTTTTGGTTTGTGTTCTGTGTAGGAAAAATGTTTGTTTTTTTTTATTTTTTTTTTTAATTTTTTTAGATGCAAGTCATTTATTTTATTTTTATTTCAAAATGTATTTCTTTAGTTTACATAATTCACTTGCACTCCCTTCTTTTTAAAATACATACATTCTTATGCCCCGTACACACGGTCGGAAATTCCGACCACAAAATCTGTCAGATTTTCCCAGACGGATTTTGTCCGACACTGGTGTTGCATACACACGGTCGGACAAAGTTGTCAGAAAATCCGATCATTGTGAACGTGGTGACGTTCGTTGTGTACGACGGGACTACGTAGAGGCTAGTAGCCAATAGCTTTGGTCTTGTAATGTGATCTAAGCATGCGTGGCACTTTGTCCGTCGGAATTTGCTACACACGATCAGAAAAAGTCCGATAGGACTTTGTTGTCGGAAAATTTGAGAGCAGGATCTCAAACTTTTTCCGTCGGAAATTCCGACGGAAAAAGTCTGGAGCCCACACACGGTCGGAATTTCCGACAACATGGTCCGATAGGACATTTTCCGTCGGAATATCCGACCATGTGTACAGGGCATAAGGCTTTGCTTCTCATGCTGGCCAGAATTTAAGCCATGACCCTCTCAAAACTACCTGGCTTGGCAAACTTTGGAAATTCATGCAGTCACTGTTCAGGTATTCTGAAACAGTAGCCAGCAAGGGAGATTCTTCCATCCATGCGGTTCAGTGTAGAATGGGGAAATCTATTAATTTCGCTATCTCAGCCCTGTGGCTAGCCTTAAGCCCCGTACACACTGGCCGAATGTCGGGGAACATCAGCTGGTTCAATAAAAAGTGGACGACATTCGGCCCATGTGTATGGCACCCTGTCTGACAGAAGCCAGCTTCTGTCGGACGAGCATGCTGAAAAAAACAGCAGCCGATCAGCTCTCTCAGCCAGTGGCAGAGAGCGCTGATCAGGGTGTTCTGGCAGAGGGGCCGCCCCCTGTCAGAACACAACAGCTCAGCAGGGGAGATCGCTGTACTAAAGTCGGATCGTTAGTACAGTGGCTCCGACTGGAGCTGTTAGTAGTGTGTACCAGGCATAAGGCCTCATTCGCACATTTGATTAGGAGCAAACTGTGAATTCTTGATGGAGACTCCGCGGGGGGTGTTTACGAACATCTGCAGGCGGGATGCTCTATAAAAAGCATTAAGAGGCTGACCTCTCCCATACCAATTTGTGTCGGTTTGCATGCTGCGGGTGCTGTCAGCCTCTAGTTGCTTTGTACTAAAGAGCACATTTGTCCCAAGGTTAAAATAAGCAGGTGTCCAAATGGAGATAGCTTAACAAACTTTAAACATACAACAGTTATGGAAATTAAAGAGACTATGACTGCATATATTACTGGACCCTCTACAGATGTGATTTCTCAAAACATACCTGCCCCTTTCAGTTCTTCTATCAGCTTGAACTTAAAGTAGTACATCATTTTGTGTTTTTGTGCTGTCCTCTTTAGACTGCATCATTATACACTCCCAAGCATATGGTAGACAGCTGTATTTTTAACTTGGAAAACAAAAAGCTGTGAGCATACCATTCCAGGAATGCATGCCACATTTATGCTACACAGGCCATTCCTAATCATTTATGTTGGTGTTGCCTGTAATAAAGAATTTCTCACAATATTTCAGATTAGTTGTCCTACAAAGATACAATAGGCTTATCTTAGCCAACAACTGCTAACAAGTACAGAAAAAGTGACACCACCAGCGAGTGATTTCCACAAGCTAAAGGCAACATTTAAGTTTATTTTGTAGGCCATGGCTTGAAAACTTTAAAGTGACAAACTTCTGTGTTTTTTTATTTTTTTAAGATATGATATTAAAGGCTCAGGTCCCAGCTTTATCCTTAGCTTGGTACTTCTCTTATTTGCTTCCCTTTGGTCTCCTAAATGTTTCTATTTAAAGCTTTTTGTTATGTCTGTTCAATACACCTGTGGATACCGCCGGATATTCTGTGAGCTGATAACTTTCTCTGCTGTCTGTCATTATTGATGTTAAATTCTAGATAAAAAAAAAATTTTTTTTCATTTTGGATGGCGCAAGGGAGGGTTATAACCCCTGTCAAATGTCTGTGCCCCATTGCAGAGATTTGCCTTCCCTGTCCCATAACCAAACAGGAAGTGAGAGGAAGTCCCTTAAAATTAGGAAATTCCTTGGGGACCTCCAAGTCACCAGAACTTGGGAAGATTCCCCTCTTACTTTTATTGTGATAACCCAAAATTTGGGGATTTTCTTTTACTTTCACTTTTGATGATAATGGTAGAGACAATTGAGTACTGTGATGATAATGGTAAATAGGTGAAAAGAGAGAGGGAATCTCCTTAACAGGGGAACAGACAGCAATAAAAACTGAAAAGCGTTCTAAGCCATCTCCACTCTATCCAAAACTAAAAAACAAAAAAAAGTTCTGCCTTTTAGTTATACTTTAACTTATAAAAGTTAATCATTGTTCTCAGCTTTATCTGTGAACTATAGAACACATGTATGGAACAGGAGAGAAAGGGAGTAGTATGTAGTCTTAAAACACTTCCTGTCCTAGGGTGATAAAGCTTCATAGATATAGTACAGTGAGTGAGCATTATCAGTGTATAGGAAGCATGCTACTGGTAATGTTAAAATGAAGGATCGCTCTTAGTTTTTTCCATATATTTGCTGATTTTGTATTACTCTTTTGTAGTAATTCCACTGTTCAACCACACCGAATTACACGCAGCGATCCAGTAAAGAGATTGGATGCAACAGAACCATCTGGAGTTAGCGAGGTGAGTGCTAGTTCTGTTAATAGGAGGTAAACCTGGGAAAATGCTCTTTTCCATATCTATAGGACAGTTCACCATATCTACATATACAGATCACCCAAAGTTAACACCTCAATCATGTAGTCTTGGGGTTTTTTTTTTTTTTTTTGTATTTGTTGTTTGCTTTTAATGTAGGCCTCCTATTTGTTGTTTCTACATTTCTCAGTTGTATGTTTTTTTTTTTTTGTGTATTTGTCCTTATGTGTTTCCTCATGTCTGTTCTGGTGTGGATTATCTTTTTGCATCATGTAATTTTTGTTTTATTTTTCGTTCCCCATGTCCTTTGTGATTTGTCTGTCAGGCCCCGCACAGACGAAAAGCTCGCATGGCGCGAACACGTTCAGATTTTATGACTAGAGGGGGGGCAGACTCTGAGGAGGATTCAGATGAACAGGGGGAGCCGAACCCCTCCTCCGATCCTATTGAGGCAGGCAGACAGGTCCCGGCTTGTCACAGCGACTCTGAAATGGTAAATCCAGAAACAGCTGTAGCGCTTCTAGTATGAATCACTTACACCAATTGGTACAGGTGACACATTACCATTTCTTTTTGGACAGGGTTAAATCTTTTGTACCACTTGTTTGAAGAATGTGTCGCATATCTTCCTTTTTGCTCTGCCATTTGCTTGTCCACATCTAGCTTTTAGCTTCACGTGATGTAGCGGTTACTGCTTAGATCTCTGACTTTGCGCACATTAATCAGACCATTTGCATCTTCCCAGGATTATAAAATACTACTTTATATTTCATATTCATCTGTAGCATCTGTCCCTATGACATTTGCATTGTATGTCCTAATCCTGTAACTATGGACATTGTTCCTTCTCCTTGTGTCGGTGTATGTACCTCTCTCATAGTATGCATATGTCATGTACTTCCGCCATAGAACCTGCAATTCTTACCTATAATATCTTTATAGATTTTTCTATTGCATATAGATCAAACCCTTTACACTTAGGCACAGACGTCTCTGTTGTCTCCTGGTGCACAGTCACGTTGTATATTCTTTGCTGCTTTGTTTTGTTCTTTAATTATGTCCTTCTCTAATAGCATGAACTATCTGTGTCTTGAAAATCTAGACTCTCACTTATCAGCACTTTTCCTACCAACTGTACAGCTTTTGGCAAATTAGAGGAAAACCAATACGACCTCCCAAAGAGAAAGTTTGGTTTTGATTAGGAACTAACAAACTGTTCTTCCTTTTAGCAATGCAAGCATTGTCAAAGACTATTAGCTTACCTTACAGCACTAATTAATGTTTGTTGCAGTTCCAAGAGAGCGAGTCCCTGCAAATGATCAATTTTATATTAATGGTTACATTTGAGCGTAAATCTCTGCCTGGGAGTCACAGGAGCTGTGTACAGCCAACTGCCGGCAGTCTGTCTGAACCAATGAAATGCTGAAATACAAAGTGTCTGTACACAGTCGTACACACATCAAAGCAGTACTTACCCAAGTGGACATATGCACTTCCCCCGAATGCAGTCTGTGCTACATCTGTGACCTCCGCGCAAAGAATAAGGCACCTTTCACAGGGGCTGCATCAGGTTTTTCTCAGCAGGAGATCTGTCCACTGACTCCCTGCTGAGCGTAGCGGCCATATGACAGGTCTGTGTCTGCTCCACTTATGCAGTACGTAAACGCGCACAGCCTGTTCTGCTCACTGGGCAGTCAGATGTAAACGGACCAGCTGTCCATTTACACACGAGTGCCCTCCGATCTGATCCGATCCCCTTCCGTTTGTTTTTGATTGGATCGGAGGTAGCTTGGGTGTAAACGGACACAAGTCTGTTTACATCCAACTGCCTGCAGAGGAGAATGGAGGGTCTGATTGGGTCTGCCTAAAAAAGGGACATGGAGACCTGATCGGACCTCTTGTGTGAAAGGGGCTTTACACCAAAATGTGCACTTTATATGGACCTCTTATGGCCCTGTCCATGAGCCCCAAGGGTTTCTCAAACCATCTGTAGATTTCCCTTCATGTTTTCCACATGGGCTGTTAAAAACATTCATCTTGCCCTGAAAAATAATGGCACAAATGACAGAACTACTGTACTTCCTCTGTTCTGGGGTTGGCTCTTTCATCTGAGATGCAGTTCAAAAGCATGCTTATATCGGAAACAAAACTCATCAGTAACAACAAAAAAAATAACTAGCAAGAAACCCTATGATGTAACAGATTAGCGCTGTTTAACCAGAATAATACTTAATAAGCATATCTTTAACAATGTGTTTGCCTTCATTTTCTGTTTTACCTAATAATTGGAAAAGTATAAACAATCAAATTTGGATCCAACGTAGAGCTAATTATTCATTGAAGATTAAATTGATGTTTGTCCTTTTAAACTGTTTACTGGAACCCTGTTGTGTATTGTCAAGATATCCGTCAGTTTTGTTCTTTACATGTGAGGTAACCGAATGTTGTCTTTTAGCTGTTACAAAAAGTTCAGCCTGGGGAGAGGCCCAACAAGCTCCAGAAGGCTGTTTCTCATGGAGAGATGTCGCGCTTCATACCTCCACATAGAGCTGCAGAGCCAGACTCGCGGTGAGACATTTAATCTGCAAATAACGTATTCCTTTTCTTTGGTACATGGAGGCATTACCACCCTCCTTCACAACTCCTTTTGATGAATGTACAGTACAGTACATATGTTTTGAGTCCATCCATTTCAACCAGTGAGTCTCATAAAGAACCCTTATATTTGATTCTTTACCAGATTTCATCATTGGAGGTGTTGGGCATAAATAAATGTGTAACTTCAGTGTACAGCCCCAAAAAAACTCTAGCGCTGGAGTGAACCGTCCACATCACTACATAAAGTTACGTTTCAAATAGGATTTCCAGTTTTCCTGGAAACTTTTTACCCTTCTTTTCAGAATTACTCATTCAATTATTTGTCGTATTAGTCCTCAGAGAGGGAAGATTCGCTTCTGGGGAAAGACGAAAGCAGCAGAGAAGTTGACTCCTCAGTCAGAGATTCTGGAGATGGATACTGAGCCTACAGGGAAAGAAGGCACCCATTTCATGGATGGTGAGTGTAATCACAATACTTTTCAATTTCGTTGTTCCTCATTGTAGTTGTTTGTTAAACCTTGTCCTAAGGAATCATTTACTTAAAGTGAAACTGTGGGCAATGTTGGAGTTCTTTTACTGTTTTGCCTTAAAGTGGTGTTTCCACCAAAAAAAAAGTAAAAATAGCTTAAAAATCATAAAAAAAAGAAATAAAAAATAATTGGAAAAAATGTTTCACTCACCTCTAAATGCCTAATGCTAGGGGGTCCCTCGTAGTCTGCCACCTTCAGTGCCCGGGCACTGACATCACTTTCCCTCGGCGCCGCACAGTCATCTGGGACCTGTCGCGTGTCCTAGATGACTGTGCGGCGTATTGCGGCGCCGCTCGCGCATGCGCAGTGGGTGCTCGGCTGTGAAGCCACAGCCCGGTGCCCACAGTAAGAATGCCGGCACCGCGAGCGGAGCGGGAACGAGAGGGGGGCTTCGTTCCCCCACATCGCTGGACCCTGGGACAGGTAAGTGTCCGATTATTAAAAGTCAGCAGCTGCAGTATTTGTAGCTGCTGACTTTTAAATTTTTTTTTTTTTAGGGGGCACCCCACTTTAAGTAATACACCTGTTTATCATGTTGTGCTTCTTGCTCTTTTTTTTGCCAGTGGATGCAGGAATTTGGCTTGTTCCTCGCAGTCCAGATCTCAGCCGAGGACGTGAAAAAGAAAACAAAGACCCCTCTCCAAAGGTACAACGCAGGAGGAGTCTTAAGATCAGTAGTACTACTCTGGAACCTGCACAGTGGCAGAATGAACGAGCACAAATAATTTGCAGTGCCAGTGACTTGAAGTGTATGGACGAATTTCTGCAGAAAAAGGTGATAAATTATGTACTTTCATTGATGTTTTTGGTTCTGCACTTATAATATTATATATATATATATATATATATATATATATATATATATATATATATATATATATATATATATATATATATATATATATATATATATATATATAATATTTTAGGTTTTGTAGCCTACCCTAACATTGTATACATTTTTGTCGAGGCAGATAGGGCTCTACTGTGGTAGCAAATTTGGATGCATATATTTTAATTTCCTTGGTTTTTGTTAGGAATAAATGGCAAAATATAATAGAAAAAGTATTTTTCTGTAATTTTTGCCAAAGCAACATGTCGGTAAATTGCATAAAATAAAATTAGCAAAGTCTGCTGTGTAAAACAATATCACATTATTGCAACTTTTATTAAATGTAGCAGTATGGTAAAGCCCAAAATAAATGTATGCATTTTACTTTAGAAGAGTTATTTGCCTTTTCGGTGCTACAGCAAAAAAATGGTTTGCTTAAATGGTTAGCGTAGCATTAATATGAGATTAAAGCAGCTCCTAGATTATTCAATTTTTTTTCCTTCCACCACAGGTAGGTGCAGGGTGCCCTCCTGGCCATCAGAAAACCGTGATCACTGCTAGCAGCTATACCTGCTGGCAGTATTAAAAAAGAAAAGTAAAAATCTGACAGGCTGGTTGCATTCAAGTTGATCGATGGGTATCGATCAACTTGAATGCAACCAGCCTGTCAGATTTTTACTTTTCTTTTTTAATACTGACTCTCAGCCGGTTCCTGAGGGAATTTCGATCCATGTATGGCCAGCTTAAGTTGGATCGATGGGAGCACAATTTAACACTATAGCAACCTTTTAACAGGTTTGCGATCACTAAAAATTTGAATGACATGTGTGTGTGCAATGCTGACGTCATTGTTGGGAACCAAGGATTAATATAGAGAAGGAATATGTTTTATATTTATATTGTGCAGCAGCAGTTCTGTTATAATGATCTGTTGCTGCAGTGACAGGTGGACAGAGCTATAACACTGCACTCCTGGTGTAAATTGAAATGTTTGCTTTTACAGCGCATTGCTGATTGTGGGAGTCTGCAATCCTGACTTCTCTGGGAAGTTGTGATTTGATATGCTTGTATCTTCTAATGTTTGTGAGAATGTTTTGGGCATTTTTATACAATAAAAATTGTGGTGGTGGTAATGCACTTGGCGTGTGCACCCTCCTGACAGTGTTTTTTTTTTTTTTTTTTTACATTTAAAGTTAGTCTAGAGTGCATTTTCCTTTTAATTCCAGAGATCTTATGCCAGGGCAGCTTGCAGCTTTCTTTTTCATTGTAGTTACATGTACTTTTCTCATTTTTAGATTAACGATCTGGATTCTGAAGATGGAAAGAAGGATTCCTTTGTGGACGTTCTGTTCAAAAGAGCTCTGAAGGAATTCCGGCAGAATATTTTCAGCCTGTATTCAACCACACTCATGGTAGTTTTCTTGTAAAAAAAAAAAAAAAGATTTTGATATATGTAACATTTAACATAAGGTCACCATTTACTGGAATTCATAGTGGCCTGGGCACTCTTTAAAATTCCCTCTCTCCTCTGCATAAAAATGTCAGTGTTGATTAAAGAGTCACGCAGCAGTCAGAAACAGCTACATCAATCTGTTGCATTGAGAGGACGGCACTGAGGCTGGAGTGTCCATACCACAGACACTTCATTCCCAGTGTAGGTTTAGCCCCTTGCTAGCCAGGATACTAGAGATTTCCTGGCCATTGGCATATTTGGACACTGTTGTCAGCCAGCATCCTGCCCCTTTGTTTACTTACAGTTGTCAACTGGGAAATCTCCCAGCTGGCAGCTGAATGGAGCTGGGGGTGCATTACTAGTTGCTAGAACACCAGCATTCTAGCTAATGTGCTAGAAGATGTAACATAGACAGCTTCCCAGCATATATGCAAAACTCTGAGGCCTGCGGCATCTCTATACACCAAGTCAAAGTTGGTCGGTCCTAATTACTGCTTATCTGCAAACTGGCGGTAATTATTTTTTTAATCTGTCAAAGCCATAGGGGATAAATTCTAAAATGTGTGGTAGTAAAATCTACCTTATTCTGGCTCTTGTGTTGATGATGGTACCAGATTTTACAAATTAGGCTCAGGCCATGTTAAAGGGGACATACTGCCAGAAAAGTGTCCTTTATTGCTTTATTAAATCCCCCCTTGTGTTTGTGATTCCATAGAGCATTACAAGTTGTCACAATAATGATTGTGACTACTGTATTTTTATACAAAACAAATCTAAATATACATCTTTTAAAATCCCATTGCCAATGCTACAATGCTTTGCATTAATTCATGTCTGAAGGCATTTTCACTTTACTTAAAGCGGTTCTGCACTCGTTTTTTTTTTTTTTTTTTTTTTGGGCTATATGCCAAGGGCATATAGCTCAATTAGGGGACTTACCTGTTCCATCTTCCATCTCGATCGCCGCCGGTTTTCCTCCGATAAAATTCTTCATCTTCTTCTTGTCTGCTGGGGTCCATCTTGCCTGTGGGCATGTGAAACCCCACAGGCACTTTAGATGGCCCAGCATGCACCGCCGTTACTCGCGCGTGCGCAGTAACGGCACATCTGCCGACATCTCACGAGATTTCGGAAGATGTGGCCGAAATCTCGCGAGATTTCGGAAGATGCCCGCACTGACTCCTGGGATCAATGACACCAGATCCCAGGAGACAGTGTGGCCTGACGACGATCGACGCAGAGACCCCGCCCACCCCCGAAGAGACAGAAGACAGGAAGTCATCAATTACAAGGTAAGTAAAAAAAAAAAAAAAAACACATTTCATTTAGTACTCTTTGCCTGATTTGGAAGGCAAAGAGATTTACTAAATGAAATGTGTGCCGAACCGCTTTAAATTATAGAGCTTTATCAGTAAAGCCATGCAAAGCCCAATGAAGCTTGGTAGTTTATTACGCACATCCAGATCTCTATTTCAGCTGTTTACACATAAGGTATACGATTTCTGATCTGGATTATTGGGTAGTAGTGCTTTTTAGATATTGATTTAATACCAGTGGTGGTCAACTTAAAAATTATTGGGGGGGGTCACGTGCAGCCCCCAACAATTCAAAGTTGAAGTATAATAACCCCCAGCATTGCTGTCAGTGAGTGCAATAATAACCCCCAATATTGGTGTCAGTGCACTAATCACCCCCAAGTGAGTGCAGTAATAACCCCAACATTTTTGTCGGTGAACACAATAATAGCCCCAACATTGGTGTCAGTGGATGCAATAATAGCTGCCAACATTGGTGTCTGTACTCCCCCCCCCCCCCCCTTTCCAAAATTGGTGGTCATTGGCAGAGAATTTAGATCCCCCGCATTGATGGCCAGTGGCAGTGAAATAACTGCCCATAGTACACTTTTTCTCAGTTGCAGAGATAACTCTGCCCACAGTACAGTCTTTCTCTCAGTCTTTCTCTCCGTTGCGGATGCTGGAAAACAGGGAGCGTTCTGATACCTGGCTGTCCTCTGTATGCAGCCTAATAGCCCGCAGAGGGATGGCAATCCATGTGTTGGGCACCAGGGATCTATACTATTGTTTGTTTGATACTTTATATGACCATCTTGATTCCTTGTAGATATACATATGTAAATAAATGTACTTGTGTGACCTGTAACAGGGAGAGGATGGAAAGAGTATCCGATACCGAGATCTAGGTGCCCTGTTTGAGCAGATCCTTGATAAGACCATGAAACAACATCAGCCACGGAGCTGGAGTGAATCACCAGTGAAAGTTTGGATCAATACATTCAAGATTTTCCTGGATGAATTTGTCACTGAATATAAACCCCTGAACTATACTCCAGGAAAGGTAATTGTAAGCACCTCACTTGCAGCAGTAAAGCCAGACATAGACAAGTTTCAATCTGAGCCGAGCTTCAAACCATGTATGTGCAGGCTGGATGTATCTACCAGCCTTCCGGATTTTACATGAAATTTTTGCAAGCATCCCCCCTCCCCGGAAGAACAAAATGGCTCAGCAGGATGAATTCTCCTGTCAACACTGTCTGTGTTGATGGGGGAATCAAGCGATTTTCTTCCCTGCAACCTAAAGTTGCAGAAAAGAAAATCGCTCCATCTATGCCGGCCTTAGCCTTATGCGATATATTTTTCTATTGAAATGAAAATGATGTTGTGTTTTTTCCTTTCAAGATTCAAAAGACAGAACGGAAGAAAAGAAGGAAAAAAGAATCGGATATTGTAAGTTTATGGGAATCATCTTGTCAGTTTTACCGGTCCTCATCTTTTAGTTGATTAGCCTGCTTTTTACTCTATTTTAAGCATAAATTTGTCAGTGTCATCTATTGTATCATTTGTATCTGCTGTACCCAAACAAAGTTTGTGTCTTTTTTTTACCACAAATAGAGCTTTCTTTTGGTGGTATTTGATCACCTCTGCGGTTTTTATTTTGTGTGCTATGACAGCGACAATTTTGAAAAAAAAATTATATAAATGTCCCCAAATATTTAAAAAAAAAAAAGAATTTCTTCATCAGTTTAGGCCAATATATATTCTTCTACATATTTTTGGTAAAAAAAAATCGCAATAAGCGTAAATTGATTGGTTTGCGCAATAGTTATAGCATCTACAAACTATGGCAAATATTTATGGCATTTTTATTATTTATTTATTTTTTACTAGTAATGGCGGTGATGTGCAATTTTTTGGTATTGCAAAAGAAACAGATCGGACACTTTTGTCACTTTTTTGGGACCATTGACAATTATACAGCGATCAGTGCTATAAATATGCACGGATTACTGTGTAAATGTCACTGGCAGGGAAGGGGTTAATACTGGGGGGCGCTCAAGGGGTTAACTGTGTGTTCCCTCATTGTGTTCTAACTGTGTGGGGATGGGAGTGACTAGGAGAGAAGACATATCTTTTTCCTACTTAGGAACAAACGACATGGCTCCTCGCCTCTGATAGCACAGGGATTTTACACACACTAATCCCCATGTTGGCACTCGTGCGTGGCTGGCGGCAAACTTGGCTATCGGCCACGTGCATTGGGTCCCCCACCGTGCAGTGGGCTCCCTCTGGTGGTCGAAAAGTGGAAGGGCGTACCTGTACGGGGTTTTGCCCAGGGGAGCCATTCTGCTGCAGTATATCTGCGTGAGACATTCGAGAACGGGTTAACATCTCCTGTGGTGTCTTTTTTACTCTTTCCACTTTTTACCCATTTTTCTCTTTTTGTATTTTAGTTGGAGGAGCACAATGGCCATATATTTAAAACTACTCAGTACAACATTCCCACATACTGCGAGTACTGCTCTTCACTTATCTGGATCATGGACCGAGCAGCTGTTTGTAAATGTAAGAATGCATGAAATACGTTAATCCAATTAACAGATGCAGTTGTGCATGTCTGACATGAGCTCATATTGATTTATGCAGTTATGACATATATATATATATATATATACATATATATATATATTTTTTTTTTTTTGTGTGTGTGTGTGTATATAATGAAAAATAGGGGTGTAAACACAACTACCCTCCCTTCTTTCATTCTTTCAGCTTTTAGAAATCTGCTGCACTGTTTTTCGGCATTATAAAATACTTGCTGTAAGCTAAAATATAACCGGTATAAGCCAATGTGTCTGATAATGACTCTCAGATGTAGGAGGACTGTTTAATAAAATGAATGTTGTATAAAAAAATAAATTTTGTTATCTTTTGAATTTGCATAATATAGAATGTCTAGTATGTAGAATGCCTAAACGTCAATACCTGTTTGCTAATAACTACCTTGGTACTGTTTCTCAGTGTGTAGATTTGCCTGCCACAAGAAGTGCTGTTCACAGATCACTACTACATGCAGTAAAAAGGTAGATTCACTATTTATCATGAGACTTGGACTTTTATAGCAATGTGTTGCCTAAAATTATTTCTGTCTTTATAAAAATATTCATCTTTACAGTGTTACCCTCCTGTCTGATTAGTCTTTGTTTTGTGCTATTCTTAGTATGACAATGAACTGTCCCCTCGCCACTTTGGGATAGAATTGTCACGCCTTACCAATGAGGACCGCTTAGTACCTGTGCTGCTAGAGAAACTCATCAACTACATTGAGATGCATGGCTTGTATACAGAAGGAATATACAGAAAACCAGGATCCACCAACAAGATTCGGGAACTTAGACAAAACCTGGACACAGGTAACACAGCGCCCGCTCTCTTCCACCTTTCTGACTATGTTTCTGTTAATAGCTACTCTGTGCAATAGTTTGTAGCTGCCATGTTCTTTGCATTTAGCTTGCCTATGTCTTCTGGCTATGTCATTCCCAACTGTGGCTAACTGTGCTAGTGCCTATTATTAAAAGCATTTCAGAAGAAAGAAAGAAAGATTATAAATGTACAAAAATTAACTTTTGTAGATGGGATACCTGCTTCTGAGCTGCCACTTTTTTAACATAAATATTGTACTCCTCCTGATAAATGTATCTAAAGAAAGTGTTCAATATATATTCTTTTTTATTTCATATTCCTTTGTTTTTATTTCCCTCATTCACAAGCAGACTATCATGAGCGAATAACACCAAGGTAATGGAGTAGAACAAACTATAAGGCCCTGTTCACACGGGCATTAAATGCAGGAGTTTGGGGAGCGTTTTTAACTCTGCTCAAACTACTAGTAAAGCAGTCTACAATTGATAATATGGACAGCACACATTATCAAAACATGAAGAGTCACATTGCTGCTCTTCAAAAATGAAACTTCCTGTGGAGTTTGGAAGGAGTTGAAGTATCTTACTGCCTTCTATTCAAGTCTATGGTAACCCACCGTAAACTCAGTGACATAGATTGTGCGATGTGTTTGCAGCGCGTTAGGCCTTGTTCACAGCAGCCAAGAATGTAGGCATCGGGAGTGCACTGCCAGGCATGCTTGAACTGTTGCAGAACATCTGGCATTGTTAGTCAAAACCCTCTGTTGTCTATTTTTTTAGGCCACGTTGGTCTGCTTGTAAATGTGGACAAAAATATAAATTAAACATAATGAAAAAGGAAATCCTATAATGAATACTATATTTATGTGAATTTACCTACTGGTTCTACATTATTTTCATTAATTTTTTTAACTCCTTTTTTTTTTTTTTTTAAGGCAGTAGTAGATGTCTTTTCCCTGATAACAAATGTTCAACATTTCCTAGCATTAAAATTATATTGGGTTTTGTCTTCTGTCCCATCTTGCTTTAAAAGCGACAACAAAAGAGGAAAGTAAATCCTATTTATTTTTCAGACATTAAGGGACACAGGATCAGCTTGAAATCAGACAGTAAGACCCCTTTCACACTGGGGCCACGGCCGCGTTAGCTCTAAAGCGTTGCTTGTTTTATCGGCGCTTTATCGCTGTTTAAGTTGCGCTTTTCGGCGAAGGGGTTGAAAACTCCTGTGTTGAGGCGCTTCCGAAGCGCTGCCCATTCATTCCAACAGGCAGGGCATTTTGGGAGCGCTAAAAACAGCGCTCCCAAACCGCCCCAACGATGCTGCCTGCCGGACTTTTCATAACATCCAGCAAGTTCACCGCCCGAGTATGAAAATTCACACTTAAACGAATAGGAGGCAGTTTTCAGGCACTTAGCAGAGGCTATTTCCAGTGCTAAAGTGCTTAAAAACTGCTCCAGTGTGAAAGGGGTCTTGGGTATGCTGCCTCCTACAGGAGAAATTGGACATCACTAAACAAAAAAGCAGTTAGCTAGCCAGGTAAATTTTCTGCCCGTTCCTAGCATGCTTCAGTTTTATGCTAGATGGTTAGTTTTTTTTCTTCAGAGTTGAACTGTTTTTTCTAGACATTTTTTTTTCTTTTTCAACGAGACTTTATTTTTATATCAAGACTTCATCTTTTTACTGCTGAGCTAATCCTCTGCGCCACCTTGGAGCCCGCACCCAGATTCCACTGGCCCCAAGATTGTGGGGCCTGCCAGTACTGTGACATGCAGGAAGTAGTCTTTGCCTACTGTGCTCCCCAAACACTTGGTGTACTGGTTAGTTATCCACAGAGCACTTTTTACAGGTCCAGAGCCATGCCACTGCCCCTGATGTGACCCAGTCTCTTATGACTCCTTTGGGAGTATGCCCATGGACTGGTTCAAGGTTTCCTGGAATGTGACCTTTTCTCACCAAGCTCCGCATTGTGTGCTCTCCAGCAAGTCTCTTAGAACTTTTGTCATTTTATACTGCGAGCATGGTATGCTATTGTGACCCAAACTAAATTTACAGGTTCTACTCAAGGCTCCACTGGGTCCTCTTATGTAGCAACCGCTTGCAGTGCAGACAAGGTCAGAGCTTGTCCCAGCTCTAGACATCTATTTGAAAAGGACAAATTCCTTGAAGTCGCACATCTCTGCGAAACCCCATAGGAAGGTGTATGACAGCCTCAGCCCAGGCTCCAACCACACATTGGGGGTGTGGCCTGGTTGGAGCCCAGGCTGTCATGCACCTTCTTACGGGTTTTACAGAGATGTGCGACTTTGAGGACTTTTCCATTACATGGTACGCTATTACTTCTCCCTCCATTGTTTTCTTAATTACATCATCACCAAGGAAAGGTTTAATGCACTTGGGAGTTTAATGCTGTGCCACTAACTCTAGTGTAAAAAGAAAGGAAGGAGGGCGCACTGACCTAGTGCATTACCACAAATAAAGCTTTATTTGAATGTAAAACAGCAAAATTTATACTCACAAACGAGTATTGATAGAAGGCATAAACAGTAAAGCAAGTCCACTATTCTGAACTTCAACAAGCCAGGACCTGACGTTGAGTGGATCGAACGATACCTCAAAATGGCTGACACGTTTCAGGGGAGAACCCCTTTCCTCAGAGCCTAAAACGGCAATGGTCTCTCTTCTATGAACTCCTCTATATATGCATGTGTGGCAGTACACCCCACCCTCAGGTCACACCCACTCGTATTGTATGGGTGTACCTGGTCGACAATATGATCACCATTTAACCAAAAAGCCAAAAGGTATATAGTGAACATCCATAAAGCTGTGTGTCTAAACACATGGAATATACATTGTCAATAAGCCCGCACTTACTCTTACTGTCAGCAACATCTGAGGAGGATGGAAAGCCACTGGACTGGCCTCCATCCTCCTCAGATGTTTTACATTCAAATAAAGCTTTATTAGTGGTAATGCACTAGGTCGGTGCACCCTCCTTCTTTTCTTTTTTCTTTAGTGTATGAATACCCATTATTCTGAGGAGGGCTGCAAGACGCCAGGCATTACTATATGAAGCTGACTACATTACGTATTGAGGAGCTAGACACCAGAGCGCAGGAAAAAAAATTTTCGTACTCTTGTGTGTCGTGCTCTCCACTCCAGATTCCTGCCTTTGTATTGTAAAGTAGTCTTCCCACAATTGCTCTGTCTGCAAAGGTAACGCGATTATACCTCGGTTTGTCTTTGCTGCCACCTTTTGTGATTCATTCACCTCTGGCCATATCTATGTCAGATCACAAAAGCAAGAGGAGTGGTCCCACGGGCCCCTCCAGTTCACAACCCACTAACAACTCCGAGTCTGCGCGCAGTGTCCATCCTTAGGCGCCTTACACAGATTGCCAGGATTGTTGCCCCCTGCTCACTTTTTTAAATCCTTCTTGACTCTCTCAGGTGTGACTCCCTTCTCTGTGTGATACCGTTGAACTGCCTTTCAATGCCCTAAATGTTTCTGATTTGAAAGCAGGATTTTTGTACTTATTGTAAAATCTGTTTCTTGAAATTCTTTAAGGGACAGAGGTCCCACCTGTGTTTTATCCGTTCCTATTACTACTTTTGTACAAAGCTGAAGCATGCTGATAGTGGGGGGGGGGGGGGGTTATAACTGCCTGGCTAGTGCTGTTTGTTTGCCAGTGTCCAGTTCTTCCTGTAGTTAGCAGTATAACCCGATTGTCACTGATTTCCTTTTGTGTCCTTAATAAATGCCAAGAAATGCATTGTACAAGAAGTACAAAAATGCTGTTTTGTGTTCTTCCATATTCTAGTCTAACCATTATATTTTTCTACATATAGTGTGTATTTTTTTGACTTAAAGACCATCTCTACCAGGGTCTTATTTTCATAATACAATTCCTTAAGCCAAATCCTGATCTTTGTTAACCCTTCTTTTCAGATATTGATAGTGTTAATCTTGATGAATATAACATCCATGTGATTGCCAGCGCGTTCAAGCAGTGGTTAAGGGAACTTCCCAATCCATTGATGACATTTGAACTGTATGATGAGTTTCTCAGATCTATGGGTGAGTAATAATAAGTACTTGTAAGCTTGTTATCTGCCTTGTTGCAGTCACAATTTCCAGTTTCATGTTATACGTATGTTTTAGTCTATTTCCACATAATTGCAATTTTTTCTAAATGGTCTTGTTTTATTAAATGTAAAATGCAATTCTTTATATCAAAGCTGTTTTAAACCTCCAAAGCTTTAGGCAGCAGTTTGGTTTACTTGTATTTTTATTCTTTCAAATATGTAATTCATTTTTTTTTTATTGCAGGTCTTGGGGAAAGAAAGGAAACTGTAAGGGGAGTTTATTCTGTTATCGATCAGCTATCTCGAACGCACCTAAGCACTTTGGAAAGACTTATCTTTCACCTTGTCAGGTATCTTGTATCTTACAATGTTCTGCTGATTACAGTGTGAATTGTTTGCCAATGTGACAGTATACATCCCTTAGTTGGATATATACGCATTTTAAAATATATATTCATGGTAATATTATTAATTACTTGTTACCTATATTTTTAGGATTGCCCAGCAGGAGGAGACTAATCGCATGTCTGCCAATGCATTAGCAATTGTGTTTGCGCCTTGTATTCTCCGTTGTCCGGATACCACAGACCCATTGCAAAGTGTTCAGGACATTGGCAAGACCACAGCGTAAGAAAGATGAACAGTAGCTAAAAACTTTGTTTAGAATCAGCACTAATGACCCCTAGTCAAACCAAGCAACTCACAGTTTATTGCATGACCTCTATTTCTCTTAGGAATGATGTATAGATATTGCAATGTAACATCCCCGAATATAATCACCTATATGATGATGCTTTCTTAGTCTGCAACGATAACCTCTCTTCTTACACTATAGGGTCCATGTATTAAGGAGAAGAATGGGCTTACCTTGGCCATACTGCTGTTTCAAAAACATACAAACATACACACATACACACACACACACACACACACACACACACACACACACACACACACACACACACACACACACACACACATTTAAAGCAGTAGTAATGTCTGCTAGTCAATTCCATAATGTGCAAATATGCACCACATACTAGCACATTATGAAAGACTTACTTTAAAACAAACCCCCCCCCCCTGAAAGGTGCCAAATGTGACACCAGAGGGGGGGAGGGTTCCGATGAGCTGTCACCACTGACAGGGCTTCTATTTTCACCGGGGTTTAACTTCCAGGTTCATGTGCTCCAGCTGTTAGAATGTCTCAGTTTCACTGGCTTTGGGAGTCTGATGCCAGTGGAGAACTATTAATTTGAATGTACGTTGTTTTGTGCACTAGATACTGTGGGTGCGCGCCACCGGAGGCGTGTGCCCGCTGCACGGGAGCCAATCTGTGGGTCTGGCAGACCCGATGTCAGCCGGCCACCCGCGATCACTCCACAGAGAGGCAGAACAGGGATCCGCCTATGTAAACAAGGCAGATCTCCAATCTGACAAGGAAGTACACTGATTTTTTATTTTTTTTTTG
The DNA here is from genome assembly GCA_028564925.1 of Lithobates sylvaticus. Lineage (NCBI taxonomy): Eukaryota > Metazoa > Chordata > Amphibia > Anura > Ranidae > Lithobates > Lithobates sylvaticus. The sequence continues at coordinate 499,113,236 of CM053029.1, forward strand.
GATGTGTATTATAGCAGAAAGTAAAAAATATTATTATTTTATTTTTATTTTTTTCAAAATTTGTTTATAGCGCAAAAAATAAAAACCACAGAGGTTGATCCGGTACCACCAAATGAAAGCTCTATTTGTGGGAAAAAAAGGACGTACATTTTTTTTGGGTACAGCGTCACACGCCCACGCAATTGTCAGTTAAAGTAACGCAGTGCCGTATCGCAAAAAATGGCCTGGTCATTAAGGGGGTAAATCCTTCCAGGGCTGAAGTGGTTAAAGAGGCTCCACGCCATGGTCTGCATATTTTTAATGGGCTGTAAAATGCAAGTGATATCAAATCTCTACTATAAATGTGCCCTGTTAGCTCCGGTTTTATTAATGAGATAAAAAAACATTTAGATATTCAGTGGCTATAAAATATTCAAAACTAAAGATGCACTATGGTGTCAGTGAGGCTGCAAGCAAAAAAAAAAAAAATTGGTTGATATTCAAATCCCTCAGGGTATGGTAAATATTTGGAATGATATAAATAAAGGGCTAGACACCAGGATGCTCTATGGCTGTGTCTGCCCGGTACTTATAGCAGCGCTAAGTGATAGTTTTTCAACTTGATTTGAAAAAATATGTATATATATAAACATTAGTGTATATATAAAGAGTATATATATAAAAGGTAAAGAAAGTGCACCTTTAAATTACACCTTACAAGGTAAGAGAAAGAGCACCTCTAAATTATGCCTTAAAATTATAATACTACGTGCATAAATTAATAAATCATATGTGCACGTGAATAAATAAATAAATGAATAAACATTGATCAATAAATAAATTGCACTGCGTGTCTTCATAAAGCAAAAAGTCCACGTGATAAACAAACGATCCTCCAATCTGATGGACCAGCAATATGGCAATAGTGACAGTTCAAAAAAACATGCGACAGTATGGTTCTGTGTGGATATTCCGTGAGTGATCCAAGCCTTCCACCATAGATATCACCGTGTTAGAGGGTTGTCCCCTTTTGGGGGTACACTCACCAGAAGTATACTTTAAAAACGCCTGTAGTAATAGATCATGTGGACCTTATCCACCAGCATCAGCCAAAGATTTCACCAGCGCGTGAATATAACCAGAACATCAGCCTCCTTCTCCAGTATTATTCAGTCATATCCCCCTCAGCGCGGTTATTAAAGTTGTGCATGAAAATAAACATGGGGCCACATAGTGTAATATTGCTAAAAATTCATTTATTGAAACAATTTTCCCCTTAGACATAGAAATTCCCCCTAGTGGGTTAAGCGTACCAGCAATAGTTAAAAATGCAGCATTCGGATAAATGTATAAGCGATACTGTGCCTGCTCACATCCGGCGCTATTGTGTGAGGAGAGGCGTGCCGATTACCAGCATTTCCGTGTTTACATGTGACCGGCTGTGATTGGACACAGCCGATCACGCGGCTCTTTACACAGATCGGGGGCGCACCGCGTCCTAGCAACACGGTGCAGCCACGATCGCTGAGTGCCCCCGCTGGCACGCGGGAGTGGCCGTTCCCTGCCGCCGTCATATGACAGTGGCCCAGAAGAAGAGCTGAACCGCCCCGTCGTCATTTGACAGTGGGCGGGCAGCAAGCAGTTAAAGATTAAAATACAAATCTGTACACTTACACAGATGAGCGCTGCAGACTGAGTTTGCAGCAGCGTGGCGTCAGTGCGCAAGTTCCGCCCTGACAGGTTTCGTCCAATGGGACATTTTCAGGGGGCCCGAACCATGCTGTTGGCATGAGCCTGATTTTGTTGTGGTTATTTCTCTCTGCACTACCAACATGTATGAAGTTTCAAGGAACTTTAGCAAAAATGCTGATGTTTGTTTGCAGTGCACATCACATACACTCTAGCTGAATTTTGCAATTGCCAATATTTTGACTTGTACTTGTGACTTTAAACTGAATACTTTGACATATGTCAATATTTCCATGCTATACGTTTCCAAAAGTAGCATATAAATATATATTTTTACTTGATATCCTTTTGGTCCTACTATATCTGAATTTGCTTCTGTTTCTTGATTAAAGGTGTGTAGAGCTGATTGTTATGGAGCAGATGAATAAATACAAGGCTCGACTGAAGGACATAAATAGCCTGGAATTTGCAGAGAACAAAGCCAAGAGTCGTCTGTCCCTTATCCGCAGGTCCATGGTAAGTTGAATGTGGTTGCTTTGGGGAGGTAAAGGGAATTTCCTATTTTTAACTACCACACTCAAAACTATGCATATAAACCCCCCCCCCTCCCGACCCCCCCCCACACACCCCCCCAACCCACCTCTTATATATTTTTACTTGATATCCTTTTGGTCCTACTATATCCCAACCCCACCACACCTGAATTTGCTTCTGTTTCTTGAGCACACCCTATCCATCCATATTTTATTTCTTCTCCCATACTACCCCATTCCTATCTCCCTCTACCCACCCCCCTACTACCACCCCCCCCCAAACAACATATACACCCTACCGACAAATTACCCCAACCCTATATAAAAACCCTTCCCCTTACTTTCTTAACCACCCCCCACTATGTTTTAACTCTCCCCTCATACCAAATAATACCAACAATCGCATACCTCCTCCACATTCACTCAGACCCCCCCGCCAAACCCCTACACAATAACTGTTCCCTCTTAAAGGTGTGTAGAGCTGATTGTTATGGAGCAGATGAATAAATACAAGGCTCGACTGAAGGACAAAGGGAATTTCCTATTTTTAACTACCACACTCAAAACTACCTCCTTTTTTCACCATCTTTAACTCCTCTCCTGCTTCTAACCTTCTGCTTTCCTTTCATCTCCTTCTCAATCCAGAAACCCGTACTAATTGCAGTTAGATTTATGAGCATAAACCGCAGCACCTTGCCGGTATGTATACTCAGATCAGGCTGTCTGTGGCATTCACTCATTTTGTTCCCACCCATATCCTTAAACATCACAGTTAATCAGAGTAGCTAATTACACAGTCCTTACTAAGCATGTCTTGTCATTTTCACATTACTTCCATCATATAAGTTCACTAATTTTATCTACTTTAGAGAACTTTTACTGTGCATATTTTATGAATACTGCCCATGTTGTCCCATTCCCAATTTGCATTTATCCTTAATATAGCCCAGTAGATTTCATGTGTACCATAGTCTACACCCTGATGTTTTATGGCATACTTTATGTACATGTGTGCACTGTGTGTTTGTGGTGAATAGGTTGCAGGTTCAGAAATGCTGAGCTAAATTGCAACACCACCTAAAAATGTCTTGATGTTTATTAAGCATAGAAAGAACGTTCAGTAACAAAAAAAAAAGAAAGTCTTGCACTGTTCTCTTCTACTTCCCAAGCTTCCGTTTTTTGGCTAAAATGCCACCCATATCTAACAAAATCAACAGGGATGCAGGAGCAGAGGGTCCAAATTACACTTTACCAAGTCAAAAATTGTATATAGCTTCAGCTCCTTATATCACTGTATCTAGTAGTCATTTTGACATGCTATTTACACTCAAAGTAATCTCTGTAGCTTGCAAGCAGCTTGCTAGGGGGGTACTCGGAAGGCAGAAGGAGCCATGAGCACTGGCGGTCGACCCCAGAGGAGGAGGATCTGAGCTGCTCTGTGCAAATCCATTGCACAGAGCAGGTAAGAAATGTTTGTTTAAAAAAAACAAAAACATAATTAAAGGATTAAGATCACTTTAATATTATAAAAGTTTATTTAGATTTTAATTTTCCCAGCACAGCTTCACTTTCCTATTAAGAATATTGCCTTAAGCCAGGTACACATTATTCGTTTTGTTTTTTTCATTCAACCCCACGGGTTGAATGAAAAAAACTGTCGTCTCTGGTCGGACCCGCTGTACTAATCATGCAAGGTTAGTTCAGCGATCTCCCCTGCTTAGCTGTTGTGTTCTGACAGGGGAGCAGCACCCCCCCCCCCCCCCAAAAACACTCGGATCAGCGGTCTCTGCCATTGGCTGATAGATCACTGATCTGGAGTCGGTCGGATGATGGTTTCAGCATCCTCGTTTGACAGAAGTCGGACAGGCAAACATACACATGGGCCAAATGTCGGCTGTTGTCTCCCACATTCGGCCCATGCTTTAGTCAGTTTTGTTTGGCCAGTTAGGAGGATTTTGCCTCCACTAGTAATTTCTCCTCTTCCTTCCTCTTCCACTCCTAACCTCTTTTCTCTTTTTAACAAATCATATTTTAGGAAAATGCCAGTAAAACCCCCTGGTCAGTCACTCATTCCCTCTGACCAGATGTGCCTGCCTCTGTTTTCACCAGTCTCTACAGCCCTCCTCCTACAGATCCTGACTTTGCCTCTTCTAGTCCCCCAGAGATCCTGTACTCCCTCTGGCCACTTGAATGAAGGAGGAGAGGCTGTGGTAGATTGAGAGGAGCACAACAGCAACAGTCTGCCTGTGAGCCCCACACAAGCCTGCTCCTTAGCCTCTGCCGTGCTGTGCAGTTTAGATGCTCTGCGCTGTCACATACCAGCTTAGAAACAGTCACAGGTAGGGACATCCTCTGACTACTGTGCTCCCTACCTGCATACAAATCTCTCTTCCCATGCTGATATTGCAACCAGCCAGCCTGGATGATTCATAGCTCTCCCTCCCTTCCCACACAGAACTCTTCAACTTTCCCACTCACATTTCTGGAAATACAGCTTGAGGGGTTGGCAGACTGTCAACAGCTTCCCAACTTACTCATTTCTTGCCCCGCTCCCTCCCTGCCTGCAGCTTCCTAGGACACATCACACGTCCAAGGAGGCTGCAGGGCAAGTCTCCCTGTCCCACAGGATCTTGCACATGTGCAGTAGGGAGCCGGCTGTACAGTCACAGCCGGCACCCATGTCCAAGATGGCGGCACCGGAGATCTGCAGCAGTGAGAGGAACTGGCTGGGACAGCGCTGGACTACTGGTAAATGCCTCATTTTCTTTTTTCTTTTTTTAATGGTGAAGTTCCTCTTTAACTGTTTACCTTCTTGCTGGAAAATAAATAGAAAAATAAAAATGTCATGATTATCTAACTATAAAAAATGATATAACTTTATAGTCTTGAAAAAGGTTCAAATCGATTTTTAACAGTAGTGGCAGACATCCTACATTTTGATTTATGCTATATGTATAAGGATGGTATACAGTTATGAGGACAAGCAGCCATTGTGTGTTTTTTCAGGTTGCTTAAAGCACAAATCCAGACAAACAATTTTTATTTCTAGTTTTGAAAGTAGAAAAGATGTCAACATTTCTGTGAGGTTTTTGTTTCTGCCTGTGACTCCATTGGATACATTTTCCCTCATTTCCTGTCCTCTACAACAAATAAGGGGAGGGGGGATTGGCATCAATGGAACAGGAGGACACTGACCGCAATAAAATGTTGAAAGTTCTAACCCTTCCTTGCGTTTCTTAAAAAGTGTTTTTGTCTTTGTCACTGCACTGCATTAGTTTATTTTTTTATGTTTTTTTTTTGTTTTTTGTTTTTTTGTCTGTTTTTATGGTTTTTTTTTTTTTACTTGTTTACATTTTTTTTGTGACTTCCTGTCCTTGCAGGGAGTGACAAGAACTCCTCCCAGTAGAGACAGGGACAGCAAAAAAAAAAAAAAAAAAGACAAACTCTTAAACTTTTCATTTTGGATAGAGTAAGGTAGGGTTATAACACCTGTCAGATTTTTTTTCACCATCGGTGTTCCATTTCAGACATTTCCCTTCACTTCCTGTCCCATAGTCAAGCAGGAAGTGGGAGGAAATCCCTGCAAATTAAGGAAATTCCTTGGGGACCCCCAGGTCACCAGAACTTGTGTCCCCATTGGAAGACTAAGTTACTTTTCTGGGGACAACTCAAAATTTGGAATTTTCTTTTACTTTCACTTTTGATGGTAATGATAAACAGAACAAATAGAGGATGAATCTCTTTTAATGGGGGCACAGACAGCAATACACACTGACAGGTGTTCTAATCCCTCTCTCCTCTATCCAAAACGAATAAAAAGTTTTGCCTTTAATACTTTAACCTTTCATGTTCTATCTGAAAGTTTTGGCTGTAGTTGGTTTTAAGGCTAATGGCCAAAAGCAAATATTTAGTATGACATATCTACTTTTATATATCCAATTACGTAGACTTTTATTAGTGTCTTCTATCCCTTTAGGGCAAAGGACGCTTGCGTTCAACCTTGAGCCCTGTGATTACTGGGCGCTCCTCTATACCAGATGCTGCTGGCGATCATGGCCTGTCTACCATTCCTTCTGAGGATGAGACCACTGAACAAAAGGAAGCAGCTATGCAGCAAGAGGAAAGAGTGCTGGCTCATCAGATTGAGACCCTGCAGAAAGAAAAGTAAGTTTTAGGGCACAGTTAATGGTACAGTAGCAGGCTTTTGAAGAAATTGTAATTAATTATTTTCACAACAGCAAGCAGCAACCCAGAGCAACCAATCAAATCTTTTTACAGCAGTATAGCGCAGGAAACCAAATGCAAGCTGATCCTAGCAGCACTTCTCATTGTTTAATACTAAATAGGTTCAGTGGTTTGATTACATTAAATGCAGTTATGTAAATGTTATCGTTTGCTGCAATACTTTTGCAATTTAGGGATGATACTTCTTTCTTGTCCATTGAGGGAAGTGCTGCCTTACACAGACTCCTCATTGGATCTCACCACCTCATTCAGCCATGCACTGCCATTGGAAGCCCCCTCTTTCTTCACCTCCTGCTCTCTGCACTCTGCGTTCACAGGAGTCAAAACTACAGAGGAGACATCATGTATCAATGGACATTGAGAACAACATTGGGTGGTATACATCCGCCACAATGTTGATTTGCAGCAGAACCCCTGGGAACCACCAACATTTTCTCGTGGTCTATGGACCACTGGTTGGTGACCGCTGCTCTATGCAACCGCCCTAAGTTTTTACGTTTCTTCAGTAAACTATGGTCTGGACTTGAAAATCCTGGGCAGCTCTCCACTTAGCCAAGTAGCACAGGTTGCCAGTTCATCCATCTATCTATGTCTTTGCAACAATCCTGCTGTCAGTAGTCCAGTTCACACAGGACTCTGCTATTCAAATCTGATGAATAAATATGGGGTTATTGGTTTTCCTGTCCCCATCTCTGCAACCCACTATTATGAGTACCTAGCAGGCTTATGGTGGGTCATGATTACTTGTGTTTGGTATTGAGGATAATTTCTACAGATACAACTCTAGCAGAATTGCCATTTTGTGGAGAGTTACAGTTTCTAATTTTGTTTCTGAGCTGGCTTATACTTTTTGTACATTGAACGTTGGTCTCATGGGGAGTCCTGATCTTTTTTTTGGCTTGGGCTTACAAGGGGAATTTTACTGTTTAGTTCCTGCCTCCTCCTTATCCCTAACTTTATGTGACACAGCCCTATACATTAGGCAGAACACATGAACGCTTAGAAGTGTGTGTTAATGTGTGGAACACTGTGCTTGTGTGCTGCACATAACTCAAGCACTGACCAGCCAGGCATTGTCCCTGTGCTGTATATAGATCCTCGGAAATTACATAGGCTGAAAGAAAACACAGGGCCATATAGTTCAAACCATGCTAAAGGGGGGATAAATAGAAAACCTTCATATATACAGTACCCTTTATACCCACAGTTGATCCAGAGGAAGACAAAAAAACTTTTAATAGCATAGTCCAATTTGCTACAGTGGGGAAATGTGGGGATATTCCCTGGATCAGGAGTCTCTGTGGCTTTTACTATATAATCACCAGTCAGTGTCCCACCACACCTGCTATATGATAATGCTGTACTGCACTGGTGGCAGGAATATTATTTATTTGCAAAGGTTATAACAAACGACTACAAAAAAAAATTTTTTTTTTCTTTACCACTTAAGCCCGGACCATTTTGCTGGCCAAAGACCAGAGCACTTTTTGCAATTCAGCACTGCTTCGCTTTAACTGACAATTTCGCGGTCATGCGATGTGGCTCCTGAACAAAATTTACGTCTTTTTTTTCCCCACAAATAGAGCTTTCTTTTGGTGGTATTTGATCACCTCTGCAGTTTTTATTTTTTGCACTATAAACAAAAAAATAGCGACAATTTTGAAAAAAAACACATTATTTTTTACTTTTTGCTATAATAAATATCCCCAAAAAATATATATAAAAAATATATTTTTTTTCCTCAGTTTAGGATACGTGTTCTTCTACATAATTTTTGGTAAAAAAAATCGCCATAAGCATTTATTGATTGATTGGTTTGCGCAAAAGTTATAGCGTCTACAAAATGGGGGATGTTTTTATGGCATTTTTTGTCTAGTAATGGCGCAATCAGCAATTTTTATCATGACTGCAACATTATGGCGGACACATCGGACAATTTTGACACATTTTCGGGACCATTGGCATTAATACAGCGATCAATGCTAAAAAATTGCATTGATTACTGTAAAAATGTCACTGGCAGTGAAGGGGTTAAGTGTGTCCTAGGGAGTGATTCGAACTATGGGGGGGAGGGGCTGTGTGTGACACATCACTGATCACCGCTCCCGATTACAGGGAGCTGTGATCAGACAGAGTGTCATTAGGCAGAACGGGGAGATGCTTCTTTACATTAGCATCTCCCCGTTCTTTCTCACGGAGCTCCCGGCGGGCGTGCGTGCCCGCAAGCCGCCTCTTAATGGGCAATGTACAGGTACATTAATCTGCCTATACCTGCCCTTCTGCGCAGTATATCTGCATGAGGCGGTCGGGAAGCAGTTAAGATTGTCTGTCTGTCTTTTTTCACTTATTTAGCAAACATTAAAAACCCAGTGGTTATTAAACATCAAAAGAAAGCTCTATTTGTATGGAAAGAAATTCTAAATATTTTATATTGGTACAGCATTGCATGACATTCTGCAATTGTCATTCAAAGTGCAACAGCTCAGAACACCCAATAAGTGGATAGTATGCGACCGGTCTAAGCTTCGTGGCATGTTCACCAATGCCAGGAGCCTGGCGGACAAGATGGGTGAACTAGAGATACTGTTGTATGAGGAGGATTTGGATATTGTGGGAATTTCAGAGACCTGGTTCAACAGTTTTAATGATTGGCTGGCAACCATTCAAGGGTATACCCTTTATCACAGGGCTAGAGAGGGTAAAAAAGGGGGAGGGGTTTGTCTATATATCAAGAATAATGTACAAGTGAATGTGAGAGATTACATCACTAAGGGGGCTAGGGAGGAGGTGGAATCCTTATGGGTAGAGCTCCAAATCCATGAATGGGAAAATATTACTGGGATCATGCTATAGGCCTCCTAACCTGAGGGAGGAGGGGGAGACGGACCACCTATCACAATTTGGATTAGCAGCAAGGATGGGAAGTGTCATCATAATGGGGGATTTTAATTATCCAGACATAGACTGGGCAGAGGGAACCACGCATTCATCTAAGGCTCGCCAGTTCCTAAATGTCTTGCAGGACAATTTCATGGGTCAGATGGTAGATGCACCAACTAGAAATAAAGCATTACTAGATCTACTGATTAACAACAATACAGACCTGATCACTGATGTGGAAATACGGGGCAATGTAGGAAACTGCGATCACAGGTCAGTTGGCTTCAGTATAAATCACACAAATGGGAAACATAAGGGAAATACAAAGACACTGAATTTCAAAAGAGCCAACTTCCCTAAACTACGAACCTTGCTGCAAGGCATAAATTGGGATAAAATATTAGGAACAAAGAACACGGAGCAGAGATGGGTTCGCTTTAAGAGCATATTAAATAAGGGCATTAGCCAGTGTATCCCATTGGGTAATTCATTTAAAAGAACAAATGTCCTGGATGGCTTAACTCCAATGTAAAAGCAAAAGAGAAGGCCTTCCAAAAATTCAAGGTTGAGGGATCATCATAAGCATTCTGACTTTATAAAGAATGCAACAAGAAATGTAAGGGTGCAATTACTGTGGCTAAGATAGAACACGAAAGACACATAGCGGAGGAGAGCAAAAAAAATCCCAAGAAATTATTTAAGTATGTAAACTGTAAAAAAGAGAGGACATTCTATGCATTAAGGTGAAAAACTGTATGTAGTGCTCCAGGTTGCAAGCACTCCAGGTTGCTAGCGGCTGAATACCACAGCTAAAACGGCGGTAAAGCAGCGCTAAATATAGCGCTGCTTTACCGCTGCCGCCCGCATCCGCCCCGGTGTGAAACCAGCCTAATGTGAGCTTTGGGCATTAGGTCCTTCAGGCAACTATTTGGCCTGCATGTAGTCCCTGGCCAATTTGTTTTGTTTTTCTTGGATTTTTTAGCCTTCTTGCTATTTTTTCCACCCCCTCTGCTGGACTGCTTTTGGACATCCCAACAGTCTAAAGAATTAACATTTCCTTCAATTGAAGAGAAAAAATAAAATGGGATTTTTGTACTCTTTTATAAAATAATGTCCTCTCCTCTCACCTCTGTGTTTGTTTATGCTTTTGGTACTACTTCGATACAAAACTGAAGCATGATGGTTGTGGATGAGGTTATCCTGAAGGCCAGCATTTCTTTTTTTGTGCTGAAAGTGTCTATCTCTCCTGTGTAACTTCACAGTCTAAAGAATGTCTGTGTCCCTCGATGGACTCTTTTTGTATGTCCCTTCTGTTGTCATTACATACTTTCTAGCCATGAAACGAGTAAAATGAGGTGCTGCTATTACTTTTGTAAGAGCATTGGTAGTTATTGTATGTGTCTGTATGTGAGTGTGTGTATATATGTGTATGTATAAATATATAATACGTGTATGTATGATTATATTATTTTTTCTTTTACTTACCCTCCGTCTAGAGAGGAGTTGGCTTATGAAATGTTGGCATTAGAACCACGAGCCTCAGATGATGAAACCTTGGAGTCTGAAGCATCACTTGGCACAGCAGACAGCTCTGAGAACCTGAACTGTGAATCTGAGGGTGCGGCATCCAGCCGGACAGGTAGAATGAGACTTTTGTACACTTTTCTCTCGCTCTCTATCTTCACATTCTTTTCCACAGAAAGATTATTGTTATACACACACTCACACGATTTCACTTTTGTTTCCACAGATAGAGCCTTGGTTTTAAGCTCCATGCGAGGACCAAGAACGGAGCCAACGCGAGCCCGGAAACCGATCAAAAGAGAAAGTGACAATACAGAAAGTGGGGACCATAACCTTTCTTCTCCAACTGCCTCTTCCTGCTTACCCCACTTAGGCAGAAAGAGGTTCCACTTACACACAAAATCTCCCTTTTATCGGGAACCAGCTCCTGCCGACGTCTTGGACTCTGCGGCCCCGCTACATTTTACAAGTCGGGGAACTTTTAACCCTGAGAAGGGACGTCAAAAACTAAAGAATGTTAAACAATCCCCCCAGAAACCAAGGGATACTCCAGAGAGTGGGGAACAAAGGATTCTGGGATCCGATGGCAGCTCACAGTCCCTTGTCTTGTTTGGGAGCAATGAGTTTATGGTTTGAACAAAGTGTATACTGTGCTGTTTCTCCTGTTGACAATGCTCATTCCTAACCCTTTTCTTGCCAAGACATGTGCCCTCCACCATAGCTTTACCCTGGTGCCTCATTGCGGCCAGGAGCCACGGAGCATGGGCTGCCAGCAACATACCAAGAACCCCAAGGGGCCGTGTTAACAAAAGCCTTATCCAGCTGTATCTACTGCTTATGGGGTTCTTCATCCAGGACTCTTTAACACTCCCTGTATCAGCACATACTGATCTCAAGACAAAGAGGCTTTTATTATAAATATTATTATATTAATGTTATTAATTAATTTTATTTGTGGTTTCTAAGCCCTATATAAATAAACCATTCCCTTTAATTTAAAGCAGCATCTGCACTGTGGTTACACAAAGCTTTGATAGATTGGAGCCTCCTGCAATGCATGGCTCAACATTTCTGTGGGGTAAGTCACTCCAGCTTTTGAACTCCAAAGACATTTGTCTACACTGACTACCAGAACAACTCAAGCAATTGGATGAGTACATTCCATGTGTTTGCAGGATCCACAATATACCCTCCAGATTTCACAATGTTCCAAGGAATGGCATCTGGATGCTGAGAGTTCAGAGCTCAAAGATATTTAAGTGAAACCTTCTTTTATGCAGAAGAGAACTTGTATGGGACAGGCATAGAAACTGGGCCACTGCCTTGTTATCTAGAATATCTTGGCTGCAGATGTTATCCCATAATTAGCCTGCTGAACCTTATCCAGGGCAGATACTTCCATACTGAATGTAAATGGCCTGTACCTTGGAGAAGACACTGGGTGCAAAGTGCAATGGGAGACCATGCTGTTGTATGTATTCAGTAAAATCTTGTAAATTCACGGCTGTAAAATCCATCACATTGCGAACAAACCCAGAGCTTATTAAAGAACAAACGCTGCAAAACGTTAAAATGTAGTGTCTGTTTATTTCTTTTCTTGAAAGCTGAATTCCATGCAAGCAGTTAAATATACAATGTGAATTGTCATACACACCAAAGGGTTTGTTCTTCCACTTGACTCAGAGTATGCTTCCAACTTACTGATATGACAGTGAAAGGAGCAGCATAACTCTTTTGTAAAGTCAGCATTCTGCTCTCTTCTTCTGTAAGTACACTATGGGGTTGATTTACTAAAGGCAAATCCACTTTAATTGCATCCCAGTCTTATGCCTTGTACACACGGTCGGACATTCCGACAACAAAATCCATCTGATTTTTTACGACGGATTTTGTCCGAAACTGGTGTTGCATACACACGGTCGGACAAATTTGTGGGAAAATCGGATTGTTCTGAACGTGGTGACGTTCGTTGCGTACGATGGAACTACGTAGAGGCTAGTAGCCAATAGCTTTGGTCTCGTAATTTGATCTGAGCATGCGTGGCACTTTGTCCGTCGGAATTCTCTACAAGCGATCGGAAAAAGTCAGATAGGATTTTGTTGTCGGAAAAGTTTAGATCCTGCTCTCAAATTTTTTCCGTCAGAATTTCCGTCGAAAAAAGGCCAATAGAGCCCACACACGATCGGATTTTCCGACAACATACTCCATTCAGACCCTTTCCGTCAGAATTTCCGACCATGTGTACAGGGCATTAGTCCGTAGGGTTCACTATTGAGCTGGCCCGTCCTTTGCAGCTATAACAGCTTCAACTCTTCTGGGAAGGCTGTCCACAAGGTTTAGGAGTGTGTCTGAGAATGTTGGACCATTTTTCCAGAAGCGCATTTGTGAGGTCAGGCACTGATGTTAGATGAAAAGGCCTCGCCCGCGGTCCCTGCTCTAACTCATCCCAGAGGTGTTCTTTCGGGTTTAGGTCGGGACTCTGTGCAGGCCAGTCAAGTTCCTCCACCTCAAACTCGCTCATCCATGTCTTTATGGACTTTGATTTGTGCACTGGCCCAAATCATTTGGTGGAAGGGGGATTATGGTGTGGGGTTGTTTTTTCAAGGGTTGGGCTTGGCCCTTAGTTCCAGTGACGGGAACTCTTAAGGCGCCAGCATCCAAGACATTTTGGACAATTTCATGCTCCCAACTTTGTGGGAAGAGTTTGGGGATGGCCCCTTCCTGTTCCAACATAACTGTGAACCAGTGCACAAAAACAAGGTCCATGAAGACATGGATGAGCAAGTTTGGGGTAGAGGAACTTGACTGGCCTGAGTCCTGACCTCAACCCGATAGAACACCTTTGGGATGAATTAGAGCAGAGACTGCGGGCCAGGCCTTCTCGTCCAACATCAGTGCCTGGCCTCACCGCTTCTGGAAAAATAGTCAAACATTCCCATAGACGCACTCCAATTCTTCTGGGAACGCTGTCTACAGGGTTTAGGAGTGTTTTTTTTGTTTTGTACAAGCTTTATTTGAAGTGTAAAAAACATGCACTTCATTCACTACAATTTAAGGTGGCCCAATACACTGCACTGCCTGACATTGCAGTGTGATTCGGGCCCAGTGTGCTGCGGTAAAATATAGCATGTCTGAATTTTTTGGCGGCGCAGCGCTAGGCTGTGTTGCAGTGTGAATGTAAACACATAGGAAACAATTGTTTCCTGTGTGTCCCTGTGGTGACAGACGCTTTGCCATGTGGCAAAACGTCTGTCACCGCATATAGTGTGATTTGGCCCTTAATGATTTTTAATGAATACTTAAAGGGTATGTAAGCCTTAACATAAACTTCTTATTTGGTCTGTTAAATATACAGTTGAAATTTTTTTGTTATATCTGTTTATTTAAAGCGCAAAAAACACTTGTTGATCTTACTAGAAATCTTGCGAGCTGATGAATTTTGTGCTCTCTGTATATGCTGTACAGAACACCTCCCCATATATTATGGAGAAGAAGAGGAGGGGTGTGTTCTGTAATCCTGTCCTTTGAAGCAATACTGGGAAAGTGCTTACCCTAAAACAGAATGTGTGTTACTGACAGAATCACCTAGTGAAAACAAATACAATTTACAATAAAACTAATATAGCCACCATATCTAATGACTGGTAAGATTCAATATACTGTATTAACCATTTTGTTTTTGGATTTAGCTGCATGACAGGTGTTTTTGTATCTGCATGGAATTCAGCTTTAAGCAAAACTTTCATGTAATTTGAGTGCTGATTTCTGGACCTTTACAATATGGAAACATTAAAGGGTAACTCAACCTTCGTGGGGGAAAAAAAATAGCAAAAAATAAATAAATAATATAGCATATACATATTGTAATTGAATGACCTTTCCTTTTCAGTCTGCAGAGCAGTCATTGTCTGTAAAATACAATGCAATATGGCAACCTGGAGGTGTTCCGTACACGGAATGTGTATGGAACGCCCCCCAGATATGTAATTTCCTGCTTGTGTGATTGGCTCACTGATTTGCCCAGAAGTCTGCACTAAGATACAAGTCAGAATTCAGGCATCCCCTGCAACAAAAATTTCATTTTTGGTGAGATACTCCCAATAGGAAATCAAGTCTAATGGCCCGTACACACGATCCGAATATCGTACGACAGATCGTACAACCTTTTTCGCTTAATAGTCGCAAGTAGAAATTGAATAGACAATTCGGACGAAAACTATACTGACTAAACAAAAATCGTACGTTCTGGAATCGTACCAGGAAAATTTTAGTGCATGTCCGATCGAATATATATGCAGCAGCTGGTTGATAATTATGAAATCACTCCCATTAGACTTACTGAGCACATGAACACAGACACACACACAGGGATTTCTTCAGAATAACAAACGGTAGGAATCTGTAACAGTTTGTTAAAGCCCTTGTAATGTACATTCAATCAGAGGGGGATGTTTTTTTTTTTTCTCATCAAATGTGGAGTTACTCTTTAAATGTAAGTATTTTTACATGATATGATACTGATAACAAGTCAAATGAAGAATATTTTTATGTTTTTATTTAACAACTTGCTTACTGGGCACTTAACCCCCTTCCTGCCCAGACCAATTTTCAGCTTTTAGTTCTCTCACTCTTTGAATGATAATTGTGCAGTCATGCAACACTACCCATTTTTTTCCCACAAATAGAGCTTTCTTTTGGTGGTATTTGATCACCACTGGGTTTTTTTATTTTTTGTTAAAATGAAAAACGACCAAAAATTAAACAAAACGGTTTTATGTTTTGTTATGAAATTTTGCAAACGGGTAATTTTTCTCCTCCATTGATGTACACTGATGAGGCTGCACTGATGGGCACTCATAGGTGGCACTGGTGGGCATTGATAGCTGGCACTGATGGGTGGCAGTGATGGGCACTGGTAGGTGACACTGATAGGCAGCACTGCTAGGTGGCACTGGTACCACTGGTAGGCATTGATAGGTGGCACTGATATGCACTGGTGGGCACTGGCACGCGGCACTGATATGCACTGGTGAGGTGGCTGCACTCTTCCTCTTCGGGACCGATGCCCCTTTCACAGAAGCCGGTGATCGTTTTTTGTTTTTTTTTCTCCTAACGCTCTCAGCGCGAGGAGGAAAAAAAAAGATTACTGATCTTCTGTTTACATCACGTGATCAGCAGTCATTGGCTGACAGCTGATCACGTGGTAAGGGGCCGGGATAGGCCCCTTGCTTCTATCTGTGATCACCCGAGTTCCAAGAGTTTTCTGAAAATATCCACCAAATTGAGTTGCTCCTGTCTACCACTGAATGTAACCAAAAAGGAATTCTTCACAGAAGTTTTTTTGTACAATTAAAAAAGAAATGATTTGTATGGCTTACCTGACTTGGTAGCATGATAAACGCAACTAAAATAAGGTTGTCTAATACTTGGATGGTCCTTTTTATAGTGTATGAACACGACCTGAACAGGAACACTGCTAGGAATTTGGGCTTTTTTTCTAGTGGGAGATATTTATTTTTGCAGTATTTTTTAACTTCCATATTTCGATAGATGTTATAAGGGAAAGCCTTAATAATAATGCATTTTTTATGTTTTTTCATGGATCAGTGCATAATAAAGGTTGATTGCATTCTTCACCATGTCCGTTTCAAACCATACAAAAGGTTCCAAACCTTTTTTCCTACACAAAGCAGCTATTAAATGTGCTTCCTTTTCCATTAAAGGAAACAGGAAGTCGTTCACCTATTGGGCTTACAGGAGGACTGGACACTGGCAAACGAAAAAAAAAAAACTAGGCCAACCCAGAATAACTCCTCCCACTACCAGGATGCTTTAGTTTTTTGCCAGTGTCCCAAGGGGATGGACATCTTTTCTTCTCTGCTGTGGAAAAGAATAACTAGTGTTTGCTGCCACCATTTTTTACTGGGTTCCATGTAGGGCACTTTTCCAAATTCTAGTCAAACCGGGACTTTTAATTTTACAGGTATAAAAAGAGATGCTAGCGTGGCGGTATTTCACGCAGTAGTAAGTGGCAAGTGTGTCCTATTACTGATAGGTGACACACATCACAGGCCAGTCCAGAAAACGTTAATCAACATGGCAGACAACAGTGTTGGTGCATGCATGAAATGGCGCATGGTGATAAAGTTTCTTGTGAACGAAGGTGTAAAACCCACGGATATCTACAGAAGACTTTAAGCACAGTATGGTGATGAGCCGCTCAGCCGCAGTAAAACATTTGAATGGGTTAAACATTTCAAAGATGGCCATATGTCAGTCAGTAAAGATCCCGGCCGTGGTGGTTCCCAGCCCACAGCAGTCATTTCTGTAAACATTCAGCGGGTGGAACGCCTGATCCTCGATGATCGATGCTTAACCTGTCATGAAATTGCACACGAGATGACGCTTTCTGTGAGGACGGTGAACACAATCATTCACAAACATTTTCATTTTCGAAAAGTTAGCACACACTGGTTACCAAGACACCTGTCTGGCACAGGTGAGTTAAATCTGCACTGCGTTAAAGGAGCGTTTTGACGGGAGCCTTTTCATTGAATGTGAAGAAACCTGAGAACATCATTTCACTCTGGAATCAAAACGAGGATCAAAGCAGTGGAAGCATGTGGATTCACCAACACCAAAAACATTTCGAACAATTGCATCTGCAAGTAAAGTTATGGCAAGTGTTTTCTGAGACAAAAGTGATGGTATTCATGTGGATTGTATACCCCGTGGTGCTACTATCAACAATGAATATTACTGTCATGTTCTGAGTGATGTGCAATGGCCTGTTTTGATCTCTAAGGGTGTCCTGTTTCTCCAAGACAATGCACAAGCTCATACTGCTCACCGCAGGGGCGGATCCAGAGCTTGGTGTCGGGAGGGGCACTGTCAGAAAATACATTTTTTTGGGGTAAATTTATTGCGGAAATGGCTGGTGTTAGCGCTTCAATCATTACGGCACCATAAGTTGTTATGGTGTCAGGATGATTGAAGCGCATTATTACTATTATTACATTGTTCTAAAAAATGGAACGGTTCAACTCACCATAATGCAGAATCAGTGGGAGCCAGGAGTGTGTCACTTGCCATTGTCACTTGCCACGTCGCCTGTCACCAGATGCAGATTGTCACCTGCCACGTCACCTGTCACCAGTTGCAGATTGTCACTTGCCACGTCCCATGCCATGCGTTGCAGATTGTCACTTGCCACGCCCCATGCCACATGTTGCAGATTGTCACTTGCCACGTCCCATGCCACACGTTGCAGATTGTCGCTTGCCACACATTGCTGATTGTTACTTGACACGTCCCATGCCACACGTTGCAGATTGTCACTTGCCACATCCCATGCCACATGTTGCAGATTGTCACTTGCCACGTCGCCTGTCACTAGAGGCAGATTGTCACTTGCCACGTCCCATGCCACGCGTTGCAGACTGTCACTTGCCACGTCCCATGCCACATGTTGCAGATTGTCACACGCTGCGGATTGTCACTAGCCACGTCCCATGCCACACTTTGCCGCCTGGCCCGCCCGCGGAATGGCCGGCTGTCTCTCATAAACGGATCCACCCATGCTCTCAGCCGCGGAGCCGCCCCCCGCCCGCCGGCTCCCTGATTGGCCAGCCGCCCACTTACTCACCTGCATTCTCGGAGGGGGCAGTTGCCCCGTTGCCCCCCCCCCTGGATCCTCCCCTGGCTCACCGCATGTGCACATTACAGTAACTCATCTGGGAGGTATTGCCACATCCCCCTGCCACGTATTGCCACATCCTTGCTGCAAAGAAAAAGTATGACTTCAAATATTGGCGCATGTATAGTTCTGGATGTGCATGCTCCATATAGACTGTATATGGAAAACCTGATTTCTTTTTATGAGGAGGTAAGTAAAACCTTGGACAGAGGGGAGTCGGTGGACATGGTATACTTGGATTTTGCAAAAGCGTTTGACACAGTTCCCCACACAAGGCTTATGTATAAGGTAAAGTCTACAGGCTTGGAAATATCAGAAACTGGCTAAAAGACAGAATTCAGAGAGTAGTGGTTAATGATTCTTAACCTGAATAGTCTAAGGTTATCAGTGGTGTACCCCAAGGTTCAGTGCTGGGACCCTTACTTTTTAATATCTTTATAAAAAATATTGGGTCTGGAATTAAAAGTAACATTTCTGTCTTTGCAGATGACACTAAACTATGCAGTGGAATAACGTCCTTACGGAATGTGTATAATTTACAAGCCAACCTCAATGCACTGTCTAATTGGGCTACTATGTGGCAGATGAGGTTTAATGTTGATAAATGTAAAGTTATGCACTTGGGGGCTAAGAATATGCATGCATCATACATACTAGGGGGAGTACAACTGGGGGAATCAATGGTGGAGAAGGATCTGGGGGTTTTGGTAGATCATAAGCTCAATAATAGCATGCAATGCCAAGCTGCAGTTTCCAAAGCGAGTAAAGTCCTTTCTTGTATTAAGAGAGGTATGGACTCCAGTGCAGAGAAGGGCAACCAAACTGATAAGAGGCATGGAGGAGCTCAGCTATGAGGAAAGATTAGAGGAACTGAATTTATTAACTGTTGAGAAGAGGAGATTAAGTGGGGATATGATCACCATGTATAAATATATAAGGGGTCCATATAGTGAACTTGGTGTTGAGTTATTCACTTTACAGTCAACACTGAGGACAAGGGGGCACTCCTTACTTCTAAAGAGGAAAACAAGGAAAAGAGATTTCATCTCCAAATACAGAAACGTTTCTTCACAGTAAGAGCTGTGGAATAGACTCCCTGCAGAGGTGTTCTAGCCAGCTCAGTAGATTGCTTTAAGAAAGGCCTGGATTCTTTCCTAAATGTATAACTGGGTACTAACATTTATAGGTAAAGTTGATCAAGGGAAAATCCGATTGCCTCTCTGGGATCAGGAAGGAATTTTTTCCCCTGCTGTAGAAAATTGGATCCTGCTTTTCTGTTTTTTTTTTTTTTTTTTTTTTGCCTTTCTCTAGATCAACTGTGGGTATATGGGATTGTATGATATTTTTTTATTTTATTTATTTATTTTTTATGGTTGAACTGGATGGACTTGTGTCTTTTTTCAACCTGACTAACTATGTAACTGTATATCCCTATTGGACCCAAAGTATTACCCTGTCTGAATAAACTGTAAATTCCATCCAATTAGACTTATGTTAATTGATGTTTAAAGCGGAGTTCCACCCATAATTTCATCTTTGCTTCAATGGCTACAGTCCCACAAGTTGAACAACATTTGGCTTTTTACTTGATGCAGGGCGGACCTAAGCGCCATTTTTCAAAAGGGAAACAAGAGTTTTTTTGCCATTATCAGTTGTTTGTATACAGAAGAGGCAGCTGTGGAGGTGGCTAAAGTGGTGATCTGTGTGCATATCTAGAAGAAAATGATTGCACTTTTACATGTAATTCTCTACACGGACTTCAGACCATGTAAGATTGAGCATTGTGATTACACGGTGTATAATGCACATGCACGAGATCGGGAGGTGCATTCTGGGTAGCCAGCAGCGTCTTATCCCGGAAAAGAGTCCTAGCTATAGTAAGCGCTACGCATAGTGCGAAACACGTCAGAATCTGTGCCCCCCTTTTCTGCTTTGCCGTGTTGTGGATTGATGTGATTCCTGCTTTTTAAATAAATTCATCGAATTTTTATCTTCTCCCGGTGTGCGGCTGTCCAGAGTTCTTCCTGATTCTCTTAATCTACTGTGTTATTAGCCAGCACCTGGGGCTCCTAAACAGGAGTAGGAGTATTCGCCCTGAGGGATCGTCCTGGAGCTGTGGTTATCTTTCTCTATCGGAAAAGAGTCCTAGTGGGCTTCACTTGCCCACAATCAAGATGGAAATGCTCAGCAAAGAGAAAACAAAGGTTAGTTTAAAAAAAAAAAAAACATGTATTAGAATGGCGGAATTAGGAACAACATCCTTTAGAGAATTTGATTAATACCAGCAGAACAGGTGCCTTAAAATTGAAAAAATAAATAAAAATGTGGGTGGAACTCTGCTTTAAGATGAAAGTTGCTGCTCTTAGTACAGTGTGGTCTGAGGAGGACTTGATATCAAAAGGCCACACTGGTATGTTTCCACCTTCCTCGCATGCTGTTAGAGGACCATGTGTATACATAGGTGTCTTAGCAGATAATTGAACACCTTGACACAGAAAGTGTAGATTTCATGCAGTGGTTAAAGAGAAATAGATGAAAGCATGGTCTAGAGGAGGATTCCAGTATAGTGAGTAAGGATGGCCTCAGGCGTGTTCGCACACTCCACGTGCAGAGCCCAACAGGAAGTCGGCATGGCGCTGCGCTAATCACAGGCAGTGAGACATTTCCCGATCTCTGCAGCCGCACATTGGGACAATGTCTCACTGCCTGTGATTAGCGCAGCGCCGTGCCGACTTCCTGGCGGGCTCTGCACGTGGAGTGTGCGAACACGCCTGAGGCCATCCTTAATAGTGAGTCTCTTTTACCTCCCTAGCACGCTTAAAGCTGGCAACCACAGGTCTATGAATAACTGTAATAACTTGTGTTTAATGGGGTATTTGCAAATATTTTGAAGTCGATCTCTAAGCTAAAGCATTATTCAACCTCTTTTTGATGAATAGTCAGTTGTGATTTTAATATTGGCATGCATTAACCAGGTATAGTCCCTTAGGGGAGGGTCCATGTGAATGGCCTTTACCATAAACTTATTTTCCTTGCGTTATAAATGGAATATAGTAAAGTACTGTATATAATAATGTGGTAGCCATTTTGTATTTTGTCCAGTAGATGGCAGTGACGGTATCAACCCCTTGCCATTTTTACATTGTTATAATTTGGTGCCTGATGGTCTGAAATGCTCATGCACGGTTGTGCTCGACTAAGCGGCCCTTTTTTACATTTGGATATGATGCATGCTAAACAATGCAGCTGTACCTCTCAGGCAGCCAGCAGAACCGGTCAGGATGGCATTATTCCTCAATAAAATCTCAGCCAAGATGACCGTTTGGGTGGATGTAGTGGAGTGATAAGTATTCATCTGGCTACTATGATTCATATGGAAATGTGTGCTTAAATTGAATGACTACCATTGCTATCTGATATCTATTGCATGACTTCTATGGGGACAACCCACCTGTTGGATTGAATGATTGTCTTGATTTCATGTTTGCTCCATGACGCATAAAATATGCTGTTGGGACATTTTGACTCTATATAGGAGATGCCTTTCCAGTTTTTCATAGACCTGTGGATGTCAGCTTTAAGTGTGTGAGGGATGTAAAGAGACTCGCTACACTGGAATCCTCTTCTGGACGACACTTTCATCTATTTTTCATTGACTTTGTGTGTCAATGTGTTCAGTTATCTGCTGGGACACACATAAATCCTCACATGGTCCTCTAACAGCGTGCGAGGGAGACAGAAACATACCCGTGTGGCCTTTGGATATCAAGACCTTCTCTGGACCACACTGTACTAAGAGCAGTGACTTTCATCTTAAACACCAATTAACAGTCTAACTGGATTTAATTTACAGTTTATTTCAGACTTCCAGGGTAATCGTTTGGATCCAACTAATTACAACTAATGGATGCTCCAAGTCAAACTTTTTTTGCACAATACTTATGGTACATTTTACCATATGCATATGATTTTTTTGAATTGCCAGATTATACCAGTTAATGAGATATGATTAGGCAACCACAAGGGTATCTTTACAAAACTTGTCTGAGTATGATGGAGGAGGTTTTATCTTTTTATGTGTATATGTTTTGTGTATAATAAAGTGAATTGATGTAATGCTTTGGCCATATATTTTGGTATTACATGTAGATTTAGGACCCATCCCAGATCTGGTCCACACCTACAAAAGTGCCTTGAAAAAGTATTCATACCCCTTTAAATTTTCACATTTAGTCATGTTACAACCAAAAACGTAAAGAGGGAGTCCGGCAAAATTTATTTTTTTTTTTTAAAAGTCAGCAGCTACAAATACTGCAGCTGCTGACTTTTAAAATAAGAACACTTACCTGTCCCAGGGTCCAGCGATGTCGGCACCCGAGGCCGAACCATCCCTCGGACCTCGGATGCTGCCGTCGCCATCTTGGGTATGGGATTTGGGAAATTTAGTCTTGCCGCTTCACTTCCCGGTTCCCTACTGCGCATGCGCGAGTCACGCAGCGCAATAGGAATTCTCCGTGCTGTCTCTGGGTCTCTGTGTCCCAGCAGACAGCGCGGCGGGACAGGAAGAGGCATAGACTCCTGTGGGAGTCTATTCCCGGAAGTGGGTGCAAATACCTGTCTTAGACAGGTATCTGCACCCCCCTCCCCCCTGAAAGGTGCCAAATGTGACACCGGAGGGGGGGAGGGCTCCGAAAAGCAGGGGTTCAATTTTTGTGTGAACCTCCGCTTTAAATGGATTTTATGTGATAGACCAACACAATGTGGCACATTTGTGAAGTGGAAGAAAAATGATAAATGTTTTTAATTTATTAAATTTTATTGCAAATATCTTAAAAGTGTGGCGTGCATTTGTATTCAGACCCCCGGAGTCAATACTTTGTAGAACCACCTTTCGCTGCAATTACAGCTGCAAGTCTTTTTTTGGGTATGTCTGTTACAGAAGGCGTGGAGCAAATGGCTGTAGATTTACATTTCAGTTATGACGATCTGCTGGAAGATTCCCGTTTCATCTCTCATCTTCTGTCAGTGAACATGCATAGGGCACTTTGGTTAAAGTACTGGACCATGTTACCTGTTTGTGAACAAGTTTTGATCCACATGGCCTTTGATGTCCTTATCAACGATGGTATTGTTGGCAAGTGCACTTATCTTCCTCTGTGTAAACAGCATAGGAGAAAGTATAGACTGGAAAAGTTTCCCCCTCATGGTTCACAAAAGTCCTTTTCATTTCACCACTTCTGCAACATCAATTTCTTTGATGTTTAACTCTGAATCCACCCACAAGGCCGGGGCTCATAGTCCACCAAAACCTTAGACAAACCTTCCTCTGCATGAAGGTGCACCCTTGCTTTTCAAAGTGTAGGTGTGTACAACTGCATTCTCAGCCTTGCCCTGCAGAGATTTTCTAGCTCTTGAGACCGTAATCTAAGCACCAGCACAGTGTTCTTTGCTGCGGTTGTTTAATGCTGTTATCCTTTGCAGACACAAACAGTGGCCGCCACCACATTTTAATGGAAATGCACATCATTCACAGCATCTGCTGTAGCAATTGTACAGTTGAAGAAATGTCAACCACTCACCATCTGCCCAGACAGAAATGTACAGAGCTTAAAATATGGTAGTGTTCATCAGAGGCAAGGATTCTTTAATATTTGAACTAGTATTTTTAGATCCTAAAGCAGAACTAAACTCTCTCAATCAACCATTAACCTTTTTAATTCTTATGCTGCTAGCATTCGTAAATGGATAGAAGGGTAAGTAATATTTACTTGTGTTAAACTTTTTTTTTCTTTCCGTTTCCTCAGTTGCTTCCTGTTTATGGGCTGGGCAAAAATGATGCCATACATCCAATGAGTCTTCTTGGGCATTTTTTTCATCTAGAGGAGGAGTTCTCTTGGCTAATCATGCGCTGCCTGCATGCCTGATCTAAGGGCAGACAGATTCCAGGAATTAAATGCTACATGAATCATATGCCCTTACTCAAGATGGCCACAGCTAAAAATGCTTGGGGGGATGTATTCCAAAGTGATTTTTTAAATCACAAAATTAAGTATAGAGCCATGGATGGGTGAGTTTGCTTTTATTATTAAAAATAGATTTAACCACTTGACCACTGGGCACTTAAACACCCTTAATAACCAGACCAATTTTCAGCTTTCGGTGCTCTCACACTTTGAATGACAATTACTCATTCATACAACACTGTACCCATATGAAATTTTTGTCCTTTTTTTCACACAAATAGAGCTTTCTTTTGGTGGTATTTAATCACCTCTGGGTTTTTTATTTTTTGCGCTATAAAAGAAAAATGACTGAAAATTCAGTAAAAAAAATGAATTTTTCTTCGTTTTTGTTATAAAATTTAGCAAATTTGTAATTTTTCTTGATAAATTTTGGCCAAAATTTATACTGCTACATATCTTTGGTAAAAATAAGTACAAATTGGGGTATATTATTTGGTCTTTGTGAAAGTTATAGAGTCCACAAGCTATGGTGCCAATATCTGAAAATTGATCACACCTGAAGTACTGACGGCCTATCTCATTTCTTGAGACCCTAACATGCCATAAAAGTACAAATACCCCCCAAATGACCCCTTTTTGGAAAGAAGACATTCCAAGGTATTTGGAAAGAGGCATGGTGAGTTTGTCATTTTTGTCATTTTTTCCCACAATTCTTTGCAATATCAAGATTTTTTTTAATTTATTTTTTTTTTTCACAAAATTGTCATATTAGCAGGTTATTTCTCACACACAGCATATGCATACCACAAATTACACCCCAAAACACATTCTGCTATTACTCCTGAGTACGGCGATACCACATGTGTGAGACTTTTACACAGTGTGGCCACATACAGAGGCCCAACATGCAGGGAGCACCATCAGGTGTTCTGGAGCACCCGGGCCAATTCTGACATTTCTCTCCTACATGTAAAAATCATCATTTATTTGCTAGAAAATTACATAGAACCCCAAAATATTATATATGTTTTTTTAGCAAAGACCCTAGAGAATACAATGGCGGTCGTTGCAACTTTTTATCTAGCACGGTACTTGCGCAGCAATTTTTCGAACGTGTTTTATTTGGAAAAAAAATGTTTTGTGCTTTACAAAAAACAAAACTGTAAATTTAGCCCAATGTTTTTGCATAATGTGAAAGATGAAGTTACTCCGAGTAAATAGATACCCAACATGTCACGCTTCAAAATTGCACACACTCGTGAAATGGCGCCAAACTTCGCTACTTAAAAATCCCCATAGGCTTTAATTTTGTTTACTGGTTACATGTTTTGAGTTACAGAGGAGGTCTAGGACCAAAATTATTGTTCTCGCTCTAACGTTCGCAGCGATACCTCACATGTGTGGTTTGAACACCGTTTTCATATGTGGGTGGGACTTGCGTATGCGTTCGCTTCTGCGTGCGAGCACACGGGGACAGGGACGCTTTAAAAAAATATATATATATTTTATTGTTCATTTTACTTTATTTATTTTAGTTTGACCCTTTTTTTCCCCCCAAAATTTTTTTTTATCACTTTTATTCCTATTACAAGGAATGTAAACATCCCTTGTAATAGGAATATGGCATGACAGGTCCTCTTTACAGTGAGATATGGGGTCAATAAGACCCCACATCTCACCTCTAGGCTGAAAAGCCTGAAATAAAAAAAAAAAAACGATCCTGGCTTTGATCGTAGCGAGTATCGCAGGGTATTGTTGGGTATTGCAGGGTATGGCAGAGTATCGCAGGGTATTGCAGAGTATCGCAGGGTATTGCAGAGTATCGCAGAGTATCGCCGGGTATTGCAGAGTATCGCCGGGTATCGCCGGGTATTGCCGGGTATGGCTGGGTATGGCAGGGTATGGCAGGGTATGGCAGGGTATGGCAGAGTATTGCAGGGTATCGCAGGGTATGGCAGAGTATCGCAGGGTATGGCAGAGTATCGCAGGGTATGGCAGAGTATCGCAGGGTATGGCAGAGTATCGCAGGGTATGGCAGGGTATGGCAGAGCATCGTAGGGTATGGCAGAGCATCGCAGGGTATGGCAGAGCATCGCAGGGTATGGCAGGGCATCGCAGGGTATGGCAGGGCATCGCAGGGTATGGCAGAGTATCGCAGGGTATGGCAGAGTATCGCAGGGTATGGCGGGGTATGGCAGAGTATTGCGGGGTATGGCAGAGTATTGCGGGGTATGGCAGAGTATTGCGGGGTATGGCAGAGTATTGCGGGGTATGGCAGAGTATTGCGGGGTATGGCAGAGTATAGGGGGGTATGGCACAGTATAGGGGGGTATGGCACAGTATTGGGGGGGATGGCAGAGAATCCATCCATCCATGCTCAGCCATCCCTCCATACCCTGCAATACCCAGCAATACACTGCAGGCTATTGCTGTGTATTGCAGGGTATGGAGGGATGGCTGAGCATGGATGGATGGATCGGTGGTGGCAGAGCAGGCTGTGGGCACTACAGATCCCGCCCACAGCACTGCTGCCACCGATCCCTCCCCCTCTCCTCTCATACTGTACCGATCGGTACAGAGAGAGGAGGAGAGAGGAACCGGCGTCATCAAATGACGCCGGTTTGCTTACATGTGATCACTCCGTCATTTGATGAGCGGCCGTTTACCGTGATCCATGATCCGCCGGGTCCTCTGGACCCGGCGATCATGGATGCTCTCGAGTGCGCGCACCAGGGGGCGCGCAAGAGCAGAATTCTGTGAGGCCGTTAATTAACGGCCTCCCAGAGTTAAGCAACCGCCCTGTAGCCGTTTTTCAGCTATGGGCCGGTTGTTAACTGGTTAAATAGCATTTTCGGTTTGTTTAGATACAGTTGAGTTCCATTTTAGCAATGTTAAAATATATAATGAAAACAAAAAATGGTGCACCAAAAATGTTAACCGAAAAGCAATTACAAAATAGACGATAACTATAAAATAGGATTAAAAATAAAAGGTGCAAAGTGTCCCATACACTTTACAGTGAATTTGATTCTGACAGTTCCTGGCACTCATAAATGAGTCTTGGCATTGCAGAATACTTAGACAACCTCTTGTTGAGGAAACCGTTGGTGGAGGCTCTGCAATGTGGACCTTGACTGTCTAGATCAGTGATGGCGAACCTTGGCACCCCAGAGGTTTTGGAACTACCTTTCCCATGATACTCATGCACTCTGGGGTGCCAAGGTTCGCCATCACTGATCTAGACATTACAGTGGTTTGGATATATTCTGAACCTTCAGAAACCATTTGGAGTATCTGGATCTAGTCTGAGGTGTAGCTCAGGTCAGAGTGTTTCTCCATCAGGGGAAACCCCTAATAATATAATTTCAGTTTTATGCTCTGTAGTCTAGGAGTTGCCTGACTATTGCTTTTACATGGTAGCCTCCTTCAAGGTAGTCCCATTTGCCCATTTTGACTCCAGACTTCTACAACACAACATTCTGTCATTGTGGGACAAGTCAATCAAGTCCTTGGACAGATCGATTTGTTTGGCGTCGAGAACCAGATTGTCCCTGGCTTGGTAGTTCAGGAGCAGACTCTGCATTTAGGAAAGTCTTTCCTTCCTATCTTTTGAAAGATCAATGGATGCTAGCTTTTTGGGTTGGGGAGGAGTCTAGGGCACTTTGTTAGGGACCTCAGGGGGGACCTCTCAGTAGAATCTAATTTCCTAATCAGCATCTTGGACTTTGAGCACTTTGACTATCTCTCCAACATTGGACCATCCTGCTGTGATCTGTATCCGATCCAGTCAGACAATGCTCTGTCAGTGGGCAACATCAACCTTCTTGGAGGAACAAGAACTCTCGTTGGGACAAGAAATTTAAATCAAATTATATCCTAGGCAGATCTTCATGTTGCAGCTTTGTTTACATCCCAGATTCAGATAATTGATAGGCAGAATTCCTTAGCTGCCAATGCCTACATCTGGAAGATGGAGGGCATTCTGATGACCTTTAATCCCAATTGAATGGGGTACTCTTACATGCTAAGACACCCGATGGATGCTCTGTAGGCTCTACCAGGTCATCCGGATCCTCTGTCTCAACTGATTCTCTATCCCGCTTCACAATTGCTTTCTTTTAAGGCATGTCTATTGAATCCCAGTTACTGACAGACAGGGGTATGTTTGAATCGCCACAATGTTCAAAACTAGGAAGTCTACTTCCTGCAAGCTGTTCAATCAGACATAGAAGGTATACTTAAGCTGTCGCGAGTTTCAGGGGTTCCACCTTAGGAGTTTGTCCATTGGGTGAATCCCCTCCTTCCTATAGCAGGACCTTTCTGCTCTTTCAATCTTGTTTCAGAGACAGTTTTTTTGTTTTTTTAACATTTATTTCGTTTTGATTTTTAACAATATGTAAACACATTTCCACACATCACAAATTAACATAACATGAAGAGTATATGTAAGCAAGTCGTACATCAGGATATACAAAAACTGAATATTTTGAAAACGTATATTTATCCCCGTATCATCACGTAATGGTATTTGTGGATACGGTACAAGGTATAGAAAATAATTGCCACGTCCCGAAAATTTGAATCTTAATAATAAAAATCAACTAATTGGTGTTGGAAGATGATGGACTTTTTAGACATAAAATTTAAATAAAAGTTTTATTAAAAACATAGATACACAGTTTGTTCAAAAACTTTAAACAATTTTAAAAAAAGATCTAAATTAATATAGAAGTATTTAACAAGCTGATGGACAATTATGCACAGGTAGCATCAATATGGTTTCAATAGGGTCACTAAATTTAAATATACACATTCAAATTCCATTAAAGAAATGTGACATTGAATAAACAGTTGGAGACCATATATAGGCAATTTAGTCATAGAAACAGCTTGTTTACAGTTGCCCTACATGTTACGCGTCATGTAACGCTTCTTCAGGAGCTTTCTATATTTTTTCTAAAAATAAAAAGAGAAAAGACAAGCATACAATAAGTAACATTTATATAGTTTGGTATCATTACATGCGACATGAACTCAAAAGGAGTCAGGGGTAGGAAGTTGCCACCCACCACCATAATAGAAAGAAAAGTAAGAAAAAAAGGGGGACAGTGAAAGGGAGGGAAAGAAAAAAGGAAGGAGAAAAGTTGGTGAAGTGTGGATTGAAAGAGAAAACAAAAGGAGAAAAGAATATGTGAAATGAAGTAAGAGGGTGTACATCATGGGAACGAGTGCAATATGAATATTATAGGTTTATGGTAGTTTACCATTTTTTAACTTACATTCCCTATGACAAGGGAGAGTTTAATGGAGTGGGGAATCGGGAAATAGTTTCTTTAAAGTGACGTCTGTTAGCGTGCTCTTAGAATGTGTTTAAATCTCGGATTGAGAGTATTCTGCATATAATGTTATAATAATAGAACATTTTAGTGTTCATATCCATCCACATAGTCTATACAGATATATCATGTAGAATAAATGAGAGGAAGCTAGCCACTACATTATACGGTTATATGATATATTTTTGAAAAAGGGTAATCTTTTACAATTAGCAGGTGTATAGGCAGTTTCATTTAAAAGTGTCTTTATTTACTTTTCCACACATGGTGTTGGATTCAATACAAGATACACCCCCCCCCCCCCCCCTTTTACTGGAATAACCAGTTACACCTCATACTGTCATGAGTCTAGGGCTATTGTACGTGATGAATGGTCGGCTCCTATCTGGCTGGGCTACACAAAGACTAATTATGGGCTGTCGGAGATCGCAGTTCCAAGATTAGACAGCAGTTGGATTAAGTGCAATTCTGGACAGACGCTGCCCCCCAGAGACCACTTCTGGCAGTACAATCAGAATACATGGAGGCGACTACCAATTGGGCAGGTGGGCGGGCAGTGGGAGGTGCTGTGATTGAGGTGTGATTGACAAAAAGGGTTTGCACACACACCTGATTCTCTTTCTCCATCGAGAGGCCAGTCACGAGGACATGTGTTAAGTAGACCATTATATTGTATTTTAACTGTATAGTATATCATTGTATTGTAGCCTTGCTGTATGTTATGTAATTTTGTAAACCCCTTTTAATACATGTTAGCTATCTTATTTTCTTTGGGAAATAAATAAGATTTGATTATTCTTAAGCCGTGTGTTTGGTTTCATAACTAAATGTATTATTGTGATACTAACAGTAGCATGCGCTCATAGTTTTAACAGACTGACTAATCTACAGAGACTAAACAAAGTTAATGCATAGAGATGAGATAATATCTAGATTGTAGTAGTATATCGTTTTCTACAATTATTATCAAATTCTACATTTGGCACCCATAGATTGAGACAAACGGAATATCGTTTTTTTTCTGCATTGGATTCACAAACCTAAGGCATTTTTCTTTGTTTCGAGTCTCATTAACACAAACCCTCAAACATCCAGAACGGAAAATCGTCTCTAGTGTGGACAAGATTGGCGCTGGCTCGCGAATTCTGAAACCACGCTTGGATGGTCATGAAAATTCTGTGAAAGATCTCATCGGTGAAGCGGACGCGTAGAACCTGGTGAGAGCTGTGGCTGATATATGTATGTATGTTAAATGTTTGTAAGTTTGGCCAGGTAACCGGTCATTGTGACTGGCGAGTAAAAGGGGATGATCACCCCTGGGGTTATATTATATAATCGATAAATTGACAGGACAAAACCACACAGCGCTGAGGAAAAAAAAAAAGTGGGAATTATTTTAATTTTTTTTATATATTTTTAGTTTTTTGTTACCCATGTGAGTGTGATAGCTCTCGGTTCCAATAGGAGTTCACTGTGGCCTGCAATTTAAGAGGAGACAGCATTAAGAGTGTCTTTTCTGGAAAAGTTCGTAGTTTAAACGGATTTTTTGTATTTTTTTTTTTTTGTGTTGTGTTTTGTTTTTGGGTTTTCTGTGTGGGACTACAGGTGAAAAACTAGACCTTGGACAGCTTTTATCTGAATCTCTGTGGGGGGGTTGCTTATCTGTTTGTTCATCTGTGTGTGTATTGTCTTAACAACTGTTCAGTGTAGCTAGTTGCAGATTAGCATGTCAATGGATATCCTTGAAGAGTTTCTTAGTAAACATGCGTCGATTCAATTTGATTGTTTAGTGTCTCCAAATGCATTAACACATCAGTTTTGTGACCTGGTGAAGCATTGCAGTACTTATAATGATGCCATACCATTTAAAAAAAATTCAAAAAAAGGCAGGAAACAGAGATTGGCAAATTTGGTGAGAATGCTAGTAAAAATGAGAGATATTGCTGAACGGAAGGAGGTTGAATGGTATAAGGATAGAGCAGAATTAATAGGACAGATAGAAAATGTGAGTAAGGATATTTCAGCTATAGCTGCGAATGCGGACGCAAATGTTTGTGAGTGTGATGACATGAGGTATGAGATTGAACAATTGGTGACTGAGAATGGTTTGTTAGAACAGGGATTGGATGAATGGAAGGAATCATGTATGTTGAGAGAACAGTCTATCGCAGCGCTAGAGAATAAAGAGGCTGGGAATGAAAATGCGATAGAAAAACTTAAGACAGAGTTACAGGAATGTAAAATTCAGCTAGCCCAAAAAGATAATACCATTGTGTCTTTGAGAGCATGGGCAATGGAGAATGTGCACAGCCATTGCTGTGCTAACAAGGACACACATTCAAGTGTGACACAGGAGCAAAGAGAAAGGATGCCGATCGAACAGCAACCAGTCTGTGCGGCTGACAGTCCTGAAGAGGCCCCAAGTCTCTTCACTCCTGTGCTAGACAGAACTGGGCAAGGATTAGGAATTATAAAAAGGGAGGGTAGCACCCAAACCACAACACTCTCCATACAAGATCGCACAAATCTGTGCCAGATTTTGGGAAAGTTTGACACTAGCGCTTCACCCATTAGTCTCTCAAACAGGCTGGAGGCTGTAGTGACACAGTACATTTTGAACAATAGGGATGCATGCGCACTCCTCCGCGCATGGCTTCCATTGCAACTGTGTGAAAAACTGCAACCACCAGTTGGGAATCATAGAGGTCTATCTCCCGAGTTAAACTCAAATTGGGGGAACTCGGCAGATAGAATGAGGGAAATGCAGCGCATAATGGGAGGAAGAGATACTAGGGGTTCAGACGCCCTAGAAAATACAAAATTTAGGAGGGGAATTGATCCAATACTTTTTTGCAGTGAATACTTCGCCATTTATAAAGCCACATATAATTGTCCTGATATGTCTCCTGATGATAGTAGTTTTCTGTGTTCTATGGCTAATAAGTGCATATGTATTGATTACCATACCAGGATTGCACTGAGGAACGCCACCTCGTACCAGACCTTTATAAACATATTAAGGGACTGGGTTCGGGAGACAGATCAAGACAATAGGCCCCACAAAAGAGTTGCGGAGATAGTTAAAAGCGAAGGTACAGTGAGATTTACAGGCAAGTGTTATAGATGTGGGAATACAGGCCATGTAATCAAGGACTGTAAATTGCCTAGGAGGAGCATGGGTGAGAAGAAGCCTTGGCATAAGAAGGAACAGCGGAAACCTGGACCAGATAAGGTAGCAACGGAGCCGAAAGAGGCACCTGATGCTACATTATATGGTCCACTTTTGAGAGAGTTGCAAAGGTTAGGAAAAGGGTTTAAAGAAAACCACGAGGAATATAAAATCCCTCCCCCAACTAATCCTTATTTTAAACCATAGGGATGTCAGGCCCCAGTGTTGTCCCTAGTATGTCAACTGGATAGGGACAAAAGCGGCAGACCACGTATCCGAGGGGCGATAGGGGGCCATCGCACAAATGTACTTTTGGATACGGGGGCGGCTGTCAGCATAACAAATATTGAACTTCAAAAGGATCCTGCTGGGAGACAAATTTTCCTTAGAGGATTCGGGGGACAACTAGTACCTTCTGAGCAATCAATACCTGTGA
Source organism: Lithobates sylvaticus (assembly GCA_028564925.1). NCBI lineage: Eukaryota > Metazoa > Chordata > Amphibia > Anura > Ranidae > Lithobates > Lithobates sylvaticus. The sequence goes on from CM053029.1 coordinate 499,146,686, forward strand.
ACATAGAAATAGAGAGGTTATGTGTGGAACACAGTTTGTTTCTTTCCCCAACGCACGAGGGCACTATTTTGGGCTCTGATGTCATGGGAGCACATGGACTGATTCTTGATTTATGTAATTGGGTACTGTGGAAAGGGTCTAGATACAAAGGCAAGGCACACATGGTCATGGACAGCTGGGAGGTTGCATCAGTTAAAACCGATGAAATCCTTGACCCGCAGGCAATATTGAAAACAGAGGACCAAATATTGGCTAAAATCTTGTGGCAACATAACAAAGTGTGGGCAACGTCTAAAGCGCAATGTGGTAGAGTTTCAAACATGATTGTTAAAATTGAGGGCCCTGATCCGCCACCTCAGCGTCAGTATAAAATTCCGCCCGAATCTATCCCATACATAGAGAGCACAGTGAGGAATTTGTTGGCACAAAATGTAATCAAAGAATGCCAATCTAAAACAAATGCAGCCCTCTGGCCAGTGAAGAAGGAAGGGGGGTGGAGGCCCACTGTAGATTTCCGTGCGCTAAACAGATGCACCCCATCTATTACAAATGTAGTTGCTAAAATGCCAGACATGATGACAGCACTGAAGCCTTCGGCAAAGGTGTATTCATCAATTGACATATCAAATGGCTATTTTTCAATTCCCGTGCACGAGGATAGCCAATACAAGCTAGCCTTCACGTTTCAGGGAAAACAATATGCATTCTGTCGTTTAGCTCAGGGGTTCAAATCCAGCTCTACATACTTCCACATCTGTATGGTGGACATTCTGAAGACATTTTCTGAGCCAGAATGCATCATTCAGTACGTGGACGACATTTTGCTTCAAACCGAGACAAAAGAGCAGCATTATGCTCTGCTGGAGGAACTCCTGACACTAATTGAGAATGCAGGTCTGAAATTAAACCCCAAAAAGGCACAATTGATGAAGGATTCAGTATGTTTCTTGGGTGTGATAGTTTCACAGGGGGGAAGAACTCCAGATCCAAACAAATGTGAAACTATCAGGAAATTACCAAGACCAATCACTAAAACTGCGTTGAGACAATTCCTGGGAATGGTCGGTTTCTGCAGGGACTTCATTGAAGGCTTTGCAGAAAAGGCAAGACCCCTGTATGACTTTCTAAAAGGAGACAAGAAGGAAACAGACCCCTTAGACTGGTTAGGAGAGCATGAACAAGCTTTCACCAAGCTAAAGGTGAGTCTGATGCAGGCCCCGGCCTTGAGCAATCCGAATGCCGATTTGCCCTTTGCACTACAAGTGTATGCCTCTGCAGTAGCAATAACAGCGGTGTTGCTGCAGGAGAGGCAGGGCAAATGGGTACCGGTGGGATACTGGTCCAGGGTACTAAGCCCGGTAGAGAGGGGATTTGATGAATGTGTCAGGAACCTTTTGGCAGCGCACTGGGCGGTTCTCGCCACAGAGCATGTTGTGGGGTTTGGTAAAATCATTCTGCAGACACCCCATTCTCCAATTAAAATGCTTTTGGAACGTACCCTCAGTGGAGTATCCTCCCAAAGGGTGGCCAGATGGCTAGTGGATTTAACACCCAGGAATCTGGCTGTGACCCACAATGCCACCTACACTCTCCCACAATTGATGCAATATGAGGGGGAGCAGCATGACTGTGGGGAAGTACATCGGACCAGAACACAGGAGGTATTTAGATTAGCATCAGGTACTGGAGACCTTAAAATCTGGGTGGATGGATCAAGGTACTGGGATGAAGGAAGTTTTCACACAGGGTATGCCCTGTGGTGCCCCCAGACCAATGAGAAAATCATGACCAAGTGCCCTCGAAGCTTTTCTGCCCAAAGAGCTGAACTGGAGGCAGTGAGAGAGGCCATCACTCATTTCAGTTCAGGTCCCATAACCATATTCTCTGACAGCGCCTATGTAACAAGGTCTCTGACTGAATACATGCCTTTGTGGCAGTCAAGGGGCTTCAGTGATGCCTCTGGGAAGGACTTGGTACATAGTGCGGTGCTAAGAGATATATGGGAAAGAGCAAATGGGGAACCTCAGAGAGTTGCTATCATTAAGGTGAGAGCACACCAAAGAGGTGGAGAGGAGGTTACTGTGGGCAACAACAAGGCAGATGAGCTGGCAAAAGAGGCAGCCCTGATAGGGGCCAAATGGACACCCTATGATACTGAAGGGAGGCAGGCCTGGGAGGAACATAATTCTGAGGAGCAGGAGGTGAAAGCAGGTTCACATGAACTCCTGCCGGTGCTAAGGATGCCTACCCCATGCTTAGCAGGTGAACAAAATAAGGATGAGGCCTTGAGCTCAATCAAAAAGCAGCTTAGAACAAAAGCGGCAGATGCTCCCCAAAATTATGTATTAGAAGACGATCTACTGTTAAAAGAAACTTCAGAAGGACGAAGGTTTGTAGTGCCCTCCCAGCATCAAAAAGATTTAGCCCTAGAAAATCACAGGTTAACAGGCCACATGGGCGTTCAGGGTACCTTGAAGTTTGTGCAAGCTAGATACTGGTGGGAGACAATGGGAAACACAATCTCACAGGTAGTGCAGGAATGCTTAATATGTGCACAAATGAACCCTAGGCCAAAGGGACAGAAGCCAATATTAGCAAGGGTACCGGTAGCCAATGGACCCTGGGAAAACCTACAGATTGACTTTGTTGGTCCGTTACAGAGTGCCCCTGGGGGATACAGATATCTACTCGTGGTGGTGGACGTTTTTTTCGAAATGGGTAGAGGGTCTGCCCCTAAGAAAGGACTCTGCCACTGCCACGGCTAGAGCTTTGTGGACCGAAGTCTTTTCAAGATGGGGGTTCCCCAAAGTCCTGGAGTCCGATAGGGGGACTCACTTTACCGGCAGGGTCATGAAAAATATTTGTGAGCTGCTGGGAGTAGAACAGAGATTCCATGTTCCATACCATCCACAATCGGCGGGGATGGTTGAGAGGATGAATCGAACACTGAAAGAGAGGCTTAAAAAGATGGTACTGCAATCAGGAAAGAACTGGCTGATTCATCTGCCTTCAATCCTGATGGCCGTACGAGGATCTACAGCGAAAGGTACATCATTAACCCCATATCAGTTAATGACGGGGAGAATGATGAACCTCAGCCATCCAGCAGACCCAATACTTAGTACCCCCTTGAGAGAGAGTGCTGAAAGGGACCGATTTCTGGTCCAACTGCAAGAACAGGTACAGAGGTATTTGCAATTTGCTGCAAGTAACATGGCACCTAAAGAGAAGGAGCAGCCTTTAAAGCCTCCCGTTAGCTTGAAGATTGGAGACAGGGTTATGGTAAAGAACTTTGTTTCCAAGTCTTCATGGGACGCAAATTGGACTGGACCGTTCACAGTCACTATGACCCTTAGTGATCAGGTGGTCAAAGTAAAGCGGCTCATAGATAACAAGGGTGCAAAGGGCATGAAAAAGAGGGAGATAGAGAAATGGGTTCATGCTGATCAATGTAAAAGGTATTGCTGATAAGAATTGATTCCGCTCTTGTTCTTGTTTTCCAGAGTCCTGGTGGAGCAAAGATTGGCAAAGTCTCTGGAGAATGGATGGAAGGATCATACTTGTCGTGTTGGCGATCCATCTGAGCCATGTAACCTCTCAAATTGATTCTGACGAATATTCAGGGGATGATGTGGAAAGGGAGAATCCTGAGGAAGACCATGCATCCACTTCAATTATATCATCAATGTTGAACTTGTTAGGTCAGAAGGGGATGCAGGGGGGAGATGAAAGAAGGAGAAAGGTCAGGATTATATCAAAGAATCCTAAATTACCGGACACATACCAATGGGGTCACCATGGCAATTTGCAATACAAAGTTTCCTTTGCTTTTGGACGATTTAATCCTAACTCAACGTCGCAAGGACGTGCGTACAAGCAAAACTTGCAAAATATCATACCGGAATCTCTCCAGCCGTTTGTAGATGTAACTATATATATGAATGAAACTGGTTATTGGTTAGGAAAACAATCCAATCTATCCAAACCTTGGGAAGCAAGGGACGTGGGATATGGGGTTTTTGGTGAAGAATTGAAGGAAGGGAAGTATGTTTTTATGTGTGGCATATATTGGCATGACCAAAGTAATAGGGCGCTGAGACCCAGGAGGCTGACACTTAGGCACAGTAAGGTGTCTGTTGGCCAAACTAGGGAGCTCCAGATGACACATCAATGGGGTGAAAATTTCCTTGTGGGGGCAGTATCTCGGTCCTATCAGTCCTACAGAGAAGCTCTTGGTTACTGGACATGTGGGACACCAGAGATGGACCTGGGGGAGATACGCCTAGTTGATGTCTCACCGGAGAGGTTAAAACCCTGCATAGGTGATGCCAGTGGCTACACACAGGAACATACTCCGTTAGAGAAGGGGGAACCACTACAAATAGATCTAAGCTCGTCACAAACGCTGGCTACCAGGGTACAGTATGCTTTCACCACATGGCACTTCAATATCTCGCAATGGTTGGTAAAATCCTATTACCCTATATGTGCTGAATATACACTAAATCAAGTACGGTCAGTATATCAATGGCTTTCTCCCAGAGATGGGCGGACACAGAATGAGGTCCATGAAGGACGCTTATTTCTGAGGAGTAACCGAAAGAGGAGGGATGTATTCAGCACTATATTAGGGGGAATAGGAACTGGGATGGGTGTTATTAATGGAGTGGACATCGATCTCCTGAGGAACAAACTCTCAGCCATAGCTTCAGACAGTAAACGGGGCTTTGTTGCTCAGAGAGAGATCAATAACATTCTTGATAATATTCAACAACGTCACATAAATACCCAGGTAAAAGTAGCTCAAGATTTTATACGCCATTTTAAGAGGTTGGTGGATAATGTGGTGATACAGGGCAAAAATATGTCATGGGCTCTGGCATGCACTCAGGGACAGGCGGAACTATCAACCAACATCAAACTGATTGTACAGTCCCTGTATGGGGGGAAGTGGCCTTATGAATTAGCATCACAGCTCAGTAAGATTTTACCAAAGCACATCTCTTACACTAATCCAAGTTGGTGGTCAAATGCCTGGATGGGATGTACGAATTTGGATTATGAGAGATGTTACGCTTCCTCGTTGATCCCATATACAGAAGTGCAGACTCAATCTGTGTATTCGGTGATATCAATGGGCTTACTGACTGGGGATTCTACTTTGTTGCATCTGAGGCTAAATTACCCACATGTGATCAGAGAGAATGGGAGCTGGAGGCAGGTTGATATTTCCCTCTGTCAGAGGCATGACCATGACATCCTTTGTATGCCAGGCCAATACACGGTAGTAAAGGAGAAATGTTGGGAGGATGCGTCACTCTGTATACTGGATGGGGAGAACATTGCCGGGAAGGGAACACCGGGGTATTATTTGGGACATGGGAGAGTTTGTTTCTTTGTCCTAAAGGATACTAATATAACATTAGTCATGGAGATAGGATGTTCTGTGAACCTGACAATAGCAAGAGGAGCGTGGTGTACCTTTGGCGATGTCTCTGAAATCCAGACACAGGAATGGAAGTATGTGATACCGCATATTGCCAATCTGTCTGTGGATGTCAACCAGAACCTCCCTGTTAATCTGAGAGCCCTGAACCTTGGTATGGGAAGGAAGATACAGGAGTGGTTAGCAGATTGGGATAGAGATGAGAGCCTTATGAAGATGCTGCAGCAAGAGAGAGCTAATGCTACTATAGCCATATACCATAATCAAAATGAAATAAAGGAGGTAGTGCATCAATTAGAAAATGATGTGGGAGGGTCTTGGTGGGAGGTAATATTTGGACATTCCAGTAAGGCCAACAGCATTTTGAATTATTTGATACATCCCGTTGTGGTGTTACTCATTATTGCTGCAGTTTCGTCATTGGTTCAAATTGGTATGTGTTGTTGGACTAGACATTTATATAAGAAGGTCTCGCATCTATCTATGCAAGTGGAGGGACGAATTGACGGTAAGGTCTCTTCATATGCGGTAGAGGCTTTGCTGCCAGCTCAGAGCCCTGAAATACCACTGACGTGCTGGAATTGCGGTAGGGAAGGCCATTGTGAACAAACCTGCCTAATCCCGACCCGTATTTTCAGCAAAGAATTATAGGAGGTTGGGAGCGGGATACGCGAGTTGAGGGGTCAAATGTATGTATGTATATATTATGGTAGTGGGTTGATTTATGTTATGGTGTAGTGTGATAAAGGTGTATTTTAGGCTAGTAACATGGGCAAAAGGCCCTCCTCGAGACTCTGTGTTGGAAAGCTGGGTGATGTGTTACCCTGAATGTATGATGGTGAATGGTGAGTGAATGAGCACCCCTTGCCTGTACTGCATCTCGTCCTGAAGATACCAAAGACACAGAAGGGTGACATGGAAGCTGTCACTGAAGAAGGATGGTGGTGTATCACTAAGTGGCAAAGCGGAGAGTGTTGGAAAGCATGACACGATAAGACCATTATGGACTGTTCCATAGGAGCTGTTGCTGCACAGGTTGAAAACCACAGCGCGTTAAGAAAGTCAAGGACTGTTCTATGGGTACTGATTTGGAAACGCATGTCAGGGAGGAAACCGTTATGGACTGTTCAATAGGAGCTGGGTCGGAAGAAGGGTGTTATGCGCCTGTTGAGGCGCAAAGCGGCATATGTTGGATTCAATACAAGATACACCCCCCCCCCCCCCCCTTTTACTGGAATAACCAGTTACACCTCATACTGTCATGAGTCTAGGGCTATTGTACGTGATGAATGGTCGGCTCCTATCTGGCTGGGCTACACAAAGACTAATTATGGGCTGTCGGAGATCGCAGTTCCAAGATTAGACAGCAGTTGGATTAAGTGCAATTCTGGACAGACGCTGCCCCCCAGAGACCACTTCTGGCAGTACAATCAGAATACATGGAGGCGACTACCAATTGGGCAGGTGGGCGGGCAGTGGGAGGTGCTGTGATTGAGGTGTGATTGACAAAAAGGGTTTGCACACACACCTGATTCTCTTTCTCCATCGAGAGGCCAGTCACGAGGACATGTGTTAAGTAGACCATTATATTGTATTTTAACTGTATAGTATATCATTGTATTGTAGCCTTGCTGTATGTTATGTAATTTTGTAAACCCCTTTTAATACATGTTAGCTATCTTATTTTCTTTGGGAAATAAATAAGATTTGATTATTCTTAAGCCGTGTGTTTGGTTTCATAACTAAATGTATTATTGTGATACTAACAGTAGCATGCGCTCATAGTTTTAACAGACTGACTAATCTACAGAGACTAAACAAAGTTAATGCATAGAGATGAGATAATATCTAGATTGTAGTAGTATATCGTTTTCTACAATTATTATCAAATTCTACACATGGTGTATATATGTATGTGTATATTGAATATTTTTTATGTCCCCCCACAAGTAAATATGTAAATCATGCACATATAAAGGTGCCTATACATTCCTACATATGTCAATTTATATGAAAAAGGGAAGAGATAATTTGAGATGCAGCATCATATGTGTTACTAATAATATAGTGGGGAGCCTGCTGTGAGGGACAAGATAGATGTGGACACTTACCCTGTTATAAAGATTATTTGCCAATTTTTCAAAGTGATATTCCCATGAAATTGGAATTATCTTAGGCTGGTAGGTAGATATGGTAAATTGAGCAGAGAGAGCAGGCCTTCGGATCGTCTATGTAGAAGGTATATATGTGGGGAGGTAGAGAGAAGCTCCCTATTTTATCCCAAGCATATCCTAATAGAGGAATATGGTAAAAATGGGAACAGATATATTGTAGTTAGTATGGGGCTGGTATAGAAGCTCCACAGAATAGTTGTATTGGATGTTCCCCTTCTTTCATACCTGGTATTCAATGAGTTGTTTGTAATTCCCCGCTCTGACAGCTGATTGGAAAGGCTGCTGTGTCTGACGGCAGCCTGGGCCGTCTTTTAAATGCAGCCGTCCCGGTAGTGACGTCACCGCGTTGGGACGGGACGTCAGGATACCCGGCCGAGTCCTAGTACGCATGCGCAAACAAATGGGGAACGCGGCGTCGGCTAATTAAGCCGCTGGAGCGGACCCACAAGCGCATGCGTTGGACACGGCACTCGGAAGGGAGACGATATTCTCGCTTACCCCCGAGGCCGAAAGCGTCGCTGTGGCTGAATTGGATACAGCCAGCGACGCTTTGTGGCCGCATGATGCACTACACCAGGATCACTCCAAACACCAGAGAAAAGAGGACTAGAAATAGTAGTAGATAGTGAGGAGGGAAGAAAAATAGTAAAAATATATAGAGTATGTGGTAGGTGACAACTCACAAAGCTGAAAATCCCTTCGAATAGAGATCGCATATATAATTAAAACGGTATTAGTTGGGAAAATATCTAGGATATATTAGAATAAAACTTCCTACCCCTGACTCCTTTTGAGTTCATGTCGCATGTAATGATACCAAACTATATAAATGTTACTTATTGTATGCTTGTCTTTTCTCTTTTTATTTTTAGAAAAAATATAGAAAGCTCCTGAAGAAGCGTTACATGACGCGTAACATGTAGGGCAACTGTAAACAAGCTGTTTCTATGACTAAATTGCCTATATATGGTCTCCAACTGTTTATTCAATGTCACATTTCTTTAATGGAATTTGAATGTGTATATTTAAATTTAGTGACCCTATTGAAACCATATTGATGCTACCTGTGCATAATTGTCCATCAGCTTGTTAAATACTTCTATATTAATTTAGATCTTTTTTTAAAATTGTTTAAAGTTTTTGAACAAACTGTGTATCTATGTTTTTAATAAAACTTTTGTTTAAATTTTATGCCTAAAAAGTCCATCATCTTCCAACACCAATTAGTTGATTTTTATTATTAAGATTCAAAAACTGAATATGATACAGGTCAAAAATAAAGACCTAAAACTTACACATGAATTATCGGTTAGGCATGAGTGATAATATACACGGGTAACATTTTGCTGGTTGTACTGAATCCTCCCACAAAAAGGGGGGACGGGCGAGAAATCGAGGATATTCAAGTCCTGACAGTCTGCGCAGTAATAGTGTATACTGTCGTGTGGATGAAAGAGAAAAAAGAGAGAAAGGAAGAAGGGAGGGGAGAGAAACTTGGTAGGGTATAATCAAGTTAGGGAAGGGAAAGAAAAGGATCTATCTAACTAAATAACTCTGAACCTTCTGGTGCATGGTTGTATGTTAAGCCCAGAGCTGAGCTAGGAGAGAGAGCCCTAAGTGGTAGGGGGTGGTGGGAAGGAAAGAATGGCAGAAATGTGGGGTGCATTAGAAAAGTAATAAAAATAGTAGGAGGGAAAATTGCAAGGTTTTTGTGTGGGCTAATGTTGGCCCTGAGTGTAGTATACCGGTGATGAGAAAAAATCTTTTCATCTTTGTTTTTAATTGCCTGGTATGATGCTGATCTATGGAATTCCTCTCATGTATTTCATGTGCTGTTAAATTGTTGTCATCCGTTAAGTTTGTAATACATAATGGACTGCATCTCAAATAAGTTATCCACCTGCTTTATTCAGTCTTTCTTCGCAGACACTGTAGGTGTTAGCCATAATCAGGGGATCAAGCTGCAAGCTGCATTAATGAGGTGCCTAAGTGTTTAGCCAGTAAAGGGGGTTGTTGTATATTGGCGTGTAGCAGGTTCAGGGGAGTATGGGTGTTGGGAACTGATTATTTGCTGCCCCCCCAAAAAAATATATCACCAGCCGCCAGTGTCCTTTTTGTGTTGCATCTCCAGCAGGTTGAAGAAATTTTAGGGTAAATTCTGTGTAATCAATTTGATCATTTGTCTTTTGTGTCATTAATCAAGCTCTGGTAAACTAATTGGCAGATGGTCTGCCATTGCTCATTAGTGATGAAGATCTTAAGCTTCCTTTCCCATTGTTGTTTAAGGCTCATTCACTCCTAAATCGGCCGCGGATTGCACAGCAACGCTGTCTGTCCCTGTTTTCTGTTTCAGGGACAAATCAGGCCAGAATCTTCGGCCCTGAAACAGAGGCAAAGACGCACAGCGTTTCTATGCAGTGCGCTCCGCAGCCGCCCTGGAGACATGTGAACCGGCTTCATAGAGAGCCGATCACATTCTCCTGATATCCGAATTGGATGCGAAGAAATACACATCCAATTCGCATAGGTGTGAACCCAGCCTAAAGGAATATTCATCAGCGTTGGGGGAGTTCTCTTATGCAAAATAGATCAAGTGGGTGTTGGGACCTTTTATTCATGCAGTTTTTTTTTCTAAAAGTGAGAGGGGATGTGCATTGTTTGTATTGTGTTTTGAGTCACAAAATGCCATCTGTAGGTAGCTCTACCATGGTAGCTTGTTAATGTTTACAAGTGTCTGAATGTCACGTTTAGGGAAAAAACGATCCCTGTTTAATAAAGTTGCCAGCCAAGGGTGGGGAATAATTTCTCCAATAACCTGTAAATTCACAGGAGTTTCCATGAGAAAAGTCTGAGTTTCTAATCAGTGAAGTCAGAGGACTTTTCCGTGCTGTAAATGTGGTAGAGTTGCAACACGAATAAAAGACTTGCAGTCGCCCCAATTGGGGGGGTGTTTCCAAGTCAGCTGGAAGTTGTGTATACAGACCACAGTATGGCCTGTAATGGGTGGGTAGACCAATTTTGTTCAATGTTTACCCTTGCCTTGTCCTGTGGATGGGTGCAGGGAGTCTTTCGTGTAGCTCCCCATTCATTCCCATGTGACTCAGTGGGATCAGAATCTGGTTCTCTTTGTGCTTCAAGAACTGCCGTTTAAACCCATCAGAGACATTTCTCTCACCTGCAAGGCCCAGGACTACTTCTTGCCTATGGTATTTTCTGCCTTTCACCTCTACCATAACAAGGCGATTTTTCTTTCTCTCTCTGATCTGGTTCATCAAATGGAAATTTACATTTATTGTCTGGATGTGGTTTGGGCTGTGTGAGTCTAACTTTCAACCACAGCTTCAGCAAGGGTGCCCTGGCTTCTCATCTTCATTCTTTAAATACTGTACCAGACAAAACATCATTCAAACTTATGGTCTCAATCTCAAAGATTCTTGAAGTTCTACCAGGTGAATGTTTCAGCCTCATCTAATGTCCGCTTTTAGTGGTTATTTGCGCTCTAGCCAGCCCCCAGTTTTCTATTGTTTTATTGGGCTATAGGAAATTGTTTGCCGTGTTGCCCACCCCTCAGTTGGACCACTTTTGGCTGTCCCAAAAGGTTAAAGGCTTCTAGGTCCCTCAATTGTCTGCCAAAAACAGACAGGGATCGTTCCCCATCCATCTGGTGGATCGGATGACGGTCAGATGGAAACGGACGGCCCATAGAGGACAGCAGGCTGTGTCCATGTCCGCTTTGCATCAGCCATATGTGGGCCATATTTGTACCGTGTGACCATGTGAATAAAGCTTTGGAACCTTGTGAGGAATCCTTGGTGTGCTGATGATGACATTTCTTCACTTGCGTTGCATCAGCAGAGCAGACACAGACCTGTCATTCGCCTGCAGGGATTAGTGGGAAGGTCCCCTGCTGAGCAGGCAGATACGCTGGCGGACTCCTCCAGTGTGAATGGGGCCTTTATAGTTGTGGGTTTTTTTTTTTTTCCTTTTAAACAATAAGCAGACTATCTTGCAGGTGAGACACGTATTGCTAATGGCTTTAATGACTAATACCATCAGTGGAAACTTTGATGCCTGGTGCTGTTCTATGCATGGGCCATGGCTTCAAGCCTGGGCTCCAGGTATGCTTGTCTTCAGCCTGTAGGGTACCTAGCATATCAAGCAAGGTCCTGTTGCATTCCTCAAAGAGAGCATCACCTTCAAGGTGATAAGGGATGGTTTGACTTTTGTGAATTTTCAGCAGCTGAAGTAACTCTTTAATTAGCTTTCTCTCAAAATCTCTGATCTGAGAGTAACCTGTGGGGTAGGTTGTAATGGATGAAATATTTTCCCCAAAGCACTCTTGCATCTAACTGCCCTTTTGTCCTTGGTAATAAGTACTTGGGTGTATTGGGTAAAGTGGTCGGCCACCACCAGTACATTTCCAAATTCTCTTGAATCATTGTCAATGCAGAGAAAATCTACACAGACGAAGTCCATAGGGCCCAAACTCTGTAAATGCCCAATTGGAGCATCTCAAACTGGCAGGGCTTTCCTCTATAAACATTTGAGGCAACGTCAACATAGACTATTCACAATGGGCTCCAGTCACAAAGCGGTAAGATACCGCATATCGTTTTTTTCAAAATGTTTTTTGACATTCACTAAAAAACACTACTAAAATACAGCGTGAGTTATTTTATAAAGTCATGTGGAATTTTAATAGTGAAAGTCTGTGGTAATTTACCGCAGGCTGTAGCCGGTGTCCTTACCACAGCCTGTAACTAGCTGGTTGCTAAGGAGCGGGCGGCAGCCAGCATCCTTAACCACTTGCTGACCGCAATACGTATTGTGGTTTGCAAGTGGTTTACCAGGATTATGGCTGAAGATCTCAGCCATAACCCTGGTACAGGGGGTCCCCGGGTTACAAACAAGATAGGGACTGTAGGTTTGTTCTTAAGTTGAATCTGTTTGTAAGTCGGAACAGGTACATTTTTTAAGTGTAGCTCCAGCCAAAAAATCAATTTTTAAGTTTTTTAGATAACATAGAGAAGGGTTATCACCCCTGTAACATTTGTTTTGCTGTCTGTGCCCCTGTTCAGAAGATTTCACCTCACCTTCTGTCCCAATGACAATTGGATTTTGAAAAATTTGGGTTGTTAGGGAAGCATGGACTGGTGATAAAGCATCAGTGGAGACACCTTTTTCCCATATTAACTCTTACAGGAGTGAATTTCCCTTCCTAGGGGTGGATTTCCTCTCACTTCCTGTTGTCTCCCTCCGTTTGTAAGTAGGAGTTGTTTGTAAGTCGGATGTTTGTAAGTAGGGGACCCCCTGTAATGTTTTTAAAGCCAGTTTGAGCCGCTGGAATGATCTCAGAAGCAGTAGAAGGGGATGTCTTCCCTCCCACTGCTCGCCGGTGTCTCTCCGGCTTTCCAGTTCCGCCGCCTCCACCGATAAAAAACGATCCAATGGTGCCGCCAGCTGGTCGCAGAGGCGATCAAGAGATCTTCTTTGATCGCCTCTATGGCCTTGGAGGACTGGAGCGACAATGTAACTTCTGGTCCAGGATGGAAGTAAACTTTTTTTTATCTTTTGTTTTTAAAGGTGAATAAGAGATTTGGGGTCTTTTTGAGCCCAGATCTCTTCATAAAGAGGACCTGTCATCCTTTTTTCTATTACAAGGGATGTTTACAGGAATAAAGCTGATCAAAGGGACAGTGTAAAAATAAAGCACCCCAATCCCTCCATGCTTGCGCCCAGAAGCGAACGTATAGGTAAGCCGCACACGCATATGTAAACGGTGTTCGCACCATACATGTGAGATATCGCTGCAAACATTAGAGCAAGAGCAGTAATTCAAGCTCTAGACCTCCTCTGTAACTCTAAATAGATAACCTGTAAAGTCATTTAAAACGTTGCCTATGGAGATTTTTAAGTACTGTAGTTTGTCGCCATTTCACGTGCGCAATTTTAAAGTGTGCCATGTTAAGTATCTATTTACTAAGCATAGCATCATCTTTCATATTCTACAAAAAATTGGGGTATATATTGTCACAAGGGGCGGGGTCACCCGGTGACCTCATTGGGTGACCCCCCCCCCACCCCTTAGCTCTGCTGTCAGTTCTTAAACAACTAAGGGATGGGGCCATCCGATGTCACCAGGTGACCCCGCCCCTTGTGACACCATCGACACAGCATGCCCCTGGCCAATGTCACAAGGGGGTAGGGTTACCCAGTGATGTCACCGGGTAGCCTGACCTTTAGTTATTTAAAAATTGTCAGTTGGTGAGAGTGGACTTTTCTTTTTTGGGGCGGCAGTGGCAGTGGGCGTTGATTGACGATGGGTCTACACTGGGGGACATTTTTTTTTTAATTCTTTAAATATAGGACTGCCTACTGTTTTTTTTACACTACACTTTTTTTGGTGGGTGAGTGACTAGGGGTACTATGTACCCCATACTCATGGGGGGCCAGAATCTGAGGGCCCCCTTGTTACGAGGGGCTTTCAGATTCTGATAAGCCCCCCCTCAGACCCCAACAACCACCAGCCAGGGTTGTGTGGAAGAGGCGCTTGTTCCCATCAACAGGGGAGAAGGTGCTCCCTATGAGGAGGGCATGTGGCCTGGTATGGTTCAGGAGGGGAGGGTGTGCTTGCATGTCCCCCCCCTTTTTCTGACCTGCCGGGCTGCATAAGGGTCTGTTATGGATTTGGGGGCCCACGCCTTTTTTTTTTTTTTTTAAATACATTTTTTTACATTTTTGCATGGGGTACAGCTCAAAATCCATACCAGACTTGAAGGGTCGGGTATGGATTGGTGGAGAGTTTCATTACCGGCATTTTTTTCATTCAGCTGATGACTCATCGGTTGTTAGGGATGCGGCGCCCGCCTGCTCCTTAACAGCTATGTTGTTTACTAGTTGTTAAGAATGCCGGCGGCTGCCGGTTTCTTAATCATAGCACGCCTGGTCTACTACTTATTTACCACATGCATTTTTTTTTTTTTTGTAAATTCACTCCTGTTCTATGTGGTATTTACCATGCGTTTTTGCGTTATGCTGTAAATACTGCATAAAGCAATAGTGAATTGACATTTTCAGGATTCCATGCAGTATTTGAGAAAAACATAAATACTGCATGCGATCTGGTTCTGTAAATGGCGCCCAGTATCTCTTATCAAAAGCAATGATCTTGAACTAGACCATACATTTTCTCAAGTCGCATTTGGCGAGTGGAAAAAACTTGAAGGCAAGTGTGGGGCTGCCTCGGAAGGGGGGGGGGGGCAGGCGGGGTTGAATGGAAGCCGTTTTCCCAGTGATCGGCTAGGAACTTGGAGAGGAAGAGGAGAGCCGTCCGGATCACACAGAGCAGGGATCTCCCGCTGTGACACAGCATGGATTTTAATTGCCCGGTGGCCGCAGTCAAACGAAGTCCCGCCTCCTGGACTGGCGCCTATGATAGACAGCACACTGGTCCAATGCCTGGAAAAAAGTTGCGTGACATATATCATAGGAGCCGGTCCAGGAGGCGGGACTTCGTTTGACTGCGGCCACTGGGCAATTAGAGTCCACGCTATGTCACAGCGAAAGATCCCCGCTCTGTGTGATCTGGCTAGCTCTCCTCTCTCTGATCCCCATGCACTGGTGAGGCTGCGCTGATAAAGTTGTTCATATTTATTTTTGTAATATAATTCTGCATAAAACATTTAACAGTGTCATTTCATGAGATAATTTATGAGGGCATGTTTAGGGGCGGGGCAGGGTAGGGTTTGGGTAACGCACCTGGTGCTGAGTAACGCTTAAGACCTGCCTAGTAGCTCAGGTATGAAATTTTGAGCCCTGATGTAGACCATCTTTCAGAAACAATGCTGTATCCCAGGGTGGTCATGATACAATATCGACAGAGAAGTCCTTTGTCTTCAGCTTCTCACAATCTCTTAGTAACCGACTACACTTATAGGGTAGAGCCTCCCTCAACATCTCTTGGTCTGTGGCACTCACAGCCTGCTACAGAGAACCAATTCTGATCAACCACTGTGGAGAGGTGGGTAGGTGATCATGTCTGGCACAGCTTTTGCTCTACCTCCTATGTAGTCTATAAACCACATCTAAGAAAAGGCCACTTAATCTTCAACTATTGCAGCCATTGCGAGCCCCAACACTGGGACCAGGTAGATCTTCCCATTCACTGTTTTTGGCAACAGAAGATAATCCTGGACATCTAGATAAGGCATCAGCTCCAATGTTTTTTGGGCCAGGTCTGTACTTCAGGGTGAATTGATAGTTGGATAAGGCAGCCAAACAGTGATGTCCTCTGGCATCAAATTTATCTGTAGTTAGGATGCATGTCAAAGGATTATTATCCTTTCTTTCCTACATAGCATCATACAGATAACTGTAACTTCTCAACGATGGCCCATTTAAACTCCTAGAACTACAATTGTGGACTGGGTAGTTGCGCGCATTAGCAGTAAGGCTTTGGCTGATGAAAGCTATTGGTCATAGTCCAGATAGATATTCTTGGAGCAAGATCCCACCCAATTCTTCAAAGGTAGCATCCACATGGAGCGCATATGGCTTATAGGCATTAGCTTATGCTAAGACTGGTGGTTATGTCAACTTTTTCTTCAATTGAGTAAAAGCCACTTCAGATGCAGAAGTCCAGTGGGCAAAAAATAGCCATTTGCAGGACCTCTTTTGATTCCCTTTACTGGATGGACACATCATTTTTAGCAGGTTAATAAAGAGCTTTGGCCACTTTCGCAAACTTCTAATTCAGTTTTAATTTGGTGGTGCATTACTGTTATGTTATGAATTGTGGATGTTATCATGAAAATTGTATAGGCACAGCCGTGTCCATGCCGTATGAATATGTAAAAAGTTTGGTTTACCCTTCAGAGATTAGTACGTCTGGACTGTAAAATAAATGTTTATTAAATATAAGCTGTAAAACATTGTAAACACAAAAAATGGTCTAACATCACAGAAGGGCCCAAGAAGCAAATTGCAGGGTGCAACAGAAAACACAATAATTTTTTTACTCACATGAAACCTTCTGAAGCTGGCAGCACAGCACACTGACAAGAATTACTAACAGTATGTCTATAAACAAAAAAATAAATAACTAAAGGGAAACAAAAGCACCATAAAAACATATGTGCTGCCTATTGCAGTGGCTCTCAACTCTGTCCTCAAGTACCCCCAACAGGCCAAGTTTGCAGGTTTTAGGGCTCTTTCACACGGGGCGGATCAGTGCAGATCCGCCCCGTGGATAGCCGTTTGCTCAGCGGGGATCGCCGGAGCGATCTCCGTTGAGCAGGAAGATGACAGGTCCGTCTCTGCACTCCGTGCAGGGACGGACCTGTCAGAGCGCCGCTCTCACCTATGGTAGATCGGGTGACGACGGACCGTAGAGTCCGTCGTCATCCGATCCGCTCTGCAGACAGATGAAAAAATGGGGTTTTCCTCCGTCTGCAGAAACGGAGCATAGCGGGCACGGACGAGAGCGGGTGTCAGCGGATGCTCATCCGCTGACACCCGCTATCCCATAGGGATACACGTATGTCCATTTTTCATCCTAAAACGGAAGGATGAAAAATGGACATACGGTCCGTCAGTGTGAAAGAGCCCTAACTTTATCTTGCACAGGTGCTTTAAATCAGAGTCAATGGCTTGGTATTTTGGACAGCTATTTTATCTAAGTAAAATTCCCCAAACATGGCCTGTTAGGGGTACTTGAGGACAGGATTGAGAACCACTGGTCTATTGCACCCTGACATGTTTGTAGTTTAGGTTATTATGCTTCTGTAAATTAGTATATGAGGTTGCTTTGGACAACAACTCCGCTATTCCTTTCTTCCAGTTTCTTAGCATTCGTTTCTAAATTATGACCATACATGTTATAAGCAGAGACCATCACATACATCTTTGTAAATGCAGACAGGAGGTACACAAATTATATCCCCGAGTATGTACACACACACACAATACGACAATAAGTAGGACAGAAGTCATTGGCTTGTGATTGCATTGCTGTGCTCAAGTTTCAGTGAAATTCTTAAGTCAGTTTTCTTATCATGATTGGACCCTTGTACAAGGGCCTTGCATTTCACTACTATATTAGCAGCTGTTTTTTTTAGGCTTCCGCCACACTGGCCGAGTGACCTGTTCAGTTCTTAAACATGTCACAGAGGAGTTTCTCCATCGGAGTGCTGCCAATGGTACGGTGGAAAAACAGAAGCTCTATGCGCTCAGAGGAGATGAAGCGAAGAGATGGGGACAACAGAAGCAGCTTCCCAAACCTAACAGAAGGGAAAACAAATTGCATGTTAATGGCCTATCCCTGAAGTGTAACTGAACATTTTATTTTATTCATTCTACCTGCCCTCAACCAATCTTATACTCATCTGTCCCCGATCCAGGGAGATGTCAGCTATGTGGTCTCCTCAGGGCCACACAGCTTCTCAGGCTCACAAATGTGTTTCAATCTCCAATAAATTCTTTGAAGACTTCATACTCCCACGTTGTTTTATGACAAACAGATAGAATAGTTTGAAATGCTAAATGAAGTAAAAAATATAGCCCAGCCCTAGTTACAAAAACTTTTTTTTTAAACAATTTCTAAAGTTTGGAAATTTTAAAAACTACACCCCCAAATTTAGATATATCTTGTTCATATTTCTACATATTTTATTAAACTTTCTCTAATTATTTACAATTGTTTGAAAGCTAGCCAATCCTGAAACTCTGCATGGTGTGCTGTTTAGTTTATGTCTCAATTGGTGGCAATTGATAAAATTAGCCTGGTGAATTCAGTACACAGAGGGGTAGATATATGAATTGTCAAGTATACTGACAGACAGGGGTATCCAAACTATGGCCTGCTGCAAGATCCTCTCCACCCCCTGATATAAGAGGGGGCTCTTATGCCCCGTACACACACAAGCGGATTATCCGTCTGAAAAATCTTGGATGGTTTTTCCAGCTTGGCTTGCATACACACGGTCACACAAAAGTTCTCTGAACTTTCGACCGTCAAGAACGCGGTGACGTACAACACTGCGACAAGCCGAGAAAATTAAGTTCAATGTTTCCGAGCATGCGTCGAATTGTTTCCGAGCATGCGTAGGAATTTTGTGCGTCGGAATTGCTACAGATGATCAGAATTTCGGATCGGAACTTTTTACGACCGAATAAATTGAGAACCTGCTTTTAAACTTTTGCTGGCAGAAATTCAGCCAGCAAAAGTCAGATGGAGCATACTCACGGTCGAATTTTCCGACGAAAAGCTCTCATCTGTCTTTTGCTGGCCGAAATTCCTATCGTTTGTACGCAGCATTATGGGAACCCTGATGTAGGGGAGGGGACTCTGATAGGGACTCTCATGTGAGGAGGACTTTAATAGGGAGTCTGATATAAGAGACTCTGACAGTCTCAAGTTTATGTGGAATTTCTTTGCTTAGTTTATTTAGTTTTTTTCCTGTTGTTCTAAATCATATCTTGCTGATTAATATTTTTTTCTTGGGAATTTTTTTTTTTTATTAAATTTGATTTGTTAATTCATAAATCAAAATTTAATCGCCTGTGAATATTTGTAAAATATACGACGTGGCTCTTGTACTTCAAATTTTGGAGACCCCTGCTGTAAGAGGACAGGAGTGACAATACCTAAATTTACCCCTTGTGTCTGTTGTGGTGATGCATCCTCTACACTGCAGGAGGAGGGGGGAAGATTAGTAGGAAAAGCGGAACTTCAGACCATCAACCATATTTATGAAGGATTTGCTGGTATATTAGCCTGCATATTAAATGGATACGTTTATATTAACTTATTTATTATTAATCTGTTCATACCGGTACACATAGTAAACTGGTTTTGGATATAAAGAACCAGAAAAAAGAACATCACTACACATACTTTCTGCCATGAACTTATATGCTTTCCCCCTAGCTGACACCCAGATGTACTATGAATGATTAGGTGTCATGGCACCCTTCTCTTAACCACAAGTACTAGGTTGTAATACCCCTTCATTACCAGACCATTTTTTAGTGCTGTGAAACTTGAATTGACAATTTCTCTGTCGTGCATCACTGTACCCAATAAGATTTATATAATTTTTTTAACACAGAGGCTTTTTTTTTATGGTATTTAATAACTGCCTTTTTTTTTCTTCTTCTTTTGATGTAGAAAGAAAAAAAGGCTAAACATGTTTTCTTACTTACAGCTATAAAACATAGCAATTAAAAATGCCAGGACAGTACAGACTTCTGCAAAATTACTCCTTTTTGAAAAATAGACACCCCAAGGTGATCTAATGTTTTGTCAAAGGAAAAGATTTGCTCTGCCCCTTGGAGCTTAATCATGAGCGAAACACATTGGGGGCGTGGCCTGGTTGGGGTTCAGGTTGAGGCTGCCATTAATCTCACTTCATGCACATGGGTCTACTTCATGATGTGCGACTTATGGATATTCTCCTTTTACATTGCTACAACTTGAGCCTAGGGCAAGCTTCCTGTCCCTGCCTGCACTCACAGCAGTCTAGTCAGACTTTACCTCTCTACCTGAGCGGTATCTAAATTTGATATAAAAATTATGGGGGAATTAAGAAAAAATGGTGGTATTAATGGGTAAAGCATAGAACTTTTAAATGGTGCATTAATATACAGGTCATACACAGAGAAAGGAAAAGTGGAGGAGGTTGATGTACAGGTCACCTACTATGGGAGGATGGCGATGAAGGGTTAAATGTTGAGATGTGCAGCATAAGGGAGGGGAAGGGGTTAATATAAAGTCACTGCAGAGACAGGATGAGAGGGAGGTGTAAGGGTTAAAATTTGTTCATTAAATTAGTAGCTGCTGCTTCTGCAGCTGCTAATCTGGAACTAATGAATGAACAAGTCAGTTAGTTATTTATTAGCTCCGCCTCCTTCCTTTTTTGGTTTGCTATAGGGTAGAGGAAGAAGGGGAGAACTCACAGATGAAAACACTACACTGTTTACATCATGTGATCGCTGTGTTAATCAATCATAGCAATTATGTGGTACAGAGCCCCAAAGCTCAATTCTGGAACACTTGCCATCCAAGGGCTATTTCCAAAGCAACGTTTCTAAACTGCACGCCAGAAATAAATGTTCGTCACATATGAAATGGTAAGGCGGTTAAGCGTGATTCATAGTGTAATTATGCACTGCAACATCACACCAGCTCTTTGGATCAGCAGAAGACTGCCCCAGGCTTTATGGCAATGAAGAGCAAGACCTGGTGTATCACCTGACTGGCTTGATGATTTCTGAAAGAGGTAAGTATACCAAAACAGCAAAAACACAGGTAGGGGGTCGGGGTTGATGGGTAGGTGGGGCAAATTTACACACCAAGTGAATGAGCCAGAGCCGTGACTAATACCTACTAACCCATCAATTTATGTGACAGGTGAAGAGTGGGAGCCAGAGAGAAAAGATGAGGTAGGTAAAGACTAGGGGGTGGGGGTAACTGCTGGGGGTCACGGTGAGGAACACTGACACATTGTAGTTGTCTGTCATCATTTGAGGAGGAGTTGATCAAAGTCTGCAGGGGAGGCAGTTATCCACCTATTGGGTCCTGATTATTTAGAATTTTAGCATTGTGTCAGTTTAACAGTTATCTTTTTGTTTTGTTTGATTTGCATGGATGCATGGTTTGTATTTCTTGGGTGTGGAGAGTTGCAGATTTCCATCCTCTCATTATTGTTTTGTTACCATGAATAAAGCCATTATTAGCTAAATTAATAATTGAGATCTTTTTGAAGGGAGCATTCCGTTTTTATCATTTGGTATACACTGGTCAAAAGCTTGCAAACCATGGGGCATGTCCTCCAGATATGGTATAAGATGCAAAGCTTATCACAGTCCCAAAAAACATTCAGAGGAGGCTTCAGGTGTAAATTTAGTTATGTAAGAACTGACTTACATTATGCAATCATGAACAAGCAGAAATACATTATTTTTTGTTTTTGTTTTTCCGTGCACGTTATTTGCAAAATAAATCTTCACCACATTCACTAAGCTAAGGAAAATTCCCTTCAAAGCCTGTTTGTCTTTAGTAAAGCAACCCCTGAAAATATGAAAGAAAACAACTACTGCTGTGGTTCCTCTTTAGAAACCCTCTAGTGTTTGTGAAATCCTTTGTCACAATGGCTCTTTAACGTGATAATAAAACCAACTTTTTGCTGTAAAATGAGATGCTGATAGCAGGACGTGTATGCTGTTGCTGTTTTTTCCCCCAATCTTTTCTCTTCTGTGCTTGCTCACCACTGTCCCCTGGCTGCACTGCCTGACATCAGTTATGTGTGCCCCCTCTGCCTGCCAAGACCTATGGAGTTTGCACTTTGTGTACCCCTATTTTGTACCACAAGCTTATGTGCAGTTGCTGCTAATACCACATACATAGGCAGCACAAGAGACCATGAACCAAAGTCAAAGCACGGGAGCCAGTGCCAATCACTGCTGTGAAGAGGAGGAAAGGCTTGGCTTTGGTTCTGCGTCTTTTCGCTCTGCCTGTGTGTGCGATGCTGGGAGTGGCTGCACATAAGCATGTGGTTTAAAATGGGAGCATGCACAAAGTGGACGCTCCAGGGAGACTCCATAGTTCCCAGAAAGCACAGAGGGTACACATACATGAAGTTAGGCAGCGTTGCTGGGTTACAGTGTGGGGAGCAAGAACAGAGAAGGAAAAAAAAAAAAGAAAATACTCAAGGCCCCCGTCATATGTTGCACACACACTAGGGGGCGCACATACAGCAAAATAAGCAGTGGAAAAATCACCGGTATTTATGAATTGCAAAAATCTCAGAAAATATTAAAAAGCAAAAGCATGTAAGTCCTGCTATCATCTAATTTAAAAAAAAAATGGCTTTATATTCACTTAAATTAGATGTTTATTTGTAAAACAAACTATATAAAACCTTGAAAATGTAGTGTAAATACATAAATTATATAAAAAATACATGATATAAACAATTACCCCTCTTAGAGCTGAAATGTTTTATGGATAACTCATTTATGGGCTAGAGTAAAAACTCCTTTTGCAGCTAACTACATATGTGACATTCTACATCATATTATAAACAAATGTGATCAATAATTGTTTACATGGCAAATGTGCTAGAAAATATTTACAAATTAAGTTGCTGGTGAATGTTTAGTTACCTGACTGGCTGGTTGGGATAATGATTCCTAGTATGTTGAGACAACATCATTTGAGACTGATCTTGAAGGTTTTCCACTTGTTCAGGGTCTTTAAGGCCTCTGGTCTCTGAAATACAGCAAGTAAGATGTAAGATTTGATAAAAGTGATTATTCTAAATAAAGAACGTGCATTTCAGTGTTTGACTTGAGTGTTTGTCAGATCTCAAATACCCACCTGGTTTAAAGAGGAGTACTGCCTTCATGCAAGCAAATTCTGTTGGGTCAACACTTAGCGATTTAAAACGACTGATTGTTTCTTGAAGGATTCGTACATCCAGACTGGAGGAGATAGCTTTTCCATGAACACTTGAGGATAAGTCTGGCACGGACAGCAAGGGGCAGCTGTCAAGTGGCATAGACCACTGGATGGCACAGAGAAGAAACAGTTCACTCCATGCTTCTTCTAGAAGGATGACCTACATAATGAACATAAAAAAGAAAACGCGATCAAGTCTTCCGCAAAGCTGGATTCACAAAGCATAGTAGTATAAGCATGATAGTTGTATTTATTAAAGGTCTACACAAACATGGGCACTTTGGCAAAAATTACATTCTCCGGAGTATTAGGCTATACAGTGAAATTTAAATACTATACTCCTGCTTTGAATAAGCAGCCTATACTTTTCTTTGAGGTAGCCAAAATCTTCCTAAATCAGCACACAATTGTAGAATTTACATTAGCAGTTTCTAATCTCACCTGGTCTCTAAATGGAAGGTTGGAGAAGACTGGCAGGTTCTTTGCCCATTTCACTGCCATGAAGAGGAGTCGGGCAGAGGTCTCATACACCCCTTCTGGACTGGATGTAATAAAGGCAGACATCTGAAAATCATTAGGTGTTCGTTCTGGCTCGTTACTTGTAACGTCTATGTTCTCATCAGCTGGAAGAAAAAATTGGTATCAGCACTTCTTACAAATTAGAAGAGTTGACCAGAAACTAGCAATTCTGTGACCATAAAAGACTCTTGATCAAACAGCTTCATTTATGGGAATGATTTACCAATGTATGAATCGTAAAGTAAAGTAGACCAAGTTTATATTTTAAGCATCCATGAACAAGAGAAGCTGTAATTCCTAATTACAATACAATTGTTTTTAGTATTCACTTGAGTACTGCCTGTGATTCTTTTTTTATTTTGCGCTAACATATCATTTTTCATAAATGAAAAATGATATGTTAGCGCAAATAAAAAAAGTATCACGGACAGTACTCAATTTTTGCTGTCACAATTGCACTAATACGGCTACAATCACCTCTAGTATTCACTTCACACTTTTGAAAAACAAATCTTTTAAATTCCCTTTTTAAATGGGTTGTGCATGGAAAATATGAAAACACTTCCAGAAATTCAAAGTTACATTATGGTCAGAGAGGTATGATTTACACATTAGTGCCTGTCTATTTACTCTCCACGCCTTTCAGTCACTACTAGTCTTAAACGCTATTGCCCAGGCTATGATGCATGCAAACAAGGCTGTCATCACATAGAAAGCAGCAGGGGTCAGATCACATGCATTCTATTCCTTCTTCTTTGTTTTTGTCATAGCATATTAATAAAAATTTGTTAAATTTTTTATGTGAAACCCATTTTCTGCTTTTTCAGTAGTTTATAAATTCTCTTCTGGTCCTAGTATTATGGATAAAATCACAAGTTGAATAACTAGTATATCTAAAAAAGGAAAAAAATCAGCTCTGAACTACAAAATGATATGACCTTACTACAGAGAGAGCTGTCTTTGATTTATGAATAAGTTTAATATGCTTGGATGAACATTGAAATGGTACATATATATCTATATTCACAATTAAAGGACCCATACCTTCTTCTGGCTCCAGTTTGGCGCAAGTCTCTGCTGTCATCAAGCTAGCCATGAATCGGTGGTTATGGGGTGGACTGAGGGTTCCTGATATGTTATTGGGGACGGGGGTTCGTAAGTTGTTCACTGGAGGACAGGAAGGAGGAGGCTCTCGGGTGGTTGCCAAGTGTTCAGAGCGGCTGTCTGTCTCTAACTCAATACTATCCAGTCGAATCTGTGCTGTGCTGCGAGGCTGACGCTCATTCTGTACAGCTGAAGATAAAAGAATAAATCACATAGTTATATCACCGATCTTACAGAGTGGTCATATACTAGAAGCCAACTACCTGAGAAAGCAGGCAAGAAGCTTACCATCCTTGTTCATGCCTGTCTGAAGGCATTTTTTTAACCTGCAAGCCTGGCACTGATTTCTATGTGCTTTATCCACTGGACACATCCCTGTCCCAGCTTGGCATCTGGAGCATACACACAAAGTAAAACAAAAAGGCTGTTTTTTAAAAAGTGTTCTTTATTTATTGATTAAAAAGAACAAGCATGTAGTAGCTGTATTAGTTTTAGCTTTTTCCCTTTATTTTCACTTGGTGATCTTGCCAGTAAGTCTGTTGTTTTCAACTTCCCTTAACAAACAGACCTGCACAGAAACTGTGGCAGTTATGCGGTTGAGTCAAACTATTTAATACTGACAGGTGTGCTTACAATGGTCAGTGTTCATTTATTTCAAACATTTATCCAAAAATGAAAAAAAAAAAAAAATGTTAGTGTAACTGCTGAAAAAATGTTAGCTGGAGTTCAGGTTTGATTAGTTAGGTACATCTAAATCTGCTAGTGTATCTAGCACCACCTTCTCCCCAGATTGTCAATTCTGCTGTCTAAAGGTGTCTGCATTGCTCCTCCATCTAGAATGGAGTCATCCTAAGACAGGAAATATATTACTGGCCAGATCGACAGGTGAAATAAAGTAAAAATCAAAAAAATACTACAAAAAGAAAATGAATGCAGTCACCACATTTAAGGATTGTAAACTGCAATATATTACTTTTTTGTTTTTGGATTTAATACCGCATTAATAATCTGAAATCATCTAAATCTGCGTAAAGTGTGTCTGTACATGTTACTATACATGGAAAGGCATCTTCCTTTCCTGTACATTTGAGACAGCATTGAACAATCCACAAAATTTTATGCCGCGTACACACGATCGGAATTCTCGTTGGAAAAAGCTCTGATGGTTTTCCCGTCGGAATTTCCGACGGAATTTCGCTCAAACTGTCTTGCATACACACAGTCACACCAAATTCCGACGGTCAATAACACCACGACATACAACATGTTCGACGGCACTATAAAAGGGAAGTTTAATGCTTCCAAGCATGCGTTAAATTGTTTCCGAGCATGCGTTGAATTGTTTCCGAGCATGCGTCGGAATTTTGCGTGTCGGAATTGCATACACACGATCGAAAAATCCGTTTGAAAGGTTTTCCGTCGGAAAAATTAAGAACAGGCTCTCAGTCCAAAGTCCGTCGGAAATGCCAACAGAAAAAGACCGATGGGCATACACACGGTCGGAATATACGATGAAAAGCTCCCATCGGACTAATTCCATCGGAAATTCCGACCGTGTGTACGCGGCATTAGAGCTTATGAATGCCCCAGCACTTTAACAGTGCAACCATCGGAATGCTTGTTTCCCCTAAAATGCCCCATGTTAATGCATCAAATGCACACCATTTACTAAGTTCAGTTAAGTCTGAAAGAGAGCAATTATTTATGAATTAGATAGTAAATTAAAAAATTGCATATTTTATTCATAACAATAAAGGAACTCCAATGTTTTGGTCTCAAAATCTGAATTGAAACTTACATTTTATATGAGGTGAATATACAAGTCACTGTATGCAAAATGTGCCTAGTTTAGACACAATTCTTGGTGAGTTCATTGTAACAATCAACACCATTTATCAGTGCACTCTGCCATTTTAGGTGTATTGTTCAGCAACCATTTCAATCTTTAGCTCATTTTTTTTATTACTTTTTTTATAATTTACTGAATATGAAGTTATATAGTTGACATCTTATTATGTACAACCTACATTAATATTTAATTATACAATCATTATATCGTGACACCAAAGTGAACAGAATTTGAAGAATTCAAAGTTCTAAGACTGGACCTACCGGTAGATAAGCTTTCGGCGGACACTCCTTTTGAAGAAACCACTGCAACCGTTGCAAGCAAAGATACCGTAGTGTTTTCCGCTGCTGCTGTCACCACATACTCTGCACAGGAGGGCCGGGCTAGGGGCTAAACCTGAGACAGGACTAGGAACTGGAAGGAAAAACAAAGAATTACGCACCATTCTTCAAAATTCATTTCCTCTCTATGGCCAACATAAATCTGTCTAGATATATTTGGATATTAACTAGAGATACAACCAAAGTTTCCCAACATAACAAAGATTACATCCCAGGTCTTGCTTACTAAAGTGATGCAGCACAGTCTCTAATGATATACAAGTTCCTATTCCTAAAATACATTTTTTTTATGAAGGTGTGGATTGGATTTATTGCTTTCAAGTGTTTGACAGTGGTTGCTCTCAACAAACACTTTAAAAAATAAGACCCATAGGCAATTTTAGGTGGATTTGATTTTTTTTAATTCCTAGCTTTTCTGCTAGGGAGTTGACACATTTATACATCTGCTAATAAAAAAGTGGTTTAAATGTTCACCACTTTGTATAAACATAATCAGTATGATGCTGTAAAAATAATTCTCCCAATGTATTTCTTATAAGAAAAAATCACCAATGCATTTTATAGAACTATAGTGGCTCAGTATTTCAAACTGATGTTCTTTAAATCATGAGAAATGTGTTTTTACTTCATGCAGTAAAAGGCACATAATAACATTTTCTCAGTATATGTAAAATAAATGCTAGATGTGCCTACAGTATATACCGTATCTGCAATTGCACAGCCAAAAATTAGGTGCTTTGAAAAATATGTACAAGGTTTATCAGTCTGATTGCTTTTTCATAATGACTACTAAGATGATATGTAGATATACATTTTTTAATGCCTGTTTCTACCCATATCGTTAAATGAGACTGAATTTAACAATTTGAGACAATGTGATTTCTGTCTCAATAAATGTACAAAGGAGGTGGACAATGTATTGTATTGTATTATATACAATGTATTTTATTGTATTATATACAATATATTTTATTGTATTAAAAAGAGTTATCTATGCATGTAACCAGGTGTGTCCCCCCCCCCCCCCCCAAAAAAAAACAAAAAACACCAAAATAATCACTAAATAATACTGGGTTACAGCAGAGTAAGCATAACTTATAGCGTAATATAAAAATAATACAGTAACTTCAGACATTCCTGCCCTTTTTAATTACTAACCTGCACGATGTGGTAGAAATGGAGATATAAGTGTTAAGGTCCTAAGTAGCTTCCTTATATACAACACTTGAAATACTAAGGAGGTGTGACCACTTATTAACCCTTAGATAGCAAACTCTTGTTTATGAAACAAGGGATTCTTAGGTTGCATATATTGCAATACATATTCAAGCTGGCCAACTGCGGCAAAGTGATCCCTCTCTTCCCAGTCTCTATTTTATCTTGCCGAGTGCCTACCCCTTTTTTGTTAAAGCATATATGTGTTGTTTTTTTGTTTTTTAACATATATGTCGTTTTTAAATATGTTAATATATATATATGTTTAGCTATAAAGGTATGTGTATTTTCTTTTTTATTTTTTTATAAATCTTCATTGAAAACAAATTTTTTGCAAAAAAAATGTATGAAATAAGATGGATGGAGTAAGAGTTTTATTAACTGTGGCTTACCTGACTGGCTTTCTTCTGCGCTGGTACTAAGAATGGATCCAGTGGGTGAACTCATGTCACCTTAACTTTCTAGAGTATTTCCTCAGATGATTCTCCTCTTATCAGGTTCTAAGCTTCTTTCAGAGGTGTGAACAGTCTGTCAATTTGACATGTGAGCCCAGTTTCACTAAATTAGTTAGTGTATTGATTGAAGCAGCTGATATGTTGTATCATACTAGGGTAGATCCAAAAATCAGATGATTGTGCAGGGAGGCGAAGCTCTGCAGAGTGGGAATGGAGAGCTTTATTATTCTCTTGCTCCTGTCTCCGTTCAGGAGTTTTCGTAGGGCCTGGAGATTAGCTCCTAACGCTGTGTAAGCAGATGCCTCTTATCATCCTCTTAATCTTTACTGTCTATGAGAAGGTGGCACAGCCATGCATCTTAATGGAGAAGAAGCATGGAGTCTATTCTGTTATGTGAAGGTTTGGTATTCAAGTTAGTCAGAAGACTTCTGACAGACTCTTGCCTATCTTTGTTTGTTAACCTCATAGATACAATACACATTATTTTGTTATGTGAAGTTTTTAGCAATCACTTTTTCATTTCAATCTGCACCCAGCAATGACTTTTTATTGCTGGATGATCTGTGGTCAAAATGTAAAATAGTTATAGTCATAACCACATTGTATTTCAAGCCTACTCCTATTAATCTGAACCATCTTGAAGTTTGTAAAATTACATTTACTTGAATTCTGTGACATGTATTCACTATGCCCTGTAAATAGGCGTTGCTGTGTAACACATTTCACAGAGCCTGCCTCCTGACCTACAGAGGTGCTGAGAGGAGGAGTTTCAGGAGGCAGAGTCAGTACAGGAATCATGGCATGCAGACAGCAATGTACCATGGGATATGTAGTCCTTAGAAATTAAAAGTAAAAAGCAAAAGGAGAATCTGAAAATCATGCAGGAAATTCAGGAAGTTGTGGACAGAGGCGGCCAGATGACAGGCAGCACTCACAACATAAACATTTTTTTAAAATAAGTTTATATTGGAATGTCAAAAATAACTATTGTTCATATTGCTATTACAATGCTGATGTAAAATGAAATGCATACTGTGACCATACTTCTTTAACCACCTCAATACTGGGCATTTTCACCCCCTTCCTGCCCAAGCCAATTTTCAGACACTTTGAATGACAATTGCGCGGTCTTGCAATGCTGTAACCAGATGAAATTGTTATAATTTTTTCCCCACAAATAGAGCTTTCTTTTGGTGGTATTTAATCACCTCTGCAGTTTTTATTTTTTGGGCTATAAACAAAAGAATAGTGACAAATTTGGAAAAAAAACGCAATATTTTTTACTTTTTGCTATAATAAATATCCAATTTTTTCTTTTTTTTTAAAAACAAAATTTTTCCTCAGTTTAGGCCGATATGTATTCTTCTACATATTTTATGGTAAAAAAAAAATCGCAAAAGCGTATATTGATTGGTTTGCGCAAAAGTTTACAAAATAGGGGATAGATTTATAGCTTTTTTTTTTTTATTATTATTATTTTTTTTTACTACTAATGAGAGCGATCTGCGATTTTTATTGTGACTGCGACATTATGGCGAACACCTCGGACAATTTTGACACATTTTTGGAACCATTGGCATTAATACAGCGATACAGTGTGATTAAAAATGCATTAATTACTGTAAAAATTTCACTGGCAGTGAAGGGGTTAACACTAGGGGCGGTGAAGGAGTTAACTGTGTAACCTGGGGGGTGATTCTAACTAAAGGGGGAGGGACTAACTATAGGAAGTGACAGATAGTGGTTCTTAGCTAATAGGAACACACAATCTGTCACTCCTGTCAGAACAGGGAAGTCTGTGTTTACACACACTCATCCCTGTTCTGTGTCTCCTGGTCACGATCGCTCGTAGATGGCGGTCATCGCGACCGGCGTCCACGAGCATCGGCACCCCCTGCTGTGGGGGAAGTTTGGTTATCTTGGATCAAGATATTTATGTCATGCAATATTTACCAAATTCCTCCATCCTCTGCTTACATTTTTTTTGTGGTTCTTTTTTAGACATTGTGCATTTACAAAAGATTGTGCCAATACTGTATGTGCCAATGTGTGCAATAAACAATAAATGTGAGCAAGAGCGCCACAAAGAACCAGCAATAGCTTGCAAGAGTACAACCTGATAGTAATTTTCCAGTATCCAATAACACTAGACAAGGTACATAATATCTACATAAGAGACTGGTAAGATACCAAACAAATAAACTGGACATGAGGGGCAATGATCCCAAAATACACAATGTATGAGTCTGAATATTTTACTGTGGTAAACCACCTTGTTCCCTTAGACCATGGGAAAAGGGAAATATTGGCAAAACAGATGCTCAGGGAGTTAGAAAAAAAAGGGGGGGGACCCTGAGGAAGAGGGAGGGGGGAAGTATGATGGGGGGCCAAGGGAAGGAGAAGGGGATGTGAAGACAGGGCCAGAAGCAGATTTGGGGGGGGGGGTAGTGGCGAGGAAGCGCTCCCATTCCCTTATTTGCCTTTCTTTCATTTATGTTCTTTATTTTTGTTTGATATAATATGCCATTTTCACATACAATGAATGTCTATAACACATAGAAATGTAGCTGCATTTCTACTTCCTACTGGGAATGTAAGATGCACTTTCCGATTCCCAATGATTAAGCTCTGAGGGGCGGAGTGAAATGTGTTGGGGGCATGGCCTGGAGGGGGTCCAGGTTGAGGTTGCCACTAACCATCGATCCAAGGGTGTGCTTCGATGTGAGGCTAAAGGGAGACTTTCTCATACATTTATGCACTCCCTAATTGTTCCAACTGATGAAGATAAATAATATCTCTATTAAGAATTCAGTTTATGCAGTGTTGTAATTTCGGTTATCATTTTAATATTTGAAAGTAAAATGTTTGATATTGAGGAATTATTAACAACAGAATAATATGACAGTTTCTAACAAATACAACATTCTAAAAAAAACTAAAAACTTTAGCATTCAATATCCAACAAAAAAACTTCAAAAAAATTAACACAGGTTATAGGTCATACTGTATGTCCTGTCTCTTTCATCCACCTCAAACAGAACAGCAAGATTCAAATATTTGCACTCTATAAATAATACTGGAAATATAATAGCAGGCAGTAAACTTATTGGAGGTCCAGCAGCTATAAAGCATAGTGCTGCATATTTGTTGACCAGAAGTACGCACGCAGGCATTATCCCCTGCCCTGCAATGAAAACTATCACTGACAAGGCTAAACAGCACAGGAAATCTAATTAATCAAGCAATCAAATTGAGAGTTTACATTTTAGTTTATTGGACAGCCTTTAGGAACTATTTTATCCTGGAGGAACCCTTGAAAAAAATGTTATGTCTTAAGAAATACCTGCATAAAAACATAAATTAACAGCTTATTGTACATTAGCATGGCCAGTGAGTTGTAGATACTGTACAGTTGTAGATATAGTAATCCAATGATATTTGAAAATGTAATTTTGAGTTGAGAATTATGTGTTTTTTGGATCTGTTTATTTAGACAAAAATATTAGTCTACTCTTTTTCTTCGGTTCCCCCTCTTCCACCAAATCTAGTCCTCCACAAAATCTAAGTCAGTAGTGTAGTTTGTTAAAATGTCAGTATTCTTTTTGTAATTTCCTGCTTGATACTTTATTTACCTTATCCAAGTAGTAAAATGGGGGGTTCATTTACTAAAGGCAAATCCACTTGGAAGTACAGTTGCTGTAGATCCGATGGGGATATGCAAGAAAAATAAAAAACAGCATTTTTGCTTGTACATGATTGGATGATAAAATCAGCAGAGCTTTCCCTCATTTCAGATCTACCCCCTCGGATTTACAGCGACTCCTCTTACAAGTGGATTTGCCTTTAGTAAATCAACCACATAGTTTGTATTGGGTGGGGGAGCTTGTTTATAATTCTGGCACAATCCCCTAAATAAAGTCAATGTGGAAGAAAGTAGATAACCCATGCCTCTCCTGAGGGGGAGACTATGAGAAATGGGGATTTTTAAGTACCCAAAAAGTAAAAAATAAATATAGCAAGAACATATAAAATCACATATTTTGTACGAATAAAATATTATGTGATTTTATATGTTCTTTTCCTGACAGGCTCCATGGCAGCATACGTGTGGGTTGGCCCCGCCTCCATAACTACCCAATAGGACCCCTCTCCCATAAATCTTTGCTCCTGGCTGCTATCCGTGTTCCTTTTTTGTCCTCCTCCGTAGGACCATGTGGTTCTCCTACCTGAAGATGACTTCACAGCGATCGATCGGCCGAATGACTGAATTGTTTCCTCCGATAGGCCTTGACTGTTAAGCAGGGTATGGAGAGTAATTGCAGAGTAGCGCTGAAGAAAAGGTTATCTTACCTTAAAAGTGCGCCGGCCTGTTTACCTGTTGCTACAGGTGGCCCTTATCTGCTGGGAGGTCCGGTGTGTGCGTGCCTTGGATCGTTCGGCCAGGTGATCGTTGGTGGAGTGGTGAGTCTGTATCTGTCCATGGCAGCAGTGTTTATGTGTGTGCCCATTGATTATATTCTTTTCCTCTGTCTATTGCTATTTATATGCTGTTTGCTGGACGCTTCTGCGTTCCAGCAAACTACTCTCTTCGATTTCCGGGTCCGCGGGCGTTCTGCGCATGCGCGGACCCGATGTGAGAGCGAGGCTTGGTTCTCGCGCATGCGCGCTGAGGACTCCGGCGTCGGATGACGCCGATGACGTCACGGGCGGCAAATTTAAAAACCTTGCAAAGCTGACAGAGCCCTGGGAATGATTGCGGACGCCACAGCGACTTCCCGGGGCTGGTATTTCGGCGGTTCAAGGTAGGAACAGTCCTTTATGTTGGGGCTTGGTTGGATTATTGCTGTATTTTGGCTGAAAATTGTATCTTTTACTGCAGTGTCAGGCTTGGTATTTTGGACATTATGGATGCTTCACTGCCCCCTAGTGGCCAGCCCGCTCATGTTAGGTAGGTCCTAAAGTACATTTTTTTATATTTCTAATATTGAAGAGAGTAAGCATAGGCAGCAAATATGACCTGTCCCTTCTGTCTGTCTCTCTGTGTTCACAGCCCTTCCAAATCTGATCCACAACCTAGTGCCTATAGACGCAGTGGATCGTCAAAATCGCACCACCGCAAATCCTCCTCAAAATCCAGCCACCATAGGTCCGCCAGGTCGGAACAGCGTGACAGGGATTATTCCCGCCCCCCTGTGGCTCACTCCAGCAAGAGGCCAGAGAAAGCATGTTGGGGGTGCAAAATGCCTGTACCAGCAGACAAATCCTTATGTGACCATTGTTTCACTAAGGCAGCGGATGAGAGAGACGGCGCTGACCAGCGCCTAGAATCAATGGTGAGACGAGTGGTAAAAGAATCCCTGCAGGAAAGGGAAGCTCAACAGCCCTGTGAATCCCCGGCAGACCCGCTAGATCCTATAGTAGGAGAGGGGGTACTACAAGAAACATGGGATTCATCCCAACCTAGCCGCCATTCTGCCCTTGTCTCAGACAGTGAATCGGATCCGGAAGATCCAGGTTTGGGGTTTGACTATGGTTTGGTTCCCTCCCTGGTTAAAGCAGTGAGAGAGGCTCTGAAGTGGGAGGATCCTATCACCTCCCCCCCGAAGCAGAGGAAATTTTTTTAAACAGCTCAATAAGGAGCGTCAATTTTTTCCGTTTCTGTCTGAATTGGGTGATATTATTTCAGAAGAGTGGAGCAAGATGGACAAAAAGAGTTCCATGCAATCCAAAATCCTTAAACTTTACCCCTTTAAGGAAGAAGATGTGAAACACCTGGAGTCAGCTCCAATGGTAGATGCAGCACTTATGCGTCTGGTGAGATATGTGACTCTCCCCTTAGAAGACACTGTGTCATTCAAGGATCCTTTAGAGAGACGGATCGATTCAGATCTAAAGAAAATCTATTTGACCTCCGGGATGGCGTGCAAGCCAGTGCTTGCGATCGCAGCAGTGTCAAAGGCCATAGAATTCTGGGCTGACAGCATTGAAGAATACCTGAGAGGCATTTCAATAGACACAGCTAAAGACTCACCTATTCAAGAGATTAGGATGGCTTCAGCCTTCTTGGGGGAGGCATCCATTGATGTCATTCGCCTGATGTCTCGGGATATGCTGGCAGCCGTTTCGGCGCGACGTGCATTGTGGCTCCGTCCGTGGCTCGCAGACCCTGCTTCTAAGCAGGCTTGGTGCCGCATCCCCTTTGAAGGGTCCTCATTATTCGGCAATAAGCTTGATTCTGCCATATCCCGGGCCACAGGTGGGAAATCTGGGTTTCTCCCTCAGGATAGGCGTCCTCAAAATCAGAGACGCTTTTTTCCAAGAAGACAGAATGCGGATCGTGCCAGGGATGCACGCAGCTATAAACCCGGCCGAGAATTCTCCAGGACATGGAGGTCCAGGCAGTCTTCTTTCAAGAAGGCCTCTAAAGGTGGTTCCTCTGGGAACCAGGAGGCTGGGAAGTCCTTTTGAAATTGGGCCCGCTCAGACATGTCGGGTGGGGGCCCGTCTTCTCCACTTCAAACATGTTTGGGCGGCCTCAATTCGGGACTATTGGACCGTAAAGACAGTATCGTCCGGTCACAAGTGGGTCTTCTGCAACACTCCAAAACTCAGATTCATCCCTACTACTCTTCCAAGCTCAGAAGAGAAAAGACAGGTCCTGTTGACCTACGTAAGCTGTTTATTGGAACAAGGAGCAGTCGTACCCGTCCCAGAAGAAGAGAGGGGCGAAGGCATGTATTCACCCCTGTTTTTGGTGCAGAAGAAGAACGGCACATGGAGGCCAGTAATAGACCTGACTCACCTCAACTCATTCATCCGCAAGGAGAAATTCAAGATGGAGTCCCTACTTACCATACAACAGTCAGTACACTTGGGAGACTGGTTAATATCAATCGATCTGAAAGACGCATATTTTCACGTGCCTGTGACAAGGGACTTCCACAAATTCCTCCGCTTCGCGGTAGGCAACCAACACCTTCAGTTCATTTGTCTACCCTTCGGGTTAACCACGTCACCCCGGGTTTTTTCCAAGGTGCTATTGGCGGTAGTGGCTCTTCTCAGGGTCAAGGGTGTGCGTCTCCACCATTACTTGGACGACCTGCTTCTACTATCTCAGAGCAAGGATCAGCTATTAGTTCACAAAGAGGTTGTCATCTCTACCCTGCAAGAGTTCGGGTGGCTCCTGAACTTAGAAAAGAGTCAGCTAGAGCCATCTCAGTCCCTCGTGTTTCTGGGCGCTCTTTTCAACACCGTGGAGGGTTCCATCTCCCTCCCAGAGGAGAAAATCATGGTAATCCGAGACAGGATTCAGGCGGCACGTGGATCAACTCACCTTTCTGCTCTCCAGTGCCTGAAAATAATTGGTACGATGACAGCAACCATTCCCATGGTGAAGTGGGCCCAGTGGCATACCCGTCCCTTTCAGAAGGGATTTCTGCATCAGTGGAACTCTGTCGACCAGAATCAGCGCATCTTCCTTACCCCATCTATGAGGACATCTCTCCTCTGGTGGCTTCAGGGGAAGAATCTGCGCAACCATCATTCAATTGTCCCCATCTCATGGATCACGGTGACCTCAGATGCCAGCAACCAGGGTTGGGGCGCTCATTGCCTTTCGGAGGTAGCTCAGGGCAGGTGGACATGCCAGTCTCAAGGAGTCGTTTCCAACATCCTGGAACTGAGGGCAGCCTTTCAGGCACTCCTATCCTTTCGCCATCTAGTGTCGAACTCTTCCGTCATGCTAAGGTTGGACAACACAACAGCAGTGGCATACATAAGGAAACAAGGCGGGACTCACAGCTGGTCCCTGTTACAAGAAGTGGAGCCTTTAATGAGTTGGGCGCAAAAGAACTTAGCCAACATCTCGGCAGTATACATTCCGGGGGTCCAGAATGTGCAAGCAGACTTCTTGTCCCGGGTCGAGTTGGACAACAACGAATGGTCCCTCCACAGAGAAGTTTTCGAGTGGCTCCTAACACTGGGTGTGTCTCCGGAAGTCGACATGTTCGCTTCCCCGTGCAACTTCAAGATACCGAAGTACTTTGCGAGGTTCAGGGACCCTCAGGCGTTCGGGATAGATGCTCTCACGACCAGTTGGGATTTCCAGAGGGCCTATGCCTTCCCTCCAGTACCGGTAATTCTGCAGTTTCTGCGGAGGCTCAGAACAGAAAAAGTGGAGATTATTGCCGTCATTCCATTCTGGCCCAACAGGCCGTGGTTTCCTCTGCTGCTGCTCCTCAGCTATCAAGACCCAATTCCCCTACCTCTCAGGCCGGATCTATTGTCTCAGGGCAAGACGTTACACCCGTTTCCAGCATGTCTGCATCTCAAGGTGTGGTTCTTGAGAGGGGAAGGCTAGAGGCGCTTGGTTGCCCGAAAGAAGCGATTCCAACTCTTCTTAATGCCAGGCGAAGAAGCACTAATAGGGTGTATGAGCGCATTTGGTCCAGGTTTGCTGAACACATGTCGTCAAGAGAAAACTCGTGTAACTCTCCAGAGGTTCATGATATCCTGAGCTTTCTTCAGTCTGGATTAGATTTATCCCTGGCGGTCGGTTCGTTAAGGGTGCAAGTGTCAGCCATCTCAGCCTTCACGGGAGTCTCATGGGCGAATCACGCCTTAGTTCGTCAATTCTTTAAGGGTGCCATCAGGCTCAGACCACAAAGAAGACCCAGGTTTCCCAAATGGGACCTTCCATTAGTTTTGGATTTTCTGTCAAATCTTGGGAAAGATTCGTCTCAACCTTTGCCTGTTAAGGATCTTACTCTAAAGACTATCTTCCTAGTGGCAATAACGTCAGCGAAAAGGGTATCAGAGATCAGGAATCTGGGTTCAGAGGAACCTTTTCTGACCTTTTTTGAAGACAGAGTAGTGCTGATTCCAATGTTAGGGTCAAACCCTAAAGTGACCACAGTCTTCCATGAGAATCAGGAGATTGTACTCCCTACCTTCAAAACATCAGATGACCAAGAGATCCATCCTCTTGATGTAGGCCACACCTTAAAACAATATCTGGAGGCAACAGCTCCATTCAGGCAAACGGAATTCCTCTTTGTCCTTCTTCATGGCAAGAATAAAGGGATGCGTGCGTCAATTAGGTCAATTTCCGCGTGGATTGTGCAGACGATTCAAAGGGCATACAGAGCTAAGGGCTTGGCTCCTCCTGAGGCAGTGACGGCTCATTCAACACGGAGCATCTCAACTTCGTGGGCAGCTTCTCGGCATGTGGCGCCTGATGTTATTTGTAGAGCGGCCTCTTGGTCCACAATTAATACTTTTCTTTCTCATTATTGCGTTGAACCAGCTGCGCTGTCTTCTATTAATTTTGGTTTACAAGTATTGTCATTGGACAATGTTAAATAAATTTGGTTTTCTTTGCTCAACATTTTGCCCACCCGAGTGTGTTTTGGCGAGTTATTTCCCACACGTATGCTGCCATGGAGCCTGTCAGGAAAACGGAAAATTTATATCAAATACTTACCGTAATTTTCCTTTCCTGATAGGCTCCATGGCAGCAGGAGTTCCCTCCCAAATGTCTGGAGTAGGCTAGTTACGGAACACGGATAGCAGCCAGGAGCAAAGATTTATGGGAGAGGGGTCCTATTGGGTAGTTATGGAGGCGGGGCCAACCCACACGTATGCTGCCATGGAGCCTATCAGGAAAGGAAAATTACGGTAAGTATTTGATATAAATTTTCCGTTGTTATATTGATTTATTACTTTTTGGGCACTTAAAAATCCCCATTTCCCATTTCTCCCCCTCAGGAGAGGCATGGATCATTTACCGTATTTTTCGCTCCATAAGACGCACCTAGGTTTAAGAGGTTGAAATAAAGAAAAATGTAATATACTGAACCAAATGGTGTACTAAAGTATTTTCCAGTGCCCATGAAATGCAGAGTGACCAGTGCCATAGAAAATGCAGAGTGACCATTGCCATAGAAAATGCAGAGTGACCATTGCCATAGAAAATGCAGAGTGACCATTACCATAGAAAATGCAGAGTGACCATTGCCTTACCTGATGTTATCCCAGAGGCCTACCTATTCCTCCTGTCCTCGGTCCGCCCTCCTCCTCTTCCTCCCCGGCCATCGTTCCTGGGAGCCGACTCCTGCCTTTGCCACTATACCTATACTCATATACCTATACTATGTATACTCATTTTTTTTCTGAGCAGTTATTTCTACTCTTTATGAATGAATTTCTGATTCTCTACTACATTTGTAGAGTCTGTTTCCTTTTTTCAGTCAGTTCATGGCACATAAGTGGAATTTGTAGGAAATTATGAGGATCAGGACGACATGATTCTTCCATCCTCCTCTTTCTACAATTCAGCTTCCATCAATCATTGGCCTAATTAATAAATTTCAACTGTTTACTGCCATATAGGGTGGAAAGACCTTTAACAAGATGACTGCCATGTCTGCTCAGTCACCTATTTATACATTTTCATTGTGAGAAGGAGCAGTGAAGCACATCCATTGTGTAGCACTACAAAGGAAGAAGCAAAGCCTACACATGCCATGAGCAAATATAGCTGTCCACAAAGAATGACAAGCTACACATACAAAAGTTTTAACATACTTTGAGATTATTATTTACATCAATGTGATCACTGTTACACGTTTATCTAAACAAATGAAAAGATGATAGTAAGAAAGTTAGGTTGAAAAAGGCACAAGTCCATCTAGTTACACAAATAGAAAAAAATAATAAATAAATGGAAAACCTTCATATACAGAACCCTACTAACCAGATGAAGGCAAAAAACAAACAAACATATAAAGCATGTTCTAATTCACTTCAGTGGGGGGGGGGGGGGGGGGGGTATTCTTCCTTATCCCTCAAGGCAAATTAATATTCCCTCAATCAACAATCTCCACATCCAGCTACTTGTTTTTAAACAGATAACTGAGCTGACCAGCACTAGGTCTTAGTGTGAATAAGCCTTTCCATATGTAGAGGTTAACCTGTTCCCGCCTGCGCTATAGCCGAAGCGCGGACCTACATTGCCGGGTGGCCGTCAATAGATGTCCTCCCCTTTGCACTCTCCCCACGCTCGCTGTGATCACTGATGATCCCGGCCCCTTACCACGTGATCAGCTGTCAGCCAATGACAGCTGATCACGTGATGTAAACAGAAGATCGGTAATTGTTATTTTTTCTCCTCATGCTGACAGCGTGAGGAGAAAAAAAGACAATCACTGGCTTCTGTGCAAGTGAAGTCGGTCCCAAAGAGGAAGAGGCACAGCCGCCTCATCTGTGCCCACCAGTGCCACCTGCCAGTGCTCACACAGTGCATATCAGTGCCCACCAGTGTATATTAGTGCCACCAATCAGTGCCAACTATCAATGTCCACCAGTGGTGCTAATCAATGCCTCATCAGTGCCACCTAGCAGTGCTGCCTATCAGTGTCACCTACCAGTGTCAATCACTGTCCATCACTGCCACCCATCAGTGCCTATCACTGCAACTTATCAGTGCCAGCCATCAGTGCCACCTATTAGTGCCCTTCAGTGCCAAATAATGTCTTCAGTGCCGCCCATCAGTGCCACCCACCAGGGCCACCTCATCAGTGTCCACCAGTGAAGCCTCATCAGTGCCCACCAGTGCCGCCTATTAGATAAAAAAAATAAAAACCCCAGAGAAAGCTCTATTTGTTAGGAAAAAATGAATTTGGGTACAGTGTAGCATGACTGCGCAATTGTAATTCAAAGTGTGACAGCGCTGAAAGCTGAAAATTGGTCTGGCCAGGAGGGAGGTTTAGGTGCCCAGTAAGCAAGTGGATAAACCTCTTTTCCTCCAAATGTAAAGAATAGTCCCATGTCCTTTGCAATGATCTTAAAGTGAATAACTCTAACTAAGTTCACATT
Organism: Lithobates sylvaticus; assembly: GCA_028564925.1. Lineage (NCBI taxonomy): Eukaryota > Metazoa > Chordata > Amphibia > Anura > Ranidae > Lithobates > Lithobates sylvaticus. The sequence continues at coordinate 499,187,120 of CM053029.1, forward strand.
AGGGACTATGGGGGTTATTTACTAAAGTCAAATCCACTTTGCACTACAAGTGCAAAGTGCACTGACAATTGCACTGAAAGTGCACTTGGAAGTGTAGTCGCTGTAGAGCCGTGGGGGACATGCAAGGAAAATTAAAAACAGCATTTTAGCTTGCACATGATTGAATAATAAAATCAGCAGAGCTTCCCCTCATTTCAGATCTACCCCTCAGATTTACCATCGACTGCATTTCAAAGTGCACTTTTAGTGCAATTTCAAGTGCACTTTGCACTTGTAGTTTGCATTTGTAGTGCAAAGTGTATTTTACTTTCATAAATAACTCCCTATGTATATATTTAATGGTGATTATATCACCTCTTCCTAAGAGAGAATACTTTAAGTTCAACTAATCTTTTCTCATAGCTGAGCTCCTGCATGCCTCTTATTATTATTATACAGGATTTATATAGCATCAACAGTTTACGCAGCGCTTTACAATACAAAAGGGAGACAATACAGTTACAATACAATAAAATACAAGAGGAGAGGGTCCTGCTCAGAAGAGCTTGCAATCTAATAAGGTGGGGCAGGTGGTACAAAAGGTTGGGCGTGATCGGCTTCCCTGAAGAGATGAGTTTCGGGGATTGAAGGGAGGGAATAAGAAGGGAGTAAATGAGTAGCTTGGTGGTTTCATTTGTTAAAAGGGAGAATATTTTAGAGATATTACAGAGATGAAGTCTACAAGCTTTTGACAACTTTAGGATTTTGGGCTGAAAGGACAGGTCAGAGTCTAGGATTAGATTACACCTAGTACCCTGGCATGAGGGGAGGGATTGATGGTTGCATTATTGATTTTGATGGGAAAGGCATGGAGGGGGCATGGGCTGGGGAGGGGGCATGGGCTGGGGAGGGGGGGGGGGGATATTACCAGTTTTATGCCCTGTACACACGGACTTTCCGACAGAAAATGTGCGATCGGATCGTGTTGTCGGAAAATCGGATCGTGTGTGCGCTTCATCTGACTTTTTCCGTCTGAATTTCTGAGTTTGAGAGCTGAATCTAAAATTTTCCGACAACAAAATTCAATCGTTTAAATTCCGATCGTGTGTAGACAATTCCGACGGACAAAGTGCCACGCATGCTCAGAATAAATTATGAGACGAAAGCTCTTTATAGTCCCGTCGTATGTGTTGTACGGCACCGCGTTCTGAACGATCGGATTTTCCGTCAACTTTGTGCGACCGTGTGGATGCAAGACAAGTTTGGGCCAAAATCTGACGGATTTTATCGATGGAATGTCCGACCGTGTGTACAGGGCATTAGAGAGATTTTGTTTAAGGAAGTGGTGCAACATCCATGCTGATATGTCAGTTAGTAAGTTAATAATGCGAGAGGAGACTGAAGGAAGTGAGGTGAGGAGTAGACAGATAGATTTGGGTGTTATCGGCTTATAGATGTATTGGTTGCCGTGGTCGGTTATCAAGTGACCAATGGAGGAGATGCCCACAGAAAGGGGCAATGGAGAGAAGGAGACAGAGTTGTAGATAACACTGAAGGAGCGCTGTGATATGTGGGAGGTATATTTGCTGTCCCCTCAAAATAACTCAACACACAGCCATTAATGTCTAAACCGCTGACAACAAACGTGAGTACACTCCTAAGTGGAAATGTCCATATTGAGCCCTAAGTGTCAATATTTTGTGTGGCCACCATTTTTTTCCAGCACTGCCTTAACCCTTTTGGGAATGGAGTTCAGCAGAGCTTCACAGGTTGCCACTGGAGTCCTCTTCCATGACGACATCACAGAGCTGGTGGATATTAGAGACCTTGCACTCCACCTTCCATTTGAGGATGCCCCACAGATGCTCAATAGGGTTTAGGTCTTGAGACATGCTTGGCCAGTCCATCACCTTTACCCTTAGCTTCTTTAGCAAGGCAGTGGTCATCTTAGAGGTGTCTTTGGGGTCATTATCAATTGGAATATTGCCCTGCGGCCCAGTCTTCGAAGGGAGGGGATCATGCTCTGTTTCAGTATATCACAGTACATGTTGGCATTCATGGTTTCCTCAATGAACTGTAGCTCACCAGTGTCGGCAGCACTCATGCAGCCCCAGACCATGACACTCCCACCACACACGCTTGACACCACCTGAACCAAATAAGTTTATCTTGATCTCATCAGACCACAGGACATGGTTCCAGTAATCCATGTCCTTAGACTACTTGTCTTCAGCAAACTGCTGGCTTTCTTATGCATCATCTTTTTTTTTTTTAAATCAAAGATGTTTTTATTGAACAAATACAAAACCAAAGAAATACAGAATGAACATTAAGTACAATTTTTTCAGCACCAAACTCAGACAGGTTCATAGTTACAGATCCGAAGGGTACATTCATTTCTGCAGGAAGGCTCATCAATAATTCAGCTTCGTTATTCCCCCATCTCCCATACTCATACATTTGTTGGTACAAAACACCTTCTATCATCATCTCTGGGCCGCCCCAGCCCGTACACATCCAGTAATTATTTCCCAAGCGGTCCTCTAGCCCACCTATTCTTTCTACAGTAATCGGTCTAGTATCAAGTCAATCGGCGACAGTCCTGGTGTGTCCAACCAGGGAGCCCATAGACTCTCGTATTTCTCTGGGCAACCCCTGTGTTGAAAGATATACTTCTCCATCCTAATAGTATCCCCCATTTGTTTTATCCATTCTCCCAGGGCCGGGGGCTCTGAGTCCTTCCAGTGCCTGAGAATCATTTTTCGTGCCTGAAACAAGGCCCTGGCGACCGCCTGCCTGTTCTTAGGTGTCATAGGTATGTCGTCTAGTATCCCGAGTATACAGGGTTTAGGGTCAATTGGTATGTTAAGACGATATGCTCCATTAATCGTGGCCACCACTCCTGTCCAGAACAAGTGAAGCTTGGGGCATCTCCATAGTAGGTGGATCAGGTCCCCATGATCCCTTGCACACCTAGGGCATTTATCGTCCTGTCGTATCCCCATCCTGTGAAGTCTAGCGGGCGTAAGGTGAACTCTGAGTAACAGGTAAAGTTGGGACAGTCTCTGAGCCACATTGAGCGAACATAATTGGACCGCCTGGAGAGCCTCCTCCCATTGCTCACTTTCAAACATGCCTACGTCCTCCTCCCATTTCGCATAAGCTGTCTGTGGGAACCCCTCAAGGTGAGTGTGTAAAACCAGCGAGTAAATCCTTGATATGAACCCCCGAAACTGCACAACATCCCCCATCATTCTGAAAATGGGGGCCGGTGAAAGAGTCCACGGTGCACCACCGAACTGTGTCCGCACCGCATGTTGTAATTGTAAGTAGTAGAAAAGCATCGTCTGAGGGAGCTGAAACCTCTCCCTCAGCGCCACAAATGGTATCAGGCTACCCGCCTCAAAAATATGTCTCAGGTGTGTAACTCCGTGTCTCTTCCACCGCTCCCCAGAGTCCAGTGAGAGCAATTCCTCAAAATATTTATTGTCCCATATTGGGCTGTATTCAGTATACCCCTCCACCCCCTGTATCTGCCTAAGCTTGTTCCAAACTTTCTGCATTAATGTATAAGTGGGGTATCGCTTATTTGATTTAGCATACGCTAGGGCCTCCATGCCCTCGGGAATCTCAGCATGACCAGAGGCCAGACACATCAGTTCCCTGATGGGGTCGGGCTGAGGGGGTGGGGTCACCCCCTCTTCTATAGTCCCCATGGCTCTGGCAATGTGTTGCGCCTGGGCAGCTAGGTAGTACACCCAAGGGTTGGGGAGGGCAAGGCCTCCTGCCTCCTTGGGCTTTTGAAGCTGTTCCAGTTTTATCCGTGGGGGTTTGTCCAACCATATAAAACCTCTAAATAGCGAATTAATAATTCTAAACAGCTTGAGGGGGATCACCATAGGGGTGTTGTGAAGGATGTACAGGAGCTGAGGCATGAAAATCATCTTTATTAAGTTAATCCTACCCACTAGTGACATTTTAAGTTTTGACCATATTTTGATCCTATCCCGGAACTTATTCAACAGCGGGTCAGGTTGAGTATAATGTACTCAAGCGGGTCCCGCGTTACTCGTATGCCCAAGTACTTCACCCCAGTAGAGACTGGTATATCATGAAGCGTCCGCTTAGTTGTATCTGAGGTGTCATCAAGCAGCAGCAGTGCTGATTTCGACCAGTTAATGGTCAGGCCCGAATAGATGCCAAAGTTCCGGATTATGTCCATGGCCCCCCTGAGAGAGTCCGCGGTATCTCCCAGTAGGAGCATGGCATCGTCCGCATAGAGCATGACTTTTTCCTGAATGGTTCCATATTGGAACCCCCTGACCGCCGGGCTCGCTCTAATCAGGGCTGCCATGGGCTCGATGGCGATGGCGAAGAGGAGAGGAGATAGGGGGCAGCCTTGACGGGTGCCTCTGTGCAGGGGGGAAGTATCGGAGATACGTCCCGCCTCTCGAATGGTTGCCCGGGGCGAGCAGTACAGCAGCTTCACCCAGGACAGAAACCCCTCGCCGAAGCCAAACTTACCCATGACAGCCCAGAGATAATCCCACTCCACGCTATCAAACGCCTTTTGGGCGTCCAGTGAAAGCAAGGCTCTATCCCCCATATTTTCGGACAGAATTTGCATATTTAGGTATAGCCTACGTAGATTAATGGCCGTGGATTTTTGGGGCATAAAACCTGCCTGATCCGGGTGTATAATGGTGGAAATGGCACCATTAAGTCTGACTGCCAAAACCTTGGCCAATATTTTGATATCGCTCTGCAGGAGCGATATTGGTCTGTAGGATCCTGGATCTAAAGGGTCTTTCCCCGGTTTTAAAATGAGGACGATACTGGCTCTGGTCATGGATTCGGGTAGTCTCTGGGTTTCCCTTGCATGATTGAGTACTATTAGGAGGCGAGGTAGAATTACCTCTGCATACTGTTTAAACACTTCCATTGGGAGCCCGTCGTCTCCCGGTGCTTTGGAATTAGGAAAGAGGCTAAGGGCGCCCTGTAATTCTTCCAGACTTATAGGGGAGTCCAGGAGTTTGCGCTGAGAGTCGGACAGTCCAGGCAGTCCAATGTCCCCCAGGTATGTCTCTAGGTCAGTTGAAGTGTAGGTCGCCCTAGATCGGTAAAGTTCTGAGTAAAATCTCACCAGTTCTGTCATGATCTGTGACTGTCCGTTTACCACTCTCCCACCCTCTGTACGTAGGGCCCCAATGGACGGGGACATCTGAGAAGCCTGTGCTATTTTGGCCAACAGGCGGCCTGTCTGTTCACCCTCCTCATAGAAGGCCTGTCTATTAAAGAATCTTTTCCGGTCGGCTGTTTCCCCTGAGATTCGAGTAACCGCCTCTTGAGCAGCTACCCATGCGTCTCTGGCCGCGTCTGAGGGGTCAGCAATGTATTCTGCTTCTAATCGGCTCGCCAGGCGGTCTGCCTGTTCTCGTATGGCATGTGTTCTGTCTTTAATGGTTGTCACTTCTGTAATCATAATGCCCCTGAGAAACGCCTTAAACGTTTCCCAGGTCAGTATGGGATCAGGATGGTCAGCATGGCGCCTCCAGAAATCTGAGATTTCATCTGCCACCCGTTCATGGGAGGGAAACAAGTTAAGCCAAAAAGCATTGAGCTTCCATGGCGCCCTTTGTAGTGGTACCGCCTGCCCGGCGAGCAGGGAGACCAACAGTGGCGAGTGGTCCGACACCCCCCTCACCAGATAAGCAATGTCCCCCAGCAGGCGCTCTGTCTGAGGCGTGCAGAGGCACACATCAATCCGGGAGAGGGAGAGGTAGGATTTTGAGAAACACGAAAATTGTTTCTGGAGGGGATTGTGGCTGCGCCACGGATCTACCCATCCAAACTCTTCCGCGAACTTCCGCAATGCCGTTCGTGCCCTGGTGCGGGAAGCCGGGGGAGGCGGATGTTTTTCTAAGACAGGATCCATGTAACAGTTCAGATCGCCCACCCGAATAAACGGGACCCCTGGATGCCCCAGCTGGAACTCCAGTAGTACCCGTAAAACATCTGTGGAAAAGGGGGGGGGGTATGTACACAGCAGCAATTATACACTGTAGTTGATAGACCTTGCATAGTAATAGCACATAACGTCCCTCCACATCAATCAGTTTATCCAACAGCTGGAAGGGGACGGCCCGGTGCACCAGTACGCTCACCCCCCTTGAAAAGGAGGTGTGAGTGGGATGGTACGCGCTCGCCACCCACGAGAAGCCCAGACATGAGGCCGTCTCCGGAGTGAGGTGAGTCTCCTGGAGAGCATATATGGCAGGGGAGTGTTTTTTAAGAATAGTGGTTACCATTGTGCGCTTCAGGGGGCTCTGAAGTCCCCTAATATTCCAAGACATTACATACACAGTACCCATTTATCAAGACATATCACAATATTCACAGGGTATAATGTCATGTGTACCCTAGGCGCCGTAGGGAGTGTAAAGCTGCAATGCGCCAAGTGTGACAAAAAAAGAGGAAACCAGGTACCTGTACTGCGAGAGTAATACCTGAGTGTGTCCCGGGAGATGGGGTTATGTAAGTCCCAGTCCTTCCTGTTCACGTGACTTGATCCGTCTGAGGTTGAGCTGTGGTGCAAATAAGGTAAAAGAAAAAGGAAAAAAAAGTGCATCACTAGGGAACGTACCCAGGGGGCTCTCCCATCACGGCTGCCATCTAGGGAGCGGAGGCCCCAACGTGGGGAGGAGAGAGCCCCCCTCTTCATATGAAGGAGGATACAGTCATCTAGTTGAACATAACATGGGGGAGGCATAATAAGAACATAAAGCATTGGAATGTTCAATTACCCTGGCCTCCCAACTGCCGCCCAAACTGCGGCTTGAACTTGTATAGTAGTGCAAAGTAGTAGTTCACTGAACTGTGTTGTAAAGTTATTTCACTTGCTCTCATCTCTTGTCGAATGCATAGGATAGTGGCTTCCCAGCCAAAGGGGTTTCAAACCTGAATGGGCCTTGGCCCCGGTGTGAGGACAGGGAGTCAGTCCCCGGGTGCTGCGTCCCTGCCCATCTGTCTAACAGAGTGCTCGTTGGCGTCCAGCCACGCTGAGGCCTCTGCGGCTCCTTCAAAAAAGTGGGCCTGGCCCCCCGCCGTGATCCGGAGTTTTGCCGGGTACAGCATAGCGTATTTGGCCCCCAGCCTCTGAAGCCTTTTCTTGACATCAGCAAATCTGGCCCTCCGTTTTTGTACTTCAGCTGAGTAATCAGGATAGAATGAGATCCGGGCTCCATTATACTGTATATTACGTTGCTCTCTTGCCTGGCGCAGGATGATCTCTTTATCTTTGTAGTTAAAAATCCTGGCTATCATGGTGCATGGTGGGTGGCCTGGTGGAAGGGGCCGGGACGGCACCCTGTGTGCGCGTTCCACCGAATATAGCGGGGTAAATACCTCCTTGCCAAATGCTTGTATCAGCCATTGCTCAACAAAGTCTGTGGGGTCCCGGCCCTCCGACTTCTCGGGGAGCCCCACTATACGGATGTTGTTTCTCCTCAAACGGTTTTCAATTTCATCTGTTTTAATTTCGTTTGCTTTAGTAATCCTGGCTGTGATTTGGGCCTCTCTCATCAGGGGTGTCAGCCTGTCTTCTATCGCACTGATGCGGCCTTCAGCAGCAGTGGTGCGCTCCCTTGTCTTCTGTAAATCATGTCTGATAAACCCCAGCTCCTCCTTTAGTCCTCCAAATTTATCTTGCAATATGTGCACCGAGGCTGTGCATTTTTGCACTGCCCTCAGTATGTCAGCTAGTGACGGCTGTGCTATCTCCTCGTCCTCCTCCTCTGCTTCTGGGAGACTCTGGCTGGGAGAGGGTGTTGGGCCTAGTGACTGTGTCTCATCCTCCTGTTGCGTATGGAACGCTGCAGGGGTGGCCGTCATATCTTCCCCCTTATCATGGGCTACTGGGGCTGTCAGCTTCTGAGTAAAGTACAGCATGTCCCTGGGGGGCTCTTTGGCAGCACCTTTGGGGGTTTTAGGAGGCTTACCCTGTTCCTTGGGCTTCTCCCATCCGCGTGTGCGCTGTGAAGATGGCGCGGCGGCGCCATGTTGAAAATCCGGCGGCCCGGTCTCCACGGCCTTGCGGGTCTGCATACCCGTGAATTCGGCGGGTGTGAGGTCCGGGGGGTGCTGGAGGTGTCCCCGGATTTAGCTGTGCCCCGTGCAGGGCGAAGTTTCTGGCTGGGAAGAGGATCGTTGCAGGATCTGAGCGGGAGCTCCGTGATGCACGTCTTCTCACATGCCGCTCTCGGCCACGCCCCCTTATGCATCATCTTTAGAAGAGGCTTCCCTCTAGGACAGCCATGCAGACCAATTTGATGCAGTGTGCGGTGTATGGTCTGAGCACTGACAGACTGCCCCCCCACCCCTTCAACCTCTGCAGCAATGCTGGCAGCACTCATACGTCTATTTCCCAAAGACAGCCTCTGGATATAATGCTGAGCATGTGCATTCAACTTCTTTGGTCAACCATGGCGAGGCCTGTTCTGAGTGGAACTGTTAAACCGCTGTATGGTCTTGGCCACGGTGCTGCAGCTCAGTTTCAGGGTCTTGGCAATCTTATGGCCTAGGCCATCTTTATGTACAGAAACAATTATTTTTTTTAGATCCTCAGAGAGTTCTTTGCCATGCGGTGCTATGTTGAACTTCCAGTGACCAGTATGAGAGAGTGAGAGCAATAACACCAAATGTAACACACCTGCTCCCCATTCACACCTGAGACCTTGTAACACTAGCGAGTCACATGGGACCAGGGATAGAATAAGGCTAATTGGACCCAATTTGGACATTTACACTTATGGGTGTACTCACTTATGTTGCCAACGGTTTAAACATTAATGGCTGTGTGTTGAGTTATTCTGAGGAGACAGCAAATTTACACTGTTATACAAGCTGTACACTCACTACTTTACATTGTAGCAAAGTGTTGTTTCTTATGTGTTGTCACATGAAAGGATATAATAAAATATTTACAAAAATGTGAGCGGTGTACTCACTTTTGTGAGATACTGTATCTACAGCCACTCGTTTATCGAAGTTTCTTGCTTCATGAAAAGTAGATTTTTTCACAATTTCAGACTTCTGTGAATCCATGCTAACTATTGCTTATAATATTGTTTTGCAGCAAATACTCTTCTATGTGTTTCTTTTTATCAAATTTTCAAGTATTTATTCTGAATTTAGAAGTTACAATAACTGGCCTGTAGTTATTTGGTAAAGACTTTGATCCTTTTTAATTATAAGCATCTCATCAGCCTTGCGCCAATCTAATACTACGCCAGTCATTCAAAAATCTCAAAAAAATTGAAACAATGGTTTTTAAATAACAGAGCTCATGTCTTTAGGGACGTGGGTAAACCGCAGAGCATCAGTATGAAAGCAGCCTTAGCAATCTGGTTCAGGTGCTTTATTTACTTTATTTTGTCTAAATGCTTCTGGCCCATATCACTTTTCATCTATTGTCGTCCTATGCCACAACTTTGCCCATTATGGACTTTAGCTCGCCCATTTTCCTTTGACCTGAGTAAGTTATTTAATACATTTTCCTTCTCTTTATCACATGTTACAAAGTCTGAATTATCTTGTAAATGGCCTAAATTCTCAGACGTAATATTGTTACAATTAATGTATTTAAAACATTTTTGGGGGTTTGTCTCTCTTTCACAATTATTTTGAATTTTTATTACCTTGATTTCCTCTGTACATATTTTTTATATTTGTTTTAGCTTTCAAATTATAATAGTGTTCCTTAATTTTTACATTTTTAAAAGCCCTTTTCCTATTTCCTATTTCCTATTTCCTATTCTTTATGACTATTCTAACTTTGGATGTGCACCATGTAAGTGAACCATTACTGTAATTTACAATATATAGTTTACAAAAAAAGAAAAAAAAATTCAACCATTATTATTCGGAAGGGTTTTTTTTTTTTGTTTTTGTTTTATTTTTTATTTTTTTTAGCATTACTACATTTCAGACTGCATTTGGTATGTTAGATACTGCTGACTTTTTGCTGACCTTACTACTGGAAAAGGTGAATTCTGTAATTCTTAGTTTCTTCATGAAACATTTACTGCTGTTCATAAAATGTTACATCATTGGTAATTAGAACATGAGGCAATAGCTGCATTTCGGTTTTAGTTTATTTGCAAAAATAAGAAAATAGCTTATATTTATGTTGTTCTTTACCACATAGTGACAGCTGTAGGGTCAGACAATAAATGATGGTAATTAGAAAAATCCTTCAATAATCCATTTATCCAGAAATTATAGACCCAGCAGAAAACACACAAGACAATTAGCTGACAAATGTGTTCAAAGCTCAGGAATCATGCAGCAGATGGTGGGTTTAAAGAATGGGCACAGTGACTGAGGGGCTTCTTTACCTTGTTTGACCTCAGTATGGATTTCTACTTACTACTTTTATCACTGGTAAGAAAACCATTATTATGAGCCTCAATGATTACATACTATAAATTGCTAAAAATAAAAATAAAAGTGATGCTAAGGGGTGCAAAAAAACAGGGTCGTTTCTACATAACTTAACTAATGTTTGGCAATCCAGACAAAATTATTTGATTTACTTAAGTAGAAGAGAATGTTCACTTTACAAAGTGAGTTTTCACAAAACTTAGTGAATTGGGTGAAGCTAAGTGAAAATTCACTTTTCAAAGAATCTTGCAAAGAAAATTAAGAAGAAAAAAAAAAAGATTTTTGCTCGCACATGATTGGACAGCACAGCCTTACCTTATTTGTTAGCCTAAGTGAAAATTAAATTTGAAGAGAAAGTGAAAAAAAGTGAACATGCTCTATTGCATTAGGGTGAACGTGAACATTCCAGGTTTATTCAAGGAGCAAAGTACAATTATCAGAAATTATCTTTCAGGCTTATACTTTTGGTAAACTAAATCTGAGGTTCCTAGGTTACTGCAGTTTGCCCCTTCCACTTTGCTTTTTACTCTGAAAAAAATATGTCTGTCAGTGTGTTTTCTACACTGTTTTGTGGTCAGAAGTTGTTTCCACTGAGAATACTCATCTTTCTGCTTCATAAAATATGGAATGGTACATCACTAACCATAGCTATGTTGCAGTTTACGTCCACAAGTCCTCATAGTATCATTTGACTTCAAGGAGGAAACTGTGAGACAAATATGTATATAAAAGATATGCATACTGTACAGTTATCCTATAGATATAAAGATACAAAACACATTCAAGTTGAAGGTCAATAAAAAAAAATTCTAAACTCCTAAGCACTCCTTGTATGTACTGCTGGCCCTCACCCCCATGGTGAAGGGATCAGAAAGGCGTGTGTTCAGAGCCAACGTTGTTGTAAATCTCATAATCCTCTGCTAATACGTTTACACATTGCATTAAAGTGAGACGCAAGCAATTACTGTATGAGCAACAACAGCACAGACCAGGACCCCTCCCAGCATCAGTAATTAGAAGTCTTATATACTGATAGGATAAATTGGCTAAGTCAGGATACTTCTCTCAACTCTGTGTTGCACTTAACAATAGGAGATCACAGTATAGCTGCAAGTCAGAATTTATTTTTTATTTTTTTTGTGTTTTGTTGCCAGTGTTAGGTTTAAACGTGTTTTATAGCAATTAAATTGTTTACGATGAGATGATTGCATTTCACAACATATGTGTTCCATTACCTGCCACATCATGGTTAACATATAGGGGATGGTGTCTGTTTTTTTTTTTTTAGATGTTTTCCCCTGCACATTTTGTCACTGTCTTTGATTAAAAAAAAAAAAAAACTGACCATTCACAATAATGGCATTTTAAGTTCTTATTCTGCTAAACGAGAAAAACTTGATATTACTATATGCCATGCTGAGTTAGCAATGCATCAGAATCCTGCTAGATAACATTATAACTAGATTGGTACATTTTTATTACCAACAATATGTTCCTGGAAATTATTTCAAAATACTGATGAAAATTTGTTTGGGTATGTAGAATGGATGAAAGGGACTATTTTGTATTAATAATATGTTCTGTGAAATTATCATTTCAATGTGTACATTGCATACCACAAAAAAAAAAAGTGTAAAGAAAAAAAAAAAGAAAGGGACTGTCCAATCAGAATATATTTTATGTGGCCACTTTTTTAGGCAAATCCGATTTCTAATACAAATATCAAACAAAAAACTTTAAGGCTATAACGCAATACGTAAAAAGTGCAAACATGGTCAGGAGGTTAGTTAAGCTATTGTTTGACCAAGCAAAATGTGCAATCTAAGCAACTTTGACTATGGAATGATTGTTGGTGGCAGAAGTGGTTTGTAGCAGCATCTTAATACTGACCTCCAGAATGTTTTATATACTGCAAGAGAATTTACTACTAGTATTTAGACAAAATTGGGAAAAACAGCTATTAAGATTACCACTAATATCATTAAAGCAGAACTTCAGTCATTTTTTCATCTTTCCATCTAGTAAATCTTCTGCCCTTGTTGTTTTAACTTTGGATAGAATTTTTTTTTTCTGCCAGTAAATACTTTATACAGCCCACTTCCTGTTTCTTGTCCGGAAAAAAGCCTAAGCTTATGACATCATGCACAGCTCTCTCTCTCACCATCCTATGTGTGCCTCTGTGTGTCTGTGTAAATCCAGGAAGTGAACAGGCAGCAGCTTCAGCTGCCCATAGTTAAAATGATTGCAGCCATACTCAGTGGAAGGAGATTTCTGCAGCGTATTTGGCAAATACAGAATCACAGTATATATAAAATAATATGCAAAGTGGTTGGAGGGAAGCTTCAGAATGACAAAGATGTTTTTATTACAAATTATGTGATTATGCAGTTCCTCTTTAAGCAAAATTTGCTGTCCAGATTCTTGTATGTTCTTCAAACACAGCCTATCTCCATTCCACAAGTCAGTGCAGTCTACATGGAACAATTTTGTGTGGGCTAAAAAAACCTCCTCGTATTAAGGATTCTATTTTCCATAGGATAAAGACAGAGGGGGTATGGGGTTGTCCAACGCATGTTTATACTAACTAACGATACACTTAACCAGGGTCATAGATTGGAGCAAACGCAGGAAATTTAACAATGAATCACAATAAAACAGACTTTCTCATCTGCGCCCATTGGGGTGCTCCCTTGGAGCTCCTCCTTACACACCACTTCCTTGCGCAACCATCCTACCGTTGCACCTACATGGCGCTTTTGCAGCTTGGCCTTCCTACAATTTGGGCTGTCATCGAGCCCCTCCCCTCTCTAATCGGTTCTAGGTACCCCAAATTTCATGCCTGGGTTGCAAGGTACAGCTTTTCAGACATTGTGCGCACAAGACATGTACACCACACACCACTGTATACATCACTCCACTTGTCTGGTTGTTACCTAGATGTCTCAAGACTGACGGTTCGCAGATGTTAGCCACTTCCATTTTTTCCAACTTTTGCACTTTTTAATATCTCTGCCTTCCGCCCCTTTGTATGACTGCCCTCTGACAGGTTTCAATGGGAATGCAGTCTGAGGGACCCTCCTAAGCATTCTCTCTACTTTTCATATAAATATAGAAACCTTTCACCCACCACTAGGTTTTTTGGAGATGTGGCAGAAAGATCTTAATATGGAGTTTTCTGCTAAAGACTGCTTTAAAGTTCTCACCTTGTTCTACAAACCTCTATCAGCAATACGAACCAATCTAGATATAAAATTATGACTATATGGTACCAGAATCCCACTATCTTGCACTGAACATACCCAGGTTTTTCAGATAGATTTTGGCATTGTGATTCCGAAAAGGGAGATATGCTACAAATATTTTGGTTGTGCTCTGCCCTCCTGGAAACAAGTCCCCAATGCTGTACAAAAATTTACAGACACCCATGTTCTCTTATATGCCTGATTTTTTTCCTTCTACACCATACATCAATGCCGTAAAGGGTTTATAAGAAATCAGTAGTTCAATATTTGGTCAATGTGGCCTGTTCATACACCCCCTCATTATTGAAAACTGCAACAGTGCCCTCCCTGTCCCAGTGGTTCCGTAGGGTCGAGGACAACTGATACATGGAAAGTATTACTAGTGCTCTAAAGGGGAAAGAAGAGAAATTTAACAAGATGTTGTTCTACTGGCTACAGTACTCTTGCACTTCTAAATTTTAGCTCATATTGGTGGACCATTTGCCTCCTCTATCCATGTAAAGCCCTGGAGGGAATGAGTTAGTAAGTTTGCTGGAGGGACTGACCTGGTTGCGTAAGAGGTGGCCCCCTGACATGACTAGAGCTACAGGGCTATTTCTGCCACAGCGGTGCTGGCTTGGAGGGGAGGGCAAGTCTAGTTGCTACCCTACCTGTCCTTCTCATACTTCCGTCCCGCCTTACCCCTTAACCTCCACCTCTCTTGCTACTCTCCCACCCGTCCTTTTTTTCTCCCCTTCCCTGGTGATTCACTACAATGCCATGGTACAACCCGGCAAAGACAGGAAAACTGTATGCCTAGTAATCTTGTCTTTGAACTCCATTTCTATGTTGTAAGGGTACCGGGGCCCAATTCTGGTTGTTGCTACAGCCTGATTTCTTTTTGCACCGATATTGGGTGTTTTATTACTGGCTATTTTTGTTGTATTTGTTTTTTTCTCTGGTATGCAAATTTTTGTTTTTTACTGACTGCTTTAAAATATTGAAAATATTTTGTAAATAAAGAATGCAAAAAACAACCACACATTGCACAGAACGGTATTTGTGGATTGGTGCTACATTACAGATTATTAAAACAATATTTTTAAACATTAACCTCTCCCCAAAACCAAGCCCCACGTTTCCTATCTTAGGCACACCCCAGATTATGTCCAATAAGACGAAACGTGTCGGTGACGGTCGTGAAATCATTGCATACTTACCAACATGTTACCAGCTTGTTTATCTTTGTATTTTTGTAAGTGTAAACCCCTCTTTTACAATAAATATACCAAACGGTATTATACTATGTGCAGTTCTCTTTTTTTCATGCACATCATGGATCATTGCACCATTTGATGCGGTTCAACGCAAGTTTTGTAGTCTGTGTCTTGCTACCGGGAATCTTTGGGGTATATCGGATGGGACCTATCCTGCTTACAGTGTTCTCCTGTGGTGGATTTCGTTGAGGTTCATCCTCACCAATGCCTGCTTGACACACCTGCTATATAGTACGTGTGTCTATCGTCTCTGGTAAGCGTACCAACCTTATCACTTTCTACTACACTTTTTGGGATTAATATTTTATCAATTTCCCTGTACACATCAAGAGAGACTTTCTATTGTCGTTTATTCTTCGGATTAACAGCCTATTGGTGTCTCCACATGAATTTGGACTTTTGAATGTTTATTTTTTAATTTTTTTGCACTTATATATATGGGTTGTTCATTCACTCACATTCACTGTTAAATTGTCATTCACCTTTTACACTTTTTTTCATTTACTTTTATATTCACCATTTTGAGCGCTACACTAATTTGTTTTCATATCTCCATAATTCCAGCAAGGCCACTTAGACCCCAAAATTTTACATCCTGCTCAAGCAGAGGATCTTTCAATTAGCCCGCTTTTGTATTAACCACCCTATGACCAGATCAGAAACTGAAGCCAAATTCTCAGCTGAGCTTGATTTCCTATACTGCGCTCCCAGTTATTCGGTTATGTCTGCGATTTACCTAAAGAGTTTAAGATAGTGAAAGAACCTACCCCTTGTAAGCAACTTTGTCTTGATCAGTCCCTAAGTCAACATGTTCTATCACATCTTAATGCCACACTGGGGGGAAGGGAATTCTAAGCCAGAACCTCTATTCCTAAAGAAATGTGAAAAAGAGCTGTATACCACTATTACTCAAGCTCAGAGGGAATGTATACTTGTTTGCACAAAAGGTCTCGATAGCTAGTAAATCTCAAAAGAGAAGCTACAAGCGCCTTACAAGGTGGTATAGAACCCCCACAAAGTTCCACCTAATTTTCCACGTAACTCTAATGAATGCTGGAAATGTTTGGAGGCAGAAGGCACTCTTCTGCATATAGTGTTTTCTGGGATTGCCCAAAGTGTCAGGATCTTTTGAAACAAGCTACCCTACCCCTAAATCGAATTTCTTTAAAAATCTAGCTTACTTACTGCACATCACCCCCTTATCTATTAAAAAAATTACACTGACTGGTAAGACGTGCTAACTGTTGCTAAAGCATGCATCCTGGCCATGTGGAAACGGAGAACTCCCCCTTCAAAATTACAATGGTTTACCAGATTTAGAGAGAAACATGTTGACCCTTGAGGAGAATTGGCTACTACAGCAGAAGACCATGCTGGTTTACCCTCCTGTCAGCTAAGGAAAAGAAAACAAGCCTACACAAGCTTCAATGACATCTGAAATGCACTTTATGGCACTTCTTATATGGCAGTTTTGGTGTCAGCTTTTCTACAGCTAATGTCTAAGGGACAGATATTACGAAAGACCGTAGTGATAATCAATAAAGACCAACAGCTCTTTCTCAAGTAATTTTCTATTTTTAAAAGTTATTTCTATGTTATTTAAATAAGAACGAATGATCAATTCCCAGGATCATTTACTCAACTGAGCACCTTTCACCACCATTCACCCAAAATCTTGATTTCCTATTCTTTATTGTGAAATCCAGGTGCTGGTAACATTTGCTGGCCAATAATCACTATTGAACACTAGTCTTTTTTTATGGTAAATTATTAATTGCTATGGAAGACCTGTCCCTCTTGGACCTGCTTCTTTTTTGCTGCACTTTCAATGCTTTGAACATCAGGATTTTAGCAATATAATGAATTTGCCCTCTGTACAGTCCCAAGAAAACTTTACAACTAAAGCAAGAAATGAGGATGAATGCTAGTGAATGATGTTACATCCAAGCACAGGAATATACCTGCATTCAAAGTCTTTTTAACACTATGTATACTCTAGACTGAGGTGCAACACATACAGTATCAGCATCTAGTGGATATTAAAGGTAATAGGTTCCTGCTTTAGTGCTCATGCACACAGGCATATTGAAAATACAATTTTTTATGCTGGATCTTGGAAAAAAAAAAAAGAATGCAATGGTGTGTAAAGTACTTGTGTTTATGTACGTAAACATGTATACAGCTTTTATAAGCGTAAGAATTCTTTAATGTTTTAATAACTAGAATAGATTTACACGTATACATTTATATGTATTTACTCACAGACAGGCATAAAATACACCAAAATCCTACACCAAAAACCATCTCAGATCTTTATTTCTGTCACTAAATTCTGATCTATATTATGGAGCTAAAAACCGCTATGTGTATGGACACATTGGTATAGATCAGGAGTCTCCAAACTTTTTAGCTTGAGGGCCCTATTGTAGATTTTACAAATATTTTCGGGCCGAAAAAATGTGTTATTTATAAATGAATTAATACAATTTTAATAATCTCATCATAGCCTTTCCGCATATCTGTGTCCCGTCTGAGTCTCCTTGCACATTGTGTCCCATCAGAGCATTTCCCCACATCTGTGTCCCCATAAGAGCCTTTCCACACATCTGTGTCCCCACCAGACCCTTCCACACACCTGTGTCCCCATTAGAGCCTTTCCGCACCTCTGTGTCCCCCATCAGAGTCTCCCCAATATCAGTGTCTCTCATCAGAGTCTCCCCAAAACCAGTGTCCCCCATATCTGTGTCCTCCATCCATTAGAGTCTCCTTATCATCAGTGTCCCCAGGAGAGTGTTCCCATCATCAGTGTTCCCAGCAGACTCCCCAATATCAGTGTCCCCAGCAGAGTCTCCCCAATATCAGTGTCCCAAGCAGAGTGTCCCCGTCATCAGTGTCCCAATCAGCAGTGTCCTCAGCAGTGTCCCCAGCAGAGTCTCCCCAATATCAGTGTCCTAATCAGCAGTCTCCCCATCATCAGTGTCCCCAGGATCAGTCTCCCCATCATCAGTCTCCCCATCATCAGTGTCCCCAGCATCAGTGTCCCCAGCAGTCTCCCCATCAGTGTCCCCAGCAGTCTCCCCATCAGTCTCCCCATTCATTAGTGTCCCCAGCAGTCTCCCCATCATCAGTGTCCTCAGCATCAGTGTCCCCAGCAGTCTCCCCAGCATTAGTGTCCCCAGCAGTCTCCCCAGCATTAGTGTCCCCAGCAGTCTCCCCATCAGTGTCTCCAGAATCAGTGTCCCCAGCAGTCTTCCCATCATCAGGGTCCCCAGCAGTCTCCCCATCATCAGTATCCCCAGGATCAGTGTCCCCAGCATCAGTGTCCCCAGCAGAGTCTCCTGTACATGTACATGTACACATGCAGAAGGATCTCTAATATAAACAGTGGGTGGGACGCCGGGAGGTGCCGCACTAATGACGTCATTGGTTGCTAGGACAGGCGGTCCTAGCAGCCAATCCTCAGCACAGTGTGGCAGCATGGGAGGGTGCGAGGGGCGGCTTTGTTTGCAGGACCTGCCAGTCATAAAGCAGATCTGCTGCTTTTAAAAGACAGCAGATCGGCAATGCTATGAGTCTGGGTGAGCCGCGGGCCAGGGAAAAGACACAAGCGGGCCGGATGTGGCCCACGGGCTGGGGTGTGGGCACCCCATGTATACATTTACTAAAACTGGGGAGTGCAAAATCTGGTGCAGCTATGCATAGAAACCAGTCAACTTCCGTTTTTTTTTTTTTTTTTTAAAGCTTAATTGAGCAAGCTGAAACTAGAAGCCAGTTGGCTAACATGCACAGCTACACCAAATTTTGCACTCTCCAGTTTTAGTAAATCAACCCTTCTGGCTAGAATAAAGGTGCATTCAGATTCATGGAAAATGCTGTACATGATCTTTTTGCATCCATGTGCATAAACCCTTATCAATTTTCCTTCACTTCCTGTTTTGTGGAAGAGAGAGGAAATCTTGTCAATGAGAGGAATATCCTCTCTTAGTTGTCAAAGAAATACCCAATTAAAAGACTTCCTGTTCTGGTGACTCAACATTTTGGATTTAACTTCACTTTCATTTCATGTGACCATGGTGAGCAGGACAATTAGAAAGACTAAACCTCTCTAAAGAAGACACAGACAGCTATAAAAACCTGATTGTGGTTCTAACCTATCACCATTAAAACAAAGTTTTGCATTTAGTTTAAACTTAAACTTATACTTTAAACTTAAAAAAAAAAAAAACACAACAGTAAACATTGGTCACTCAAATAACTATTGCATAACATTTTAAATTGTATCACTCACCATGAGAGATCATCCACATTAAAGTGTTACCAACCCCAGGACCCTGCTTTCACGATATACAGGCATACCCCACTTGTATGCTCTCCCACAGTACACAGAATGAAAAAAAGGAGATATATAGAAATATCTATATATCGTCTATCATACTCACCGGAGCGTTTCAAGATGAAATAGCAAAGTCTTTTCTATAATATGTAAATCAATATCCTCTCTCCTAGAGGGTGTGTAGAGGAGATTTGTATGTCTTTATCCAAGGCCGCATTCCAATACTTTTAAGAATCAGTTTCTCATCCAGAATACTTCGAAAGGTTGTTTATTGTTCAGAGCTAATAAGCAAATACAAGGGGGACATCTGGTAACATATGCATGGTGATGGCTTCAGAGGGAGAGACACTTGATGTTACATTTTCTTCTCGCCTCCTCCTCCTTCCTTCCTTATGCAATCATTTTAGTAAATATAAACTGCTAAATACCTTTTCTCATCAGCAGTATAGAACAGTCTGGTTAAAGCTTGTAGGAGAAGTTTTCATTCTCCTCTGTCTGTCCTATGAGGTTGCAGGACCCCTGACCCTGTGTCTGGACAGTGCTGATTGGCCCTGTGCTGATCACATGCACCCTCCCAAGAAAGAAAAAACTCTCTAGCAATACACACCAAACTGAGCATGTGCAGACCCACTCCAAGGACCTGTTCTATCAGGGGATGGATTGGGGACAGTGGAAGAAGGGGAGAATCAGAGAAGACAGGATCAAACAGCCTTTTACTACAATGCAGAGGATTAACCCCTTAGGTTCCACAGTGAGTATAACAAGCATGCTTTACTGCATATACAGACTGATTTTACTGTTGTGGGTTTAGTAACACTTTAACTCTCTTGACACTCAAGGGGCTGACACCAGGTTGTGCATCTGGTTGGTATGAGACAGTTAAACACCTCCAAAAGCCCGTAAATATGGGTCTATGCATTGAGAGAAACTTTTTACAAGCTCCAATTTTACTAAAAGAAAACTTTTTTTTTAGCCTTAACATTGGAATGCCATCATAGTTTTCATCATACCATGCCTGGATGCATTATATAGGAGGTTGGGCTTAGTACAGTTGGCAGGATTTAGATAATTAGATGCTAATTTATAACAGAACTGAAGATCTGCTATGTTATAATTTACACTTTACAGCAACTGATCTTTTGCACTCTGCCTGCTAATTTGGGCACAAATTAAAAATACAATACAAAATACAGCTCACATTACAATTTATTCAAATAGGTAGTTTGTGGTTTCCTTTAGTTATAATAGGGTCAACTGACACATGTAGTGTTATTTTTATTATTATTATGTCTATAAAACAAATGACATGTAGGTGTGAAGCTCCCAGTATAATCAGGATATACTACTTGTTCAGTCTAGGGTGGGATGTAATAGAAAGAATTATATACCTTAATCCTTGATCCTGCAGGCTTCATTTCTACTGGTTCTACCAATCTAGCCATCCAGCTCCCCTCCAGTCGTGTCCTTCTGCATCTTGCAACGTCATTGTGTACAGTGTAGGACCAGAATCCCTAAAGCCACAGTAATTTTTTTAAGCCAACCAGAGTTCAGCGTTAAATTAGTTTGCAGAAGCATAAAACAACCAATAGCCCTGTCTTAGCCATTTGTCTTATGCCTTTTCCTTGGACTCTGAAGTCTCTGAATATATATATATATATATATATATAAATATAAATATATATATATATATATATATATATATATAACACCAGCGGGAGATTAGCTCTCTCATTAGAATAGCATAGGCTATCTAGATTACATCTAAGTGTGGCCACATATGTAGTTAACTGAAACATCCACCAGGAAGTGACTTTGGATCTGAAAATAGTGTACACTTGTGTATATAGCATTATCCATCGTCTAACCATTGTTGTGTCTTCGGGAGGAATCTGTTTGCTGAGTTGGTGCTGTAATCCCAGCTCAGCGGATCTATTCCTTCCTTTTGCGAAATAACTTTTCCAATTTGGGTTCAAGTAAAATATTTCAGAAGCTTATACTAGTTGTTTGATTCTTACTTCATAGTGTTAACAGGTTTTTTTTAACCCAGTGTCAGGTGGGTTGGAAGGTTCACTTGGTCATGGCTGTGCAGTTCAGCAAGTAATTCTCAGTAGTTACCAAGGGGGCTCTGCTACACATACAGTATGTGCCCTCTAGCAGTAAAAAAAAGTTAAGCCTGAATATTCACCATTTGAGATTATGGTGCCTATTTCTTTGTCCTTAACAATTTCATAAGATGCTGTGTCTATGAAGTTCTTTACATGCCAATGCAAAAGGCAAAATGTGTAGAAAAACAAATAACATAGTAGCTCAAAGTAGTTTTTTTTTTTTAACAAGAAATGCACAAAGTAGTTTTACTCATTATTTTTGTATATACAGGTGCATCGCAAAAAATTGGAATATCAAAAAGTAATTTTTTTCAGTACAAAGTTAAATTCAAAAAGTGAAACTCATATATTATATAGATTCATTACACACAGAGTGACATATTGCAACCATTCTTTAATTTGATTTTGATGATTATGGCTTACAGCTAGTGAAAATCCAAAATTCAATATCTCTGAAAATTTGAATATTGTAAAAAAGGTTAATATTGTAGACTCATGGTACCATACTCTAATCAGCTAATTAACTCAAAACACCTGTAAAGGTTTCCTAGCCTTTAAATGTTCTCTCAGTCTGGTTCAGTGGGTTACAAAATCATGGGGAAAGACTGCTGACATGACAATTGTCCAGAAGACAGTCATTGACTCCCTCCACAAGGAGGGGTAAGTCACAAAAGATCATTGCTAAAGAAGATGGCTGTTCACAGAGTGCTGTATCCAAACATACTAATGGAAAGTTGAGCGGAAGGAAAAAGTGTGGTAGAAAAAGGTGCACAAGCAACAGGGATAACCGCAGGCCTAAGAGGATTATGAAGCAAAGGCCATTCAAGAATTTGGGGGAGATTCACAAGGAGTAGACTACGGCTGGTGTCAGTGCTTCAAGAGCCACCACACACAGATGTATCCAGGACATGGGCTACAACTGTCGCATTCCTTGTGTCAAGCCACTCTTGAACCAGAGACAACGTCAGAAACATCTTACCTGGGTTAAGGAGAAAAAGGACTGGACTGTTGCTCAGTGGTCCAAAGTCCTCTTTTAAGATGAAAGTAAATTTAGCATTTCAGTTGGAAGTCAAGGTCTCAGAGTTTGGAGGAAGAGTGGAGAGGCACAGAATCCAAGTTGAAGACAAAAAGGGTTGACTGTGCTGAAATTGATGGGTAATAGCTGCAATGAACCACATGTATACTCAAAAAAGTTGCTGACAAATTATTCCAAAGATTAAAACAGTACAAATTGAAATGACAATGTTACCACAAGGCTTTAAGGCTGGCACAGGCACTGATGGATCACTAGGACCGACCGGGACAACCAACCAAGGGACACCGACCATGAAAAGCCGACACGCCAGCTGCAGTGTGTAGTATGTAGAGCCAGACCCGCCGGCATTGGAATATGGTGCCACTGTGTCAGGGCTGGGCTCAGCCCTTCCTTCTCTGAGCTGGCCGCTCAGCTGTCGGCTAATTGCCAGCTCCTATCTCTCCACAGTTACTCAGCTGTTGTTAATATCCTGCTCATCAGTCCTTCCTACTTAAGCCATCCAGTCCAGAGAATCTCTGCCTTCGCCTTGGTCAACATCACAGAAACTCCTGCGAACCTGTTCAATACTTGCTTTGCTGACATCCCTTCTGGCTCCAGATCCTACTTGCTGTTCCACTACATTGATCCCTGACTTCTGGCTTGGCTGACTATCCGTTCCGGTTACTTAACTTTGGCTATGTTTTGATTACATTTGTTCTTTTTACTTTTATTATTAAACAAGTGTGATTTAACTGTACTTCTGTCTCGGCCTGATTTCATGGTTTCTGACAGCCTGACACTGGCGATGTGGATAGAGCCAAGCAGCTGACTGTGTCCAGAAGAGAAACTCTGTGGTGAGTGGCGAAAGAGGGGGGCCTCACTGAAGGCTAGCCGGAACTTGGGTATCAGAGAAGGAACCACCCACGGTCAATGGGGAGCAGGGCATCAGTTGTCGTGACTAGCGGTCGACCGATATATCTCCCAATATTTGGCCATTTTTATGAAATCGGCATCGCCCGATTGTTGTGCAAACCAGGCCGATTTGCGGCTGCAACACTATACCCGGCCCACATGGCCGCCTGCAGTACAGACCATTGCCCCCGCTACAGCAGCATGTAAAATTAATCCTAATCCTTCACCTGGCCCTATCAGGTGCATGCAGATAGATACCAGCATGTATGGAGGGTAAGTCACAAAAAGTGTGTGCTACTGTGCCCCCTGCAGACTTTATTTAATGTCCTTTTAAAGGGAAACCTGGCTGAGGCTTTGAGAAAATGGATGAGGATGACCCTCCTCCACAGTCACCTCTCTGTACCCCCCTCCTTCACAGCCACCTCTCTGTACCCCCCCTCCTCCACAGCCACCTCTCTGTACCCCCCTCCTCCACAGTCACCTCTCTGGACCCCCTTCTCCACAGCCACCTCTCTGTACCCCCCTCCTCCACAGCCACCTCTCTGTACCCCCCTCCTCCACAGTCACCTATCTGTACCCCCCTCCTCCACAGCCACCTCTCTGTACCCCCTCCTCCACAGCCACCTCTCTGTACCCCCCCCTCCTCCACAGCCATCTCTGTACCCCCCTCCTCCCCAGCCACCTCTCTGTACCCCCCTTCTCTACAGCCACCTCTCTGTACCCACCTCCTCCACAGCCACCTCTCTGTACCCCCCTCCTCCACAGCCACCTCTCTGTACACCCCCTCCTCCACAGCCACCTCTGTACCCCCCCTCCTCCACAGCCACCTCTGTACCCCCCTCCTCCACAGCCACCTCTTTGTACCCCCCTCCTCCACAGCCACCTCTCTGTACCCCCCCTCCTCCACAGCCACCTTTGTACCCCCCCTCCTCCACAGCCACCTCTCTGTACCCCCCCCCCTCCTCTAAAATACTGTTAGATTTTATGAAATGAAGGGAAAAAAAAGAAAAATCGGCCTAAAAAAAATCGGCTGCAAAAATCGGCATCATATATCGGCTGCCCCAATTTCTAAATATCGGCATCGGCCACAGAAAAACCCATATTGGTTGAACCTCTAGTCGTGACTACCGGTTTCACACTCTTACGTGCTTTGTCAAGTCACTGGAAAACAGTTAACAGAGGCAATATAACCCCATTATAGGGGCTGGCAAAGATTGGGTGGAGGGTTGGACTAATTGACCGATCAGTGCCCTTAACCCATTAGGTACAATTATGGACTATTAACTCTTACATAGAGATTCTAAAAATAAAAACGGCAAAAATAAAACACTGCCTGTGTATATCTATATAATATATGCATCTATACACATGCAGACCTAAAATCCTATGTCAGTGTTATATTAAATTCTATACAAGTAATATATATTGCATATGAATTGTTATGACACTTAACATGAACCATTGGAAATAATTATAATTGAAAAAAAATAAAATAGAAATAAAAATAGAAACCAAAAAATAAATTAATTAATTAAAAATAAAAATGAAAATTACAATACATGAATACAAAATACAAATCAGATGGGGTCTATAAAGAAAAAAGGAAAAACATTGTGAATATATATCAGATAGGACATATACTGAAATTCAATATCAAACTACATTATGTACTTCTAGGTCCTCATTTAACCTTTAGGGTGACAAGGAACCGAAATGGTAAATCCAGTACACTTCTCTTTTACATAAAAGAGAGAACTTGGATTCTGTAAAAGAAAGGTTGAGTTCCAGGCGCTAATCACAGGAAAAAACGGCCTTCCCTCCTGAACTGTACCAGGCCACATGCCCTCAACATGGGGAGGATGTCACCATGTTGATGGGGACAAGGGCCTCATCCCCACAACCCTTGCCCGGTGGCTGTATGGGTTTGCAGGCGGGGGGCTTATTGGAATCTTGAAGCCCCCTTTAACAAGGGGACCCCCAGATCCCGCCCCCTCTTTGTGAATTGGTAATGGGGTACAAGTCCTTTTATTAATGTTTTCTTCTTTCCCCACTTCTTCTGGTCTTCCTTTGGTTTTCTTCTTCTTCTTCCTCCATCTTGTTCTTCCCCAGCTTCTTCCTCCATCTTCCTCTGCTTCTCACTCTGGTCCTCTGCTTCTTCCACCGGTCTTCTCCTCCGGCATCTTCCTCCTGGCTTCTTCTTCCCCGCTTCATTTTCCGGACAATCCGCCTCAATGGTAGTCTCCCGCTGTGTGACGTTTCTGTTCTTGTGACAGCTCTTATATAACTGAGGGTGGGGCTACCCGGTGAGCCCGCCCCCTCTGACGCATGGGGACTTCCATATGGCTTCCCCCATGGTGTCATTGATAAGTTCTGGTACATTCAGAACTTATCAATGCGATTCCAGATAATCCAGAAATTGGAGACTTCTACATGCTGCCCAAGATTCACAAGCCAGGAAATCCAGGCAGTCTCGTTATAACAGGTGTGAATACACTTACCAAACATATCTCAGGCCTTGTAGAAAACATGTTAAAACTGTTAGTCATGAGCACTGTGAGTCTCCTGCAAGACACCACTGATTTTCTGAACAAGCTTAACAATATACAACAATTACCACCAAATACACTTCTAGTCACTATGGATGTATACTCTCTGTACAGTAACATCCCTCAGAAGGATGGATTGGCGGCATGTCACAGATTCTTACCATCCTCAACAAACCACAAATACACTGCTGAGGATGTTACACAGCTCATCGAATTCATTCTTACACACAACTATTTTACTTTCAACAATGACATCTATCTCCAGTGTATGGATACTGCTATGGGAAGTAAAATGGCACCCCAATATGCAAACTTATTTATGTCTGACCTGGAGGACAAATTCATGAACAGCATACAAGAAAAGCCATACTGATATTATCGCTATATTGATGGTATCTTCATGATATGGACTGAAAGTGAAGAAAATCTAAAACTATTTTTCTCATTGATCAACACTTTTCATCCATCCATCAAACTAAAAATGGATTATTCGAAAACACATGTCAACTTCCTAGACACTACAGTATACATCAGGGATGACAAGCTTCACACGTCAATATACAGAAAACCAGCTGCCTGATGCAGCTATCTCCATAGTTCCAGTTTTCACCCCCAACACACTAAATGGGCCATCATACACAGCCAGACCATCAGATACAACCGAATATGTTCAGACCCAGAAGACAGAGATAGACTTCCGAAAACACTGGCAGACTCCTTCCAAAAGAAAGGTTACAAAGACAAAACCATCAACAACAGCATAAACACAGCCTTGAAAACCCAAAGAGAAAATCTCCTCTAATACGCAGAGAAAAAAAACTCAGTCACCACATACAACCCAGCACTAGAAGGGATCAAAAAGATAATCAAAGATCTACAACCCATTATAACAGAGGATGAAACTGAAAGAAATACCCCAACAACCCCCATTATTGGCTTTCAGACAACCACCCAATCTCAGACATAAACTAATGAGCAGGAAACTTCACTCTGATTATGAAGTCACAAATAATGGAAGCAAACCCTGCAATAAAAAATGCTGCAACTGGGCAACCAGATCAATCTATCCAAAAGTGTCACACACACAAATGGGACCTTCAATATCATGGGATCATACGGCTGTACCTCCAGTAATGTCGTGTACCTCATCCAATGAAAAGGTGTAGCAAAGGATCTTATGTTGGTGAAACAGGACAGAAGTTACAAGCGAGGATGAATTTGCAGATATACTATCAAGGAACACCTGTGGAACATCACCTCTCGCAACCGGACCACACTATAGAAGACCTCAATGTTTTAGTCCTTAAAGGGAATTTCAGAACTATTCAGGAAAGGAAAATGTTTGAACTAAGAATGATACTTCTTTATGACACAAGAAATAATTGCCTAACTTTAGATATTGGTTTCCTTACCCATTATACTACAGTTTTACGAACCCCTCTGTGACTGTCATCCACCCCACCCCCCCTCCGGTCTATGGCTCTCCGTCTGTCTTATCTCACTAGCTCTGCTGCTTTTTTTTTCCCCTTTCCCCCAGAGATTGTGTTTTTTTTTTTTTAACATTTTAACATTCTGCTAAAACTTTTGTGAATCAGTATTGCTTGGACCTTGAAGAAGGGGACATACCCCGAAAGCTTGTCCTTAAAAATTGTATGTTAGTGCAAATAAAAAAAGTATCAAGGACAGTTCTCAGCTTTCTCTGTCACAATTGCACTAATAAGGCTACAATCACCTCAAGTAAGTGTAGCACCCTCTACCTAAAGGTAGGTGCTAGAGTAGTATTTTTTTAGCTGCAGGGCTCAGGTGCATTTAAATTTAGCTAGGCCTGTGTTTCATTTTAGGCCTGGTTGTTTTTGATTTTGGGACTGGGAGTGATCAGTGTAGTGGGGGGTGTGGCCACCTCTGCTTTCAGATGGATAGTTCTGGAAGAGAGGTTGGACTTGAGATCTGAGTGGTAGGCAGCTCATGTGAGGAGCCTTGACCAATTATCTCTTGGTATTGGCAGGGGGCAGGCCTCCCATATAAGCTGGGGGTCACATGCTTCCAGGGAGGAGTCGGAAAGTAGGAACAGACAATGGAGGGAAGGAGGGATAGAGGAACCGCTGGGAAGGAGCTAAAGATAAGGATCTTCATCTCTAAAGAGACATTGGGATGCTGGGGAACACAGGACCTGGATGTAAAGAAGATCAAGCAGAGGAAGTAGCAGTCAAGCGGAGGAGAGTAGAGCAGCATTCTGTGACCGAGGACACAGAATGGCCCTTTTAAGAGGAGACGGTCAGTGCAACAGAAAACAAGGAGAAGCTGGTCAGAGCAGTGTAGAATGCTGTGGCCGGGGAACACAGCATGGTCAGTAACAGACTGGCTAAGAGCAGTATGCCACTTATTGCCATGTGTCAGGTCATCTGGGGAAGATGCCGTGTCGTCTCTGTCCTGGTTAGCACATTGGTATTATCTTCCAAAGACTGGGTGACTGTCAGTTTCATGGAGTCTGGAAGAGAGGGTGTGGAAGCCTCTGACTCTTTGATTCATAAAGGCAATATCATTCTGGTCTACAAGTCGGAATTATTCACAGTGATTCCCCTTGTTCCATTGGAAGTGAAGTTAGTACAGACAGAGAAAAGAAACGGTCAGTAGAGAAGTCAATGCACAGAAGTACAAAGTTACAAGGCCAAGGCCACGAGTAATGTCAAGAATGTGCTGTATGATGGGCATCTCATATTCCCCTTTTCTCTCATCCAAAATGTACCCCACAATAAAGTAGCAAAACGGATCAAAATCACTGTTTATTGTCTTTAAAATGGTGGATGGGGGGTTGGCAGCGGGGTGATTGGCGGATTGCTAGTAACCAAATCAGCAGCCTTTACGGGGGTACCGCTACATAAGTCATCAAGGAAAGTAGCTGTGCAGATTTGATCAAGACTGTGAAGAATGAAAAAGTACCCCTTTTACAGGAGAATAGAACCGTCAAAGTTGTTAAAATAAAAATAAAAAAATATATATATCCTAGCATTGTATAGCTAAAGTATGGATATTTAAGACATTTTTTTTTCTTATAATGAAACATTTCTGGATTTGTAATAGGCCAGACAGTGTGGGATTATCATTTGTTTGACATATGGTCCAACATAAACTAAACAACAAGCTGACATCTTACAACAAAAAGATGTTGGAACGTCAGTGTACGCAGCATGAGAGGTTGTGTGGGAGATATAAGCCTTTGCACGACAGCTGGGCAGTTTAGCCTGTTACTTGCACTGGAGTGTGGTGTCTATAATTCTACCTCATGTCATTCTCCATCTGATCCGGATTACTATCACCTGTCAGGTAAGGGTGACTGCGAGCTCAGAGAATCAGGGAACAATCCTCACAATGAAGAGACTTTACTATCACACCAGTCTCACAGAGAGACAAATTTTATATATATATATATTTAAGAATAGCAGATAGAGCACGAAGTATCCCTAATACTAGAATTATAAGGCAAAGCCACATACGTCATTGTGACAAATCACATGCAAGTAAAAACATAACTGTAGGAAGTCTCCCAATGAGGGTTTGATTTTCTAAAATGAGAATGCTGGCTATAATAGACAGATATACAAATAATTTGGGAATATGTTGGTCAAGGGGAGGAAAAAAGGAAACTAGATACACACCCTTTGCCATCTGAGAATCATAATTATTGGACCTGGAGGTTTACTTGCTTGTCATTCACATAGAGCTGAAAAAAAAACCTTGGTGTTTTTATTTTTTTATCATTTAATAAAGCTTTTGTAATTTTTTATCTGTTGTGTTTTTCCTGGTATCAGTCAGTTTTTCCCTTCCTCCCATTTTTTCCATTTGATGTGCTGTAGGTCATTTACATACTGAATAACAAGAATTTTACACAGACATTGCTACACCAATTTACCAGAGCTAAAATAACATAAAAGGGAACAATAAAATAACAACTTATAGATTGTCAACACATTTTACTACCCAATAATACTACCCAAACTCATGAACAGGAGGGAATAAAAAAATAATAATTCCTGTCTCAACTTTTTTATTTAAGTAACAAAGGTTAATGGTCAATAACAGTAATAAATACAACAGTCCTGACTGCTACAACATTCCTATAAAGAGTAGAGTAGGATAAAAAAACATTTAGATTTTTTTTGTCTTTAGTAACTAGCCAGATCAAACTTAAAGACAACAGTACATTTACAACACTGCAAGTATGTATCAATCAGAGCAAGACATAAAGCCATGCATGGAGAGAACCTATGCACACAATAACATATAGGCACCCCAAAATGTACAGCAGATTTTCTGACAGCTAGCACACGGTCCTGACCTAGATCTCTGACAGCCACCATCTGTGGACAGTCACCATCTTCCTGCCCTCAGCAGATTTCTGACGCTCAGACAGCTGAGGCTGTCAGATCTGTGTCTCTCATCCCTGTGATGGGGCTTAGCTGCTCCCGATCGATTTAGAACATCCAAAGCTGATCAAAGCTATAGCACCGTTTTCTTATCCTTATGAACACTGAAACTTGCTAAAAGAAACCCATGCTATAAGATTACTTTAGATAATGTGAGTTAATGACAGAATGAATACATGATATAACACACCACATTTAAATATGATTTTGGCATAAATTGGCATATACGGTAACTTTGAGAAATGTATAACAAAGTGACCAACAAATGTTTCTGTATCCCTAGCAGTCTAAAAAAAAACCCTGGCAATTATAATAACACTTCATATATGTTTGCAATTAAATAGAGTATTGCTAAAATGACTGGCAAATGTAGACATGCTAATATGACCAGTCAGAATGGAATGCATCTCATCTAGGCAGCTGTTAACCAATGAATAATGATAATACTTGTATTCTTTATTCTATTAAATTCTAATGCTAACCAGGATCTAGTGCAGCCTTTTCCATATTTTTTAACCACAGAAGAAAGCCTCTAAAGCATACACAAAGGGTATACACATAACATTTTTTTTGTTCAACCAGTGGCTTGCACTTAAAAAAAAACTTACAGATCCCTGCATCAAGACAAACGATGTGTATGCGGAGATCTCTCCTGCTGCACTACTGTATCCTTACAGGTGGGAATCCACCCCATCAAAATACACAGATAAGTGCTGCAGCCACAGGCTGCAAGCGCTGATCGAATGCTGGTTTTCCAGCTTGACCTTTCAATAGAAGCCAATCATTGGACCAGCTTCTATTAAACACAGAGGAGTACACAGGCAAAATTTGTCCGGTTCCTGCTGAACCAGTTGACTTTCCGGATGTGTATACCCAGCTTAAGAGAACCCCTTCTAAAGTTATTACATCTTTAGCTCATGGTACATGGGCATAAAAGGTAAATTCTAAATATAACTAATTAAACAATAGAGAATGTGATGCACCTAGACAAACTAACTCAGAGAGGGTTTTCGTAACACTACTTGTGCTATATGAGAAAAATTATTTTTAGAAGTAATCATAATATTAACCACTTATTTTGCAGCTCTCATTTGTTTTCGAAAATGAAGAAAGAAAAGAAAGATTTTTCTTTTTTTTTCTTTTTTCAAAAATTTGTGACAAAAAGCGATATCTGCAAAATACTCACCATGCCTCTCAGAAAATAGCGTGGGGTGCTTGGGATGTCTACTTTCCAAAATGGGGTTATTTTGAGGGGGGGGGTTTGTGCTATCGGGGCATTTCATGGCCTCCGAAACTGTGATAGGTACATGTGGTATCCCCATAATATATCATTTAGTGACAACTTTCTGTAAAAAAAAAAAAAAGTAATAATACATTTCCCGAAACTTGTGGCAAAATATTAAATATTCCATCGACTCAACATGCCTCTCAGCAAATAGCTTGAAGTGTCTTATTTCCAAAGTGGGATCATTTTGGGGGGGGGGGGGGGGTGGGCTATCTTGACATTTCATGGCCTCCGAAACTGTGAAAGGTAGTGAGGATGTGAAATCACAATTTTATGCCCTTAAAAAGCCTGAAGGCGGTGATTGGTTTTCAGGGTCCTGTACAAGGCTAGGCTCCCAAAAAGTCTCACACATGTGGTAGCCCCGTACTCAGGAGAAGCAGCAGAATGTATTTTGGGGTGTAATTTCACATATGCCCATGGCATGTTTGAGCAATATATCATTTAGTGACGACTTTTTGCAAAACAAATTGTGGCAAGATATAAAATATTCCATGGACTCAACATGCCTATCAGCAAAGAGCTTGGGGTGTCTACTTTCCAAAAAGGGGTCATTTGGGGGGCAGCGAATTTTCAAACGCAATCTGTTTGGAAAAAACACATGTTTTTTTTTATTTTAATGCACTAAAACACACTATATTGCCAAAATGTTTGATGAAATAAAAAAGATGATCTTATGCCGGGTATATGGATACCAAACATGACATGCTTTAAAATTGCGCACAAACATGCAGCGGCGACAAACTACATACATTTTTAAAAGCCTTTACAGGTTACCACTTTAGATTTACAGAGGAGGTCTACTGCTAAAATTACTGCCCTCGATCTGACCTTTGCGTACCTCACATGCATGGTCCAATTGCTGTTTACATATGACACCAGACCGACGCTTGCGTTCGCCTTTGCAGGTAAGCACAGGGGGCAGGGGTGCTTTTTTATTTATTTTGCTTTTTTATTTTATTTTTAAACTGTCCCTTTCATTTTTATTTATTTTTATCATTTTTATTGTTATGCCAGGAAATGTAAATATCCCCTATGATAGCAATAGTTAGTGACAGGTACTCTTTTTGGAAAAAATTGGGGTATTAGACCCTAGATCTCTCCTCTGCCCTCAAAGCATTTGACCACACCAAGATCAGTGTGATAAAACGTTTTCCCAATTTCCCAATGTCGCTGTTTATATCCGGCAAAACCCAAGTCATGAAATGCTCGTAGCTTCTGCTTTCTTAGGCCATAGAGATGATTGGAGCCATTCTGGTCTCCGATCAGCTCTATGGTCAGCTGGCGGAACCACCGGCTGCATTCTCGGGTTCCCTGTTGGGACAGGAGAGCCTGAGAAAACAATGGAAGATGGGGGGGGGGGGGACGTTCCCTCCCACAGCTTGTAAAAGCAGTCTAGAGGCTAGAGGCTTTTACATGAAAGCCGACTGCTGGCTGAAAAGATGATACCAAGATGATACCTAAACCTGCAGGAATCATTCTGGTATAACCACTCAAATTCCAGCAACATACCAGTACTTTGCTGGTCCTTGTTGGGCATACATTGCAATGTTCTTTTTTTCATGCAGGTTGTGGGCTGAACAAAAAAAAGAGATTGATCGGTGGGTATGCCCACCATTAGAATACCACCCTTCATCCACCCACTTTTAATGATGGGCATACATGCACTATGTTTTTTTTTTAACCGTAGTGGTGAAATCACCTCCTACAGCGCTGGAGTCACTGATTTACCTATCATGGGAGCAAACTCTGTTGCTGTCAAGATAAATAAATCAGTGCTGCAGCTGCAGGCGTACCTGCTAAGAAAATGATGGTTAACAATAAAACAAAGGAACATTACAGTATAACAGTAAGACATACCATACCTGCAAAGCAAATACAATAAAACATAGTCAAAATAAAACATTTTTTAACGCAATCTGTGCCTAAAAAATAAATGCCGAAGCATCTAAAAAATAAATGCCGAAGCATCTAAAAAATAAATGCCGAAGCATCTAAAAAATAAATGCCGAAGCATGGGGACAATCCACCCCTAATGTTAGGAGCAAATCGCTTCTCCACCCCTGCCCCCATGCCTCGGCATACATGCACTATTTCTTTTTAACTGAGGTGGTGAAATCACCTCCTACAGCGATGGAGTTGCTGATTTACATATCGTGGGAGCAAACACTGTTGCTGTAAAGATAAATAAATCAGTGCTGCAGCTGAATGGCGTACCTGCAAAGCAAATACAATAAAACATAGCAAAAATAAATACATTTTTTAATGCAATCTGTGCCTAAAAAATATATGCCGAAGCATGGGGGCAACCGCCCCTAATGTTAGGAGCAAATCGCTCCTCCACCCCTGCCCCCATGCTTCGGCATATATGCTCTCTTTGTTAACTGTGGTGGTAAAATCACCTCCGACAGCGCTGGAGGCATGGCTTTACGTATCTTGGGAGCAAACGCTGTTGCTGTCAAGATAAATAAATCAGTGCTGCAGCGGAATGGCTTACCTGCTAAGCAAATGATGGTTAACAATAAAAACAAGGTAACATTACAATATAACAGTAATGCCGTGTACACACGGTCGGACTTTCCGACAGCAAATGTGAGATCAGAGCTTGTTGTTGGAAATTACGACCATGTGTAGGCTCCATCGGACAGTTTCCATCGGAATATCCGTCGCACAAAATTTGAGATCGGGTTCTCAAATTTTCCAACAACAAAATCCGTTTGCGTAAATTCCGATCGTGTGTAGACAATTCCGACACACAAAGTGCCACAAATGCTCGGAATCAAGCAGAAGAGCAGCACTGGCTATTGAACTTCATTTTTCTCAGCTCGTCGTATGTGTTCGGAATTTCCGACCAACTTTGTGCGACCGAGTGTATGCAAGACAAGTTTGAGCCAACATCCGTCGGAATAAAAACATGGGATTTTGTTGTCAGAATGTCCGATCCTGTGTACGTGGCATAAGACATACCATACCTGCAACGCAAATACAATAAAACATAGTAAAAAATAAAACAGAGAGAGAACAATAGATATAGAACAATACTGAGCGAACAATAGAGCGGACAGTATAGAGTGAACATAAGAGAGAGAACAATAGAGAGAGAGAATAAAAATAAAACCACAACTATTTTTGTCTTTTTTTTTTATTTTTTCGTGTTTTTGTGTGTTTTTTTTTCACTTTTATAAAAACTGTAAACTGAACGTTCCAGATTAGGGTCTCTCAAAATGTGATGGCCATCTCATCTTTTCTACCCTACACTAATACTCCACTAGTGTGTGGTAGCATTTGAAACAGTCACTGATGCAGAGACCAGGTTGGTTAGGACAGGAGGGACAATAAAAGCGTGTGTCACGCCTAAATCCGCATTTTCTGCAGACACAACATTTTCTTTGGGGTGTTCTTTGGGTAGGGGTACCAGGGAGGACAGACAGAAAATGCCTCTCATGCAGCCGGCTCACTGAATTTGCGTTGGGAAGGTGGGCCATAGCACTGTCTGGAAACAGAAGGGCTGTGATGATCTCTTCCTGGAATTTTAGGAAGGATCCAGTTCATCCCGAAGCTTTGTATAGCAAAAAAACATTCAGCAGAGCCAATTGAAATAAGCATGCGTGAGCCGCGCGGCGCGCCATGACTGGCCAGGTAATCATCTGGGACCTGTGACGTGTCCCAGATGATTGCCGAGAGGGAGGGGGGAGAGGTGATCTCCCTTCCGGTGCCACGGTGCGCCAGGAGGAAGTAAGAGCTGGGACCCTCTGAAAAGAGGGTACCGGCTCCCCCCCCCCCCCCCCCCCAAAAAAAATGACATGCCAAATGTGGCATGTCAGGGGGTTACCTCCTTTATAGCGGAAGTTCCATTTTTGGTGAATAAATTGGTTATCCCTTAAAATGGTGGTCAGTATATGGGGTCCTTGGCTGGATACCCCAGGCCTGACTCCACTAAAATTGGTGACGGACATGCTATTATTTGGCTAATTTATATCCCCCTGAATGGAGAATTTAACTGTGCACTTATAAGCAGCAGTAGAGGGCTGTGGTTATCATCTATGTTGTTTATTAAAGGTAAAACTGTATTGTATTTTTGCGGTAGAGACAAATCAAATTTGTACTACTGAGTTTATTAAATGCTCTATGTGCTACTTTTCAAGGATGTTCGATGTATTTGAGATGCTGTCTTGGAATTTCTGTACTCTTGTTTTTTTTTCTGTTTTTCTTTTCAATAAAACTTAATTTGATTAAAAAAAAGGTGGTCAGTGACAGATTATGTCTCTTACAATGGTGGGGAGTAGAAGAAAGGTCCTCCTATACAAGTGGTTAGTGGAAACAACAACCCATTACATTAGTGGTCAGAATGGTACCAACATACAGTGATGGTCAGTGGAAAGAATGCCATGAAACATTGGTGGTCAGTGGAAAGAATGTCATGAAACATTGGTGGTCAGTGGAAAGAATGCCATGAAACATTGGTGGTCAGTGGAAAGAATGCCACGGTACACTGTAGTGGTCTGTGAGACGAATGCCTATTAAATTGGTAGTTAGTGGGAAGAAAGTTCCCTATAAATTGGTCTCAGAGTTTACTTACTTGAGAGAACAGGAGATGTTCCACTGTCCTGGCTGCTTGCTCTGCTGAGTGACACTAACGCCTGAACGATGCTGGCACCATCAAGTAGAAGATTATTCTGCCACTGCTCTCTGCTCAAGGAACCCCAAATGAAAAAGGCTGATTTAGTGCTTGCCATCACTGTATGTTAGCAATTGAATTCAAGGGGCCTGTATATGTGATCAGGGATAGCAAGAGTAACACAAGGGGGTGGTGCAGTCAATTCCATTTTTCAAATACTGTAAATCGATATTGTTTTGTTTTGCATAAGTACTGTATGCTTGTGGACATATGTTGCAGCTGGTACTACATGGCATGTTTAGGGTTGTGCCTAGACAGAATAGTGCCTAGGTTAGAATTATTTTTACATTGACAGTAATTAAATAAATAAAATATATATAGTATATATAATTTTTTTGCATATTAATTTTCATTTTTTTTTTCATATCTATACATTGGATCACAGTTATTTAAAAAGTGAAAACAAATCTGCCCAATACAATATACACACTATGGAGTCAAATGTGAAATTCATTCTAGATTACGGATTGTCGTATACCATGTTTCTAATTTGTTAAAAAATCTAGTTCTGATCGGATTACTTATTCATTAGTTTATGCCTAAACAAATGAATTGATGCCATTTAATGATCACCTGTAGCGCAGAAGGCAGAAAAGTAAGTGCCCAGGTCAGAATATAGAGCTGAGGTGCAATAAAGTGTAAGCAGTGGGCAGGTCTAAGCTTTGCCTTCCATCTGCTATACAGCCAATAATCAGCCAAAAGATTTAATCTTATCAGCAGAGTCAGGATGAAGGATTGCAGAGATGTTATCGTCTCACTGAGCCGCCACTCTTACATAACTTCTCTCCCCCGCACAGTGGGGAGGTTCTAGTTATTTAATATCTGGGTATTTGATAGGTTAGGTTACTATCAGTTCAAGTTTAATAGGAGAATATACATATTTTAGCAATAGCATTACTGAGAGATTTAAATGTACTAATATATGGCTTGTAATGACACCCAAACACAAAGAAAATCAATCTTCACAAAAAAGATCATGTACAATCAGTCTTTTGCATTCATGTAAAACTGAAATAATTTAGACCATGCATCTACATGAATCATGTCAGTCTCTAACTATTGGGAGATTTAAAGCTCAATTCCAGACAAACATTGACATTTAGTCAAGTATTTTTTTCTTTTCTTAATCAGCCCAAGGGACAGTAGTGACTGTCAATGAATGTGTCCCCTATGCTGCTGGCTGCTGTTGTAATTGAAATCCAAAGTCCCCGCCCAGCTGCAATCTTCCAGTGCAAAGGACCTTGTATATTGGTATATGGGTATAGAGGCACACTGTAGGGTATATTTAAGAAGTAAACTAAAGGGATAAAGCCAACGCATTTCAGGAGAAAATGCCTTCTCCTTCATTTGGGCTGTAATAATGGAAGTGAATGGAACGGACCTTGACTAAGTACAACATAACTCATTTTGTGCTACCCAGTTATACACTCTCACCCTTACCATTCCCATTAACGGAGACCACACTGAACTGGAGTGTAAAATAGGCCGTAGCAGCCCCTTTATTAAATATCAAAATATAAATTAACTCTTATAAACAAATAAATAACCAATAACAGCATAACAATGAAGAAACCGTGACGTAGGACTGTAGGAGGACCTTACCCCCCCCCCCACCCGTAATCAAAACTTGTGCACTGCGGTCATATACACTGTAACTAGGCCTCAAGCTGACATGCTAGCTCAGAGACAAAACTATTCCCGCAGTGCAGTCATCCACCATATTCCTTACATCACCTATAAGGAATATTAACAAACGGGCCCATATCTCCAATGGGTCCCGCATCAAATTCTCTGTGGGGAGGGGGTTTCTTCTCTATACCTACGTCAGCCAACATCCGCCAATGCTACGACGTCCCAATCAACCTGTAATAAAATTATTGAACACCTGAAAGAAAAAAGGGGCGGGAGGGCGGGAACTTTTTCCTCTCCCTCAATGATTCCTTCTGGGGCGGTCGCCCCTCCTCTTCCTGTTGCCAACTCCACCCCTCCTCTTAAAGGGCCATACCATAAATGGCATGTTTCCTTCTCTCATGCCAGCCCTGCGCCTACTCTTTTGTTCTCTGCTGCGGGCTGTTCTGGAACAGCAGTGCATCTAAGGATGAGGACCATTAGAAGATTTATAGAAGCTGTATTATAGCTTCCATTATTAAAAAGTGATCTATGAATCTGTGTTTGGGGGACATGAAGATGAATGAACCCCCACGCCGAAAAAACGGTGTGGGGGTCCCCCCAAAATCCACACCAGACCCTTATCCGAGCACGCAGCCTGGCAGGTCAGGAAAGGGGGTGGGGACGAGCGAGCGCCCCCTCCTGAACCGTACCAGGCCGCATGCCCTCAACATGGGGGGGTGGGTGCTTTGGGGAAGGGGGGCGCCCTGTGGCCCCCCATCCCAAAGCACCTTGTCCCCATGTTGATGAGGACAAGGGCCTCTTCCTGACAACCCTGGCCGTTGGTTGTTGGGGTCTGCGGGCGGGGGGCTTATCAGAATCCGGGAGCCCCCTTTAATAAGGGGGCCCCCAGATCCCGGCCCCCCACCCTATGTGAATGAGTACTACCCATTCACCTAAGGTGTAAAAGTGTAAATAAAAAAAAACACACAATTTTTAAAAATATTTTATTGCACTGCTCCGGGGGTCTTCTTCCGTCTTGAGGGGTCTTCTCGCCAGACTCCTCCGCTCTCTTCTGCTCTTTTACCTAGCTTTTTTACCGAGCGGAGGAGCCCCACTTTCTTCGTCGTCGTCGCCTCCGTCGTCTGGGGGTCTCGTTCCGCCTTCGGGGGTCTTCCGGGGTCTCTTCTGTTCTTGCCGCTGTCGTCGCCTGGTGACCCCACCCACATATGATGTCACAGTCCCGGAGGATGCTGGGACGGTGACATAATATGTGGGCGGGGTCACCATGTGACATGAGCATGTGACCCTGCCCCCTTGACCCTATATAAGTCACAACACAGCGCGTCTATGCCATTCCGGCCAGAGAGAGCGACGAGTCAACATTTTAAGAAGAAGAAGAAAGCGACGACAGCGGCAAGAACAGAAGAGACCCCGGAAGACCCCCGAAGGCGGAACGAGACCCCCAGATGACGGCGGCGACAACGAAGAAGAAAGCCGGGCTCCTCCGCTTGGTAAAAGAGCTAGGTAAAAGAGCAGAAGAGAGCGGAGGAGTCCGGCGAGAAGATCCCTCAAGACGGAAGAAGACCCCCGGAGCAGTGCAATAAAATATTTTTAAAAATTGTGTGTTTT
Source organism: Lithobates sylvaticus (assembly GCA_028564925.1). Lineage (NCBI taxonomy): Eukaryota > Metazoa > Chordata > Amphibia > Anura > Ranidae > Lithobates > Lithobates sylvaticus. Next base: position 499,226,572 of record CM053029.1, read on the forward strand.
TTTTTACACTTTTACACCTTAGGTGAATGGGTAGGGGTACATCGTACCCCATACTCATTCACATAGGGTAGGGGGCCGAGATCTGGGGGCCCCCTTATTAAAGGGGGCTCCCAGATTCCGATAAGCCCCCCGCCCGCAGACCCCGACAACCAACGGCCAGGGTTGTCGGGTAGAGGCCCTTGTCCTCATCAACATGGGGACAAGGTGCATTGGGGTGGGGGGCCACAGGGCGCCCCCTTCCCCAAAGCACCCACCCCCCCATGTTGAGGGCATGCGGCCTGGTACGGTTCAGGCGGGGGTGCTCGCTCGTCCCCACCCCCTTTCCTGACCTGCCAGGCTGCGTGCTCGGATAAGGGTCTGGTGTGGATTTTGGGGGGACCCCCACGCTGTTTTTTCGGCGTAGGGGGTACCCTTAAAATCCATACCAGACTTAAGGGCCTGGTATGCTCCTGGAGGGGGAACCCATGCCGTTTTTTTATAAAAATTTGGCATGGATTTCCCCCTCAGAAGTAGTACAATGAGTTGCGAATTTATGTTATGACCTAAAACGCAGACACACTGCAGAACAGCCGACGTTTCACTGCGCAGTCACGCAGGGCCTTCAATTCGCACCGCACTAGTCTGAACCCAGGCTTACTGTATGCTCCTAAATTAATTTAAAAAAAGTTTTTTTTTGGCTTGATGTTTTGTTACATTATAATTAGCATTGCACTATCATTACACTAAACATTCACTTTGTTGTGCTTTTGCAGGCAAGTCTGTCACTCTACAAAATATTTTAAAGTGATTATAAGGGTTGTTTTTTTTTTTTTTAAATAACAAATGTCATACTTACCTCCACTGTGCAGCTCGTTTTGCACAGAGTGGCCCCGAACCTCGTCTGCTGGGGTCCACCGGTGGCTCCTCCCCACATCAGATAACCCCCTAGGAGAAGCACCCTCCCGAGGGGGTTACCTTGCGGGCGCGCTCCCGAGTCCAGCATTTGGCGTCCATAGCTGCCTAATGTATGACTCGGCCCTGCCCCCTGCGTCATTGGATTTGATGGACAGCAGTGGGAGCCAATGGCTGCGCTGCTATCAATCTATCCAATCAAGAGCCGAGAACCCCGGGCAGAGAGACAGCGTGTCCCTGCCGGGTCAAGTTCCAGGGCTCAGGTAAGTAAAACGGGGGGGCTGGGGGGTGAAAATAGGATGCATTAAGGTGAAAAAACACAAAGGTTTACAACCCCTTTAAGCAAGCCATCCCTGTAAAAGAAGACAGTACATGCTCACTTTTCCTGCTGCCAGCGTTGCTATACTTCGTACTCATGCTGATAAATAGTCTGCTAAAATTCACATAAATACCTAAACTTTATTTGTACAGTACATTTTATTGAATATAGTGAAGTTGTATTAACTTTCAACACCCAATCATGTGCCAAATAAAGTAAAAACTGGATTTTTCTTTCTAGCTTAGATATTTTAAAAGAATGCAGTTTCACTGTATTCACTAACATAGACTTTGCAAAGTGAACAGCATATACTCCTTAACCACTTTTGTACGCCAACGTGGTGGAAGGTTAGTTCTGCAGGACTATTTATACAGGCCATTGCAGAAATAGCAGTTAGTCAGTCAGTGCACCCGTTAGTAGCAACGACATAAACTATCATCAGATGGCTTGCAATACAGACACAGCGGCTTTGTACCTTGTAATTGCTGTGCTATCGTGCACCCGCTACTAACTACCCCCACCAAAGAACCTTTGGTCCTCAAAGGAGGGACAGAGTCCATTGATATACACTCACCGGCCACTTTATTAGGTACACCAGTTCAATTGCTTGGTAACACAAAATGCTAATCAGCCAATCACATGGCAGCAACTCAATGCATTTAGGCATCTAGATGTGTTGAAGACGACTTGCTGAAGTCCAAACTGAGCCTCAGAATGGGGAAGAAAGGGGATTTAAGTGACTTTGAATGTGGCATGGTTGTTGGTGCCAGACGGGCTGGTCTGAGTATTTTAAAAACTGCTGATCTACTGTAATTTTCACGCATAACCATCACAAGGGTGTACAGAGAATGGTCCGAAAAAGAGAAATATCCAGTGAGCGGCAGTTATGTAGATGAAAATGCCTTGTTGATGTCAGAGGAGAATGGGCAGACTGGTTCAAGATAGAAAAGCAACAGTAACTCGTTACAACCAAGGTATGCAGAATACTATCTCTGAATGCACAACACATCGAATATTGAAGCAGATGGGCTACAGCAGCAGAAAACCACACCGGGTACCACTCCTGACAGCTAAGAACAGGAAACGGAGGTAACAATTCACACGGCCTCACCAAAATTTGACAATAGAATTTTGGAAAAACATTGCCTAGTCTGATGAGTGTCAATATCAGCTGCGACATTCTGATGGTAGGGTCAGAATTTGGCGTAAACAACATGAAAGCATGGATCCATCCTGCCTTGTATCAATGGTTCAGGCTGGTGACGTAATGGTGTGGGGGATATTTTCTTGGCACACTTTTGGCCCCTTAGTACCAATTGAGCATCGTTAAAATGCCACGGCCTACCTGAGTATTGTTGCTGACCATGTCCATCCCTTTAGGACTACAGTGTACCCATCTTCTGATGGCTATTTCCAGCAGGATAATATCACAAATAGAATTGGGCCAAACACCCCCTGGTTTGGTTTGCGGCAGAACTCTCAAACATCGCAAAAGTTCAGACCTGATCCCCGAACCCCATTAAAGTCTATAGGACCCAAATTTGAAAAATCAAAAATCACCATTTCAAAGGTTTATATGCAAATTATTGGCCATAAAAAGGGTAAGGAGGCCTGGGTACTGCCCTTGGGGACATATCCTAATGCAAAACATTTTTTTTAAAAGATCGTTTTTACAGCACTGATTTTAATGACGCTTAAAGGTTATGTAAACGTTCGTTTTATTTTGTTTAAAAAACAAACAAAAAACAAACATGTCATACTCACCTCCTCTGTGCAGTTGGTTTTGCACAGAGTGGCCCCGATCCTCCTCTTCGGGGGTCCCTCAGCAGCGCTCCTGGCTCCTCCTCTTCTAGAGTGCCCCATCGGAGAAGCACTCTCTCTCAGGGCACCCGTGCGGACGTGCTCCCATGTTGTGCTGCTGTGTCCATTGACACAGACCCCAGGACTCGGCTCTGCCCCCCCCCGGCTCCCACGTCATTGGATTTGATTGACAGCAGCAGGAGCCAATGGCTGCGCTGCTATTAATCTATGCAATCAGGACCCAAGCAGGGTCCTGGAGCAGGTGTGCTCGTCCCCGACGCAAAAAATGATCGGGCTCAGGTAAGCAAAAGGGGGGCTGGTGCACTACAAGAGGTTTTTCACCTCAATGCATAGAAAGCATTGAGGTGAAAAACCGTGAGGGTTTACAACTCCTTTGAAGTGAAATAATAAAAATAAAAAAATCCTTTATAATGCCCGGGGGGTCCCATTAGTCCATACCGTGTACAGAACCTGCTTCCGCAAAACTGACATTTATAATGAAAAAAAAAATTACATTTAAATTTGCCAGCAATACAAATATTTTTACCCCCCAATACATGCCAGGCCTTTTGGGAAGCTCACGCCAAAATAAAAAAATATAAAAACAGACCCTTATCCGAGTATGCAGCCTAGCAGGTCAAGAAAGGGGGGGAGCAAGCTAATGCCCCCCCCCCACATGTCCTCAACATAGGGGGGGTGCTTTGGGGCAGGGGGCCCTTCTGCGACGAAGGCTAACCGCTAAATGACTGCTCTGGCGTTTGAAAGTTCTTAAATAGTCACCAGGTGGCCCCGCCCCTTACCTATTTAAGGACTGTCAAAGCAGGTCTAAGCAGGTGTCCATCATACTCTTGATACAACACCCCATTTAACCCATCTTGACTGGCATTGACCTGCAGTTCATACGGTTTGGTTGGGTCAGCATAGGCTAGGACAGGAGCAGTTATTAAGCTCCATTTCAGGGATGGAAAGCTTGCTCACACTGGTCTTGGATTAACTCCCGAGACTTCCTGGGTCCTCCGGTTTGCTTGACTTGTTTTGATGAATTTGGGTTGTCATCATCACTCTCATTCTTCAAAAATTAATTGAGGGGCCTAGCTATTTTAGCAAATTCCTCAATGAACCTTCTGTAGAATAAGCAAAACCCCAGGAAAGACCTAAGCTCACTCACATTGGTAGGTCTTGACCAGGTGGTGATAACTTCCAGATTCTGGGGGTCAGTGGCCACTCCACTCCTTCAGCAGAGACATGCCTGAGGTAATTAACTGAAGGCTGGTAGAATTTACACTTTTCTAGAGAAAACTTCAACCCCTCACCTTGGAGTCTCTTCAGGACCTTCTGCAGACGCTCTTCATTCTTCAAGGGTTCTACCGAAGACAATGATATCGCCCAAGTACACCAACACAGGTTTATGTCTCCTATTGTCTGCTCCATCAATCTCTGGAATGTTGCTGCACCACCAGAAAGACCTTAGGGCATCCTGTCAAACTCAAAGAATTCTAATGGGGTCCAATGCACTGAACCACTTCACTCCCGAAAGACTATGTAAGGTATCTTCTTATTTTTGGGGTGGTATACTGATCAAGGATAGTTCTCCGATTGAGTGTCCAGTAATCGATAAACAATCTCAGAGAACAATCCTTCTTTCACACCACCACTATGGGAGCGGCATAAGAGCTCCAAATAATTCCTGCCCTCTTCAATTCTGCCAGCTGTTCAAGTAGATCTTCCAGGTCCCCCCAATGGGATCCATCAGACTCTTTCCCTGAAAGGCTTGTCTTCCTGAAGGCGAATCCAGCGTTGGGCACTTTTTGCACACCCCACATTGAACTCACTCTTCGAAAACATATCCTGCCATTTCACAATCTGGCCTTTGGCTCTTTCTTTCCACTCAGGTGGCAGCGGAGTGTTTTTTTCGGGTAAAAATTCTCTATGGAAATCTCATCCTTTACTCCCCTGACCAAATCAGATGATGACTGGGGTGGCTGGATTTACTTGTCTTAGCAACATTCGGGCCCACAATTTTACTGGGGAGTTCATGATGTTGTGGACACCGATTAGAACCTTCCTGTTGCTTCATTATGAAGCCCTAGTTGATATTTCTTTTGTGATCCCCTCCACCCGTGTCCTCTCCCCTAGAGTCAACTTCAAGGACAATAAAGGGTCCTGGTTGGTCCCAACTGAATTTGACTGAAGCCCATAGACTTAGTATAAACAGCAGTAGCGCATATATGCACACATTGCAAATTAAGTTGAACATAGTCTGCTAAACAGAGTAGGAGCTATACCAGAATTACTAAGGTCAGCTTTTATATCACTAACTGGAATCAATGCTGGTATTAGCAGGCCAGCAATAAACAATGTAAATAAGTTGTGACCACACTGTATCTGAAAGATGGCTACAGCGTGGTCGTTCAGTTCTGGGAGAGTGTCCATGGATGCCCCCCCCCCCCCACGTGCCCCCTGGGGAACGCAATCTGTGATTGCTGTGTCCTTCAGTTTTAGGTGATCGGAGAATGGGTTAAAGGGCCAATCACAGTGACCCTTTTTTAAGATTTTTTTATTGCCCCTAATGTTAATACATATTATTATCACAATGTAATAAACAAGATCAGACACATTCTGAGGTATGTCCAGGTCAATAATGTTTGCATATACAATAAAAAAAATTGTTCTTCATCTCTATGTCTTGTTCTTTGTACATTCGGTTATCTTTTTTTTTTTTTTTATGGTTTTATGTTTTTTTTTTTTTTAAATACTTATGTTTCTATAGATAAGGTACACATTTCTTGTGCATATAGTACTTCATAGTACCGAGGGTGATGTCCCTCAAAAACATTTGTACTGTGTGCTGCTGTCTAGTTCCCCACAAGATCTCTCCATCGCCAACCCGGTCACATATTCAATTTATGTAATTACACATCAGTTTGTAGAGTATTTTCAGAGTTAAGCCATTTTCCCCACACTTTATTTCATTTTTTGGTTGATCCTCTGGATTCATATGTCATTTTTTACATGGTAATGTTAGCGTTAACTAATCCGTTCCAGGTGTTTAGTGTAAGATGCTCTCTTCTGATCCAATGAAGTGCAATTTGTTTCTTTACATAATAAAACAACAGTCTTAATAGTGTTCTAGTATTGTTGCTCATAACCTCATCTTCTATAACCCCTAACAGTCCGAGAAGTGGGCTACATATGTTTGGCATATCTAATGTATCAGCAATAAATTGGGTTACCTGTGACCATAGCGGTCTTACCCTGTCACAGTCCCATACCATGTGCATAAAAGAGTCTACCTCTATCAGGCATTTATGACAAGTGGGGTTATCCTTTCGCCCCATTTTATATAACCTTAGAGGGGTATAATACATTTGGTGTAAGTATCTAAGTTGTATCAGCTTGTCTCTGGCAGAGATGACTGTAGGCAGGTAGGAGGCAAGAACTCCTTCCCATTATTCCTCTGTGATTTCTGGTATAATCTCCACCCATTTTTCTCTGAGTTTCACAGTGACCCTTTACCATGTGATCAGCTGTGTCCAATCACATTTACTCAAACCTGCTGGTTATCAGCATTCCTTTCCTCACGCGCTGTCACAGTGTGAGAGGAGAGCAGGTAACTGGCAAGTGTGACAGGGCACATTTACACTGATAATCACTGTCTTGGTGATCAATGCAGCTCTAACAGTGCCAATCAGTGCCGCCTATCAGTACCATCTAATCAGTGCCCATCAGTGTTGCATATTAGTGCAGCCTCATCAGCACACATCAGTGAAGGAGAAAAATTAGTTATTTGCAAAATTTTATAACAGAAAGAAAGAAAAGTTTTTTTTTTTTTTTTCAAAATTTTCAGTCTTTTTTAGTTTGTTTAGCAAAAAATAAAAAAACCCACTGAAGATTAAATACCACCAAAAGAAAGCTTTATCTGTCTCAAAAAATAATATGTGTATGGGTACAGTGTTGCATGACCGTGCAAATGTCATTCAAAGTGCAACAGCACTGAAAGCTGAAAATTGGCCTGGGCAGAAAGGTAGTGAAAATGCCCAGTATTGAAGTGGTTATATGCAGTATAAATTACAATAATACTACTACACTGGTTTAAAGTGCACTCTAATGCAGTGGTCATCAACCCTGTCCTCAGGGCCCACTAACATGCCAGGTTTGCAAGATAACTGAAATACATCACAGGTGATTTAATTTGCTGCTCAGTGATTGTAGTATTCTAGTCTGCATCTCACCAAATTAATACATAAAACCTGGCCTGTTAGTGGGCCCTGAGGACAGGATTGATGACAACTGCTCTAATGAATGGGCAGAGGTGTGGTATCTCTAACTAGCGAGCGGGGCAAATGCCTTGGGGGCAGTAACGGTTAGGGGCAATTCTTAGTCCTGATTCTTCAACCGACTAAACTGAGTTCTTCTTAGCACTTTGAGGCAGCCAATAAGGCCTGCAGGCAATATTAGAGCTAAAGAATAGCTGATTAGGTGGTACCTAATGGCTCAATCTCTAGGGATGGTAGCAAATAGTGTCCATAAAGCCTTCTCACTAAACCCAGTGGCACAACAGAACAGGTCTCTCCTGGTAAATGTCTTCCTCACTCTCGGTTGCTCGTAGCATAAGGTGACCAAATTTTTTTAAATGAAATCCGGGGACATATTTTTTATTACTAGTAATGACGGCAATCAGCGACTCTCTGCCCGTTGCCGCCCGCCTCACAGCCTGTTAAGTCTCACTCTCCGGGCCCGGGCTACTACTGGGTGGGGCACGGAGGAAGATCACTCTGCCAGGAAAGGCAAGGGGATAAGCAGGTAGGCGGCTGGCCGGGACATGAGCCAAGGCAGAAGAACATGGACCGATAGTGAAAAAATATTCCCTCCGCTCCGACCAGCACAGGATCATCAAAAAGGGGCACAGATAATGGAAAAAAAATACATCCCCCTTAGCTAGTAGGAGCGGGGGTGTGTAATTCAGAATTTTTATTCAAATTTTTTTTATATTTTTGAAATTGGCCCAGTCTCTGTTCAAATCCAATCCAGGGACAAAACTGGGGACAGTGTCCTCAATCAGGGGACTGTCCCTGGAAACCGGGGATGTCTGGTCACCCTATCGTAGCAACTTAGGTAGATAGCACAGCAAGATCTGTGTCCTACCAGTGGCTCCGTCCCTCTGCTCTCATGGAACAGCGCTGTCCTCTCAGGCTTTCCTCGCACTCTAGAAGTTTCCAACAGGCTCAATCTTTCTGTTAAGGATTGCACTGTACTTCAGGTGCCTATCCTTGGCTTTTTCTCTGGAGCTGTAGGTGGAGATCCTTGACACAAGTCTTGTCACACATTCTCTTGTCACAGTCCGGCTACAAATCACACTGCCCCACATGATATCTGGTTCAGTCAGGTTCTCTCCTGCTCAGTGTACAAGGCTAGCTGGGGGCTGTAGTGCATAGTCAATTATTTGTTATGGGCAGCCTGTCTCTGGGGACTACATGTCTCTACACCCGCTACAGCTGTATACTTTTTTTTTAGGCCTGCTTTCACCTGGTGATCTAGCTAGTAATTTGGTTTTTCAAAAAGAACAAGTTCTCCAGCAGAATGCATCAGTTACAAAGATGAGACAAACTATTTCAGACTAGCAGGGGTGCTTGCTCAGGAGAGCAACCCTTCTGTTGCTGTGTGTGAGGGGGATTGCGGCCTTCCAAGGGGCATACAGTTTTCAGCCCAGCCCAGAGGAACAGAACCTGAATGCTCCAGCAGGACGCTCTGCAGCCACGCGGAACATCCACGAAAGAGGCCATTTCAACAGCGTGGAGACAGGACGCCATCACGACACACCTGCAGTCAGGAGAGTGGGACAATCGCTCTGTGAAGGACCGCTGATTGTGTACAGGATTGGTGAGAGGGCTTTGCCCAGGAACCTTGTTGCCTTCCATAAGATACCACACCTGAATACTGTGTTAAGACACCTATTATCTGGATCACATAGAGGAGTACTACATCACAGTACCAGCTACTTACATTCCTCCTCATCACTCTGTTATATTGAGGGACCTTTATCCACAGAGCTCCTACATGCCGGTGAAGAGAATAAACGCAAAGCTTTGCTCATAGAACAATTGTGGCTCTTAAAGGGGACACGCCAAGGGTGTTTAAAATTACTGCATTGTGTTTATTGGAAGTATTATAGGCCGGCCTGGGATTCCCCTTTAGCAACATCAATAGTGGGTTTGGGGAAGCCTATTTAATCTGTGAACATTGGTATTTACCCTTGTTGCATAGTGTTACTGTTTTTTTTTTTTTTTTTTACTGACTAATGTGAATCTAAACTTTATTCTGCTCCAAGTAAACATAAAGAACAGAATTGTGTTGTGTATTATTATCAGGTTATTCCATTAACCATCTTGATAGGTGTACCAGAGGGGCTGGGACAGTTCTTTGGAGTTGAGAGGCAGAGTAATGGACTGAACCAATAAAAGCAGCTCCTTCGGGGGTGTTGCTACATATGTAAAAAAGTGTTAGCTGGAGTTTGGCTTCAATTTGTTAGTGTATTTAAATCTGCTACAACACCTAACCCTCCCCACCCCTCCCCCTAGACTGACAATTCTGTGGTCTAAAGGTGTCCCCTGGGACCTTTCATCCAGAGTGGAGACACTAATACAGGAAGTGTGTTACTGGCCAGATCACCAGGTAAACCAGAGGGAAAAGCATACTACAAAAACACAGCCACTGCAAGTAATGATTGGTAAAGCTGCAATATATGTTTGGTTTTGGGTTTAATACAACTTTAACCCTTCACCCCCCACACCCCATCCAGGCAGATCTCCAGCCTATCTCTCTGCACAGAAGCGTAACTAGAACCTTCATGGCCCTGGTTCAAGAAAAAATGAAGGGCACCCTGACCTTCTATTGCCTCCAAGCCCAGGGCCCTCCCCACTGATCCTGGGACACTTCACTCCTGTCGCACGGCCCTCTATTATGGTGCTGCAGCGGGACCCTTTCATATGTCCTGCAGTGGGTCCCCCTTCCTGCCGCCTCGGGTAGGGTTGTCACCTTTAACCTCTTCGTGCCCGCGCTATAGCCGAAAGACGGCTGCAGCGCGGACGCTCCCTGCAGGGAGGACGTCCCTGGACGTCCTGTTGTTTACTTCCCTAATGCGCGCTCCTGAGAGCGCGCATCGGGGAAGTTCTGTGCTGGCCGTGTCCGTCGGACACGGCCGGTCACAGATCGCTGTAAACGGCCAATTACAGCGGCCGTTTACAGCGAGATCGGCGTGTCCAATGAGAGATGATCTCATATGGAAACATATGAGATCATCTGTCAGCGCCGCTCTCTCTCCTCACACAGACAGCGTGTGGGGAGAGAGAGAACAACGGCTGCAGCGCCGTAAGTAAAAAAAAAAAAAACAAAAAAAAAACAAAAAAACAAAAAAACTAAATGTGCGATCTGTGTCCCCATCCACCTGCCGCCATCCACCTATCCCCATCCACCTGTCACCATCCACCTGTCCCCATCCACCTGTCCCCATCCACCTGTCCCCATCCACCCCATTCACCCGTCACCATCCACCCGTCCCCATCCACCCCATTCACCCGTCAGCATCCACCCGTCCCCATCCACCCGTCCCCATCCACCTGTCACCATCCACCCGTCATCATCCACCCCATCCACCTGTCCCCATCCACCTGTCCCCAGTGCCAGGTTTCATCAGTGCCACATCAGTGTCACGTGTCATCAGTGCCACATATTAGTGCCATCTGTCATTAGTGTCACGTGTCATCATTGCCACGTGTCGGTGCCATCTGTCATCAGTGCCGCATATTAGTGCCATCTCTCATCAGTGCCATGTATTAGTGCCACATGATAGTGCCACGTATTAGTGCCATCTGTCATCAGTGCCATCTGTCAGTGTCACATGTCATCAGTGCCCCGTATTAGTGCCGTCTGTCATCAGTGTCACGTGTCATCAGTGCCCCTTACTAGTGCCATCTGTCACCAGTGCCACATCAGTGTCACATGTCATCAGTGCCACGTATCAGTGCCACCTGTCGTCAGTGTCACGTGTCATTGTCCTGGTGCTCCAGGGCCTTCAGAAGTGTAATAGGTAGTCAACAAGTTAGATGTGTAATTTATGCTCCTAGAACACGTGATGGCTCTCCCTGCATGTTGGGCCTCTCTAAGTGGCCAGGCTGTGGAAAAGTCCCACACATGTGGTATCGTAATACTCAGGAGGAGTAGCAAAATTTATTTTGTGGTGTCATTTGTGGTATACACATTCCATGTGAGAGAAATAACCTATTAGAATGACAATTTTGTGAAAAAAAAATAAAAAAATAATTTAATTTTGCAAAGAATTGTGGGAAAAAAATGACAGCATCAAAAAGCTCACCATGCCTCTTACTAAATACCTTGGAATGTCTACTTTCAAAAAAGTGGTCATTTGGGGGGTATTTGTACTTTCCTGGCATGTTCGGGTCACAAGAAATGAGATCGGTCACCAGTACATCAGGTGTGATCAATTTTGTATGATTTGCACCACAGTTTGTAGAGTCTGTAACTTTCACAAAGACCAAATAATATCCACCAATTTGGGTTATTTTTACCAAAGATATGTGGCAGTATAAATTGTGGCCAAAATTTATGAAGAAAAATTAACAGCCTTTTCCATATTTTTTAACCACAGAAGAAAGCCTCTAAAGCATACACAAAGGGTATACACATAACATTTTTTTTGTTCAACCAGTGGCTTGCACTTAAAAAAAAACTTACAGATCCCTGCATCAAGACAAACGATGTGTATGCGGAGATCTCTCCTGCTGCACTACTGTATCCTTACAGGTGGGAATCCACCCCATCAAAATACACAGATAAGTGCTGCAGCCACAGGCTGCAAGCGCTGATCGAATGCTGGTTTTCCAGCTTGACCTTTCAATAGAAGCCAATCATTGGACCAGCTTCTATTAAACACAGAGGAGTACACAGGCAAAATTTGTCCGGTTCCTGCTGTACCAGTTGACTTTCCGGATGTGTATACCCAGCTTAAGAGAACCCCTTCTAAAGTTATTACATCTTTAGCTCATGGTACATGGGCATAAAAGGTAAATTCTAAATATAACTAATTAAACAATAGAGAATGTGATGCACCTAGACAAACTAACTCAGAGAGGGTTTTCGTAACACTACTTGTGCTATATGAGAAAAATTATTTTTAGAAGTAATCATAATATTAACCACTTATTTTGCAGCTCTCATTTGTTTTCGAAAATGAAGAAAGAAAAGAAAGATTTTTCTTTTTTTTTCTTTTTTCAAAAATTTGTGACAAAAAGCGATATCTGCAAAATACTCACCATGCCTCTCAGAAAATAGCGTGGGGTGCTTGGGATGTCTACTTTCCAAAATGGGGTTATTTTGAGGGGGGGGGTTTGTGCTATCGGGGCATTTCATGGCCTCCGAAACTGTGATAGGTACATGTGGTATCCCCATAATATATCATTTAGTGACAACTTTCTGTAAAAAAAAAAAAAAGTAATAATACATTTCCCGAAACTTGTGGCAAAATATTAAATATTCCATCGACTCAACATGCCTCTCAGCAAATAGCTTGAAGTGTCTTATTTCCAAAGTGGGATAATTTTGGGGGGGGGGGGGGGGGGGTTGTGCTATCTTGACATTTCATGGCCTCCGAAACTGTGAAAGGTAGTGAGGATGTGAAATCACAATTTTATGCCCTTAAAAAGCCTGAAGGCGGTGATTGGTTTTCAGGGTCCTGTACAAGGCTAGGCTCCCAAAAAGTCTCACACATGTGGTAGCCCCGTACTCAGGAGAAGCAGCAGAATGTATTTTGGGGTGTAATTTCACATATGCCCATGGCATGTTTGAGCAATATATCATTTAGTGACGACTTTTTGCAAAACAAATTGTGGCAAGATATAAAATATTCCATGGACTCAACATGCCTATCAGCAAAGAGCTTGGGGTGTCTACTTTCCAAAAAGGGGTCATTTGGGGGGCAGCGAATTTTCAAACGCAATCTGTTTGGAAAAAACACATGTTTTTTTTTTTATTTTAATGCACTAAAACACACTATATTGCCAAAATGTTTGATGAAATAAAAAAGATGATCTTATGCCGGGTATATGGATACCAAACATGACATGCTTTAAAATTGCGCACAAACATGCAGCGGCGACAAACTACATACATTTTTAAAAGCCTTTACAGGTTACCACTTTAGATTTACAGAGGAGGTCTACTGCTAAAATTACTGCCCTCGATCTGACCTTTGCGTACCTCACATGCATGGTCCAATTGCTGTTTACATATGACACCAGACCGACGCTTGCGTTCGCCTTTGCAGGTAAGCACAGGGGGCAGGGGTGCTTTTTTATTTATTTTGCTTTTTTATTTTATTTTTAAACTGTCCCTTTCATTTTTATTTATTTTTATCATTTTTATTGTTATGTCAGGAAATGTAAATATCCCCTATGATAGCAATAGTTAGTGACAGGTACTCTTTTTGGAAAAAATTGGGGTATTAGACCCTAGATCTCTCCTCTGCCCTCAAAGCATTTGACCACACCAAGATCAGTGTGATAAAACGTTTTCCCAATTTCCCAATGTCGCTGTTTATATCCGGCAAAACCCAAGTCATGAAATGCTCGTAGCTTCTGCTTTCTTAGGCCATAGAGATGATTGGAGCCATTCTGGTCTCCGATCAGCTCTATGGTCAGCTGGCGGAACCACCGGCTGCATTCTCGGGTTCCCTGTTGGGACAGGAGAGCCTGAGAAAACAATGGAAGATGGGGGGGGGGGGACGTTCCCTCCCACAGCTTGTAAAAGCAGTCTAGAGGCTAGAGGCTTTTACATGAAAGCCGACTGCTGGCTGAAAAGATGATACCAAGATGATACCTAAACCTGCAGGAATCATTCTGGTATAACCACTCAAATTCCAGCAACATACCAGTACTTTGCTGGTCCTTGTTGGGCATACATTGCAATGTTCTTTTTTTCATGCAGGTTGTGGGCTGAACAAAAAAAAGAGATTGATCGGTGGGTATGCCCACCATTAGAATACCACCCTTCATCCACCCACTTTTAATGATGGGCATACATGCACTATGTTTTTTTTTTTTAACCGTAGTGGTGAAATCACCTCCTACAGCGCTGGAGTCACTGATTTACCTATCATGGGAGCAAACTCTGTTGCTGTCAAGATAAATAAATCAGTGCTGCAGCTGCAGGCGTACCTGCTAAGAAAATGATGGTTAACAATAAAACAAAGGAACATTACAGTATAACAGTAAGACATACCATACCTGCAAAGCAAATACAATAAAACATAGTCAAAATAAAACATTTTTTAACGCAATCTGTGCCTAAAAAATAAATGCCGAAGCATCTAAAAAATAAATGCCGAAGCATCTAAAAAATAAATGCCGAAGCATCTAAAAAATAAATGCCGAAGCATGGGGACAATCCACCCCTAATGTTAGGAGCAAATCGCTTCTCCACCCCTGCCCCCATGCCTCGGCATACATGCACTATTTCTTTTTAACTGAGGTGGTGAAATCACCTCCTACAGCGATGGAGTTGCTGATTTACATATCGTGGGAGCAAACACTGTTGCTGTAAAGATAAATAAATCAGTGCTGCAGCTGAATGGCGTACCTGCAAAGCAAATACAATAAAACATAGCAAAAATAAATACATTTTTTAATGCAATCTGTGCCTAAAAAATATATGCCGAAGCATGGGGGCAACCGCCCCTAATGTTAGGAGCAAATCGCTCCTCCACCCCTGCCCCCATGCTTCGGCATATATGCTCTCTTTGTTAACTGTGGTGGTAAAATCACCTCCGACAGCGCTGGAGGCATGGCTTTACGTATCTTGGGAGCAAACGCTGTTGCTGTCAAGATAAATAAATCAGTGCTGCAGCGGAATGGCTTACCTGCTAAGCAAATGATGGTTAACAATAAAAACAAGGTAACATTACAATATAACAGTAATGCCGTGTACACACGGTCGGACTTTCCGACAGCAAATGTGAGATCAGAGCTTGTTGTTGGAAATTACGACCATGTGTAGGCTCCATCGGACAGTTTCCATCGGAATTTCCGTCGCACAAAATTTGAGATCGGGTTCTCAAATTTTCCAACAACAAAATCCGTTTGCGTAAATTCCGATCGTGTGTAGACAATTCCGACACACAAAGTGCCACAAATGCTCGGAATCAAGCAGAAGAGCAGCACTGGCTATTGAACTTCATTTTTCTCAGCTCGTCGTATGTGTTCGGAATTTCCGACCAACTTTGTGCGACCGAGTGTATGCAAGACAAGTTTGAGCCAACATCCGTCGGAATAAAAACATGGGATTTTGTTGTCAGAATGTCCGATCCTGTGTACGTGGCATAAGACATACCATACCTGCAACGCAAATACAATAAAACATAGTAAAAAATAAAACAGAGAGAGAACAATAGATATAGAACAATACTGAGCGAACAATAGAGCGGACAGTATAGAGTGAACATAAGAGAGAGAACAATAGAGAGAGAGAATAAAAATAAAACCACAACTATTTTTGTCTTTTTTTTTTATTTTTTCGTGTTTTTGTGTGTTTTTTTTTCACTTTTATAAAAACTGTAAACTGAACGTTCCAGATTAGGGTCTCTCAAAATGTGATGGCCATCTCATCTTTTCTACCCTACACTAATACTCCACTAGTGTGTGGTAGCATTTGAAACAGTCACTGATGCAGAGACCAGGTTGGTTAGGACAGGAGGGACAATAAAAGCGTGTGTCACGCCTAAATCCGCATTTTCTGCAGACACAACATTTTCTTTGGGGTGTTCTTTGGGTAGGGGTACCAGGGAGGACAGACAGAAAATGCCTCTCATGCAGCCGGCTCACTGAATTTGCGTTGGGAAGGTGGGCCATAGCACTGTCTGGAAACAGAAGGGCTGTGATGATCTCTTCCTGGAATTTTAGGAAGGATCCAGTTCATCCCGAAGCTTTGTATAGCAAAAAAACATTCAGCAGAGCCAATTGAAATAAGCATGCGTGAGCCGCGCGGCGCGCCATGACTGGCCAGGTAATCATCTGGGACCTGTGACGTGTCCCAGATGATTGCCGAGAGGGAGGGGGGAGAGGTGATCTCCCTTCCGGTGCCACGGTGCGCCAGGAGGAAGTAAGAGCTGGGACCCTCTGAAAAGAGGGTACCGGCTCCCCCCCCCCCCCCCCCCCAAAAAAAATGACATGCCAAATGTGGCATGTCAGGGGGTTACCTCCTTTATAGCGGAAGTTCCATTTTTGGTGAATAAATTGGTTATCCCTTAAAATGGTGGTCAGTATATGGGGTCCTTGGCTGGATACCCCAGGCCTGACTCCACTAAAATTGGTGACGGACATGCTATTATTTGGCTAATTTATATCCCCCTGAATGGAGAATTTAACTGTGCACTTATAAGCAGCAGTAGAGGGCTGTGGTTATCATCTATGTTGTTTATTAAAGGTAAAACTGTATTGTATTTTTGCGGTAGAGACAAATCAAATTTGTACTACTGAGTTTATTAAATGCTCTATGTGCTACTTTTCAAGGATGTTCGATGTATTTGAGATGCTGTCTTGGAATTTCTGTACTCTTGTTTTTTTTTCTGTTTTTCTTTTCAATAAAACTTAATTTGATTAAAAAAAAGGTGGTCAGTGACAGATTATGTCTCTTACAATGGTGGGGAGTAGAAGAAAGGTCCTCCTATACAAGTGGTTAGTGGAAACAACAACCCATTACATTAGTGGTCAGAATGGTACCAACATACAGTGATGGTCAGTGGAAAGAATGCCATGAAACATTGGTGGTCAGTGGAAAGAATGTCATGAAACATTGGTGGTCAGTGGAAAGAATGCCATGAAACATTGGTGGTCAGTGGAAAGAATGCCACGGTACACTGTAGTGGTCTGTGAGACGAATGCCTATTAAATTGGTAGTTAGTGGGAAGAAAGTTCCCTATAAATTGGTCTCAGAGTTTACTTACTTGAGAGAACAGGAGATGTTCCACTGTCCTGGCTGCTTGCTCTGCTGAGTGACACTAACGCCTGAACGATGCTGGCACCATCAAGTAGAAGATTATTCTGCCACTGCTCTCTGCTCAAGGAACCCCAAATGAAAAAGGCTGATTTAGTGCTTGCCATCACTGTATGTTAGCAATTGAATTCAAGGGGCCTGTATATGTGATCAGGGATAGCAAGAGTAACACAAGGGGGTGGTGCAGTCAATTCCATTTTTCAAATACTGTAAATCGATATTGTTTTGTTTTGCATAAGTACTGTATGCTTGTGGACATATGTTGCAGCTGGTACTACATGGCATGTTTAGGGTTTTGCCTAGACAGAATAGTGCCTAGGTTAGAATTATTTTTACATTGACAGTAATTAAATAAATAAAATATATATAGTATATATAATTTTTTTGCATATTAATTTTCATTTTTTTTTTCATATCTATACATTGGATCACAGTTATTTAAAAAGTGAAAACAAATCTGCCCAATACAATATACACACTATGGAGTCAAATGTGAAATTCATTCTAGATTACGGATTGTCGTATACCATGTTTCTAATTTGTTAAAAAATCTAGTTCTGATCGGATTACTTATTCATTAGTTTATGCCTAAACAAATGAATTGATGCCATTTAATGATCACCTGTAGCGCAGAAGGCAGAAAAGTAAGTGCCCAGGTCAGAATATAGAGCTGAGGTGCAATAAAGTGTAAGCAGTGGGCAGGTCTAAGCTTTGCCTTCCATCTGCTATACAGCCAATAATCAGCCAAAAGATTTAATCTTATCAGCAGAGTCAGGATGAAGGATTGCAGAGATGTTATCGTCTCACTGAGCCGCCACTCTTACATAACTTCTCTCCCCCGCACAGTGGGGAGGTTCTAGTTATTTAATATCTGGGTATTTGATAGGTTAGGTTACTATCAGTTCAAGTTTAATAGGAGAATATACATATTTTAGCAATAGCATTACTGAGAGATTTAAATGTACTAATATATGGCTTGTAATGACACCCAAACACAAAGAAAATCAATCTTCACAAAAAAGATCATGTACAATCAGTCTTTTGCATTCATGTAAAACTGAAATAATTTAGACCATGCATCTACATGAATCATGTCAGTCTCTAACTATTGGGAGATTTAAAGCTCAATTCCAGACAAACATTGACATTTAGTCAAGTATTTTTTTCTTTTCTTAATCAGCCCAAGGGACAGTAGTGACTGTCAATGAATGTGTCCCCTATGCTGCTGGCTGCTGTTGTAATTGAAATCCAAAGTCCCCGCCCAGCTGCAATCTTCCAGTGCAAAGGACCTTGTATATTGGTATATGGGTATAGAGGCACACTGTAGGGTATATTTAAGAAGTAAACTAAAGGGATAAAGCCAACGCATTTCAGGAGAAAATGCCTTCTCCTTCATTTGGGCTGTAATAATGGAAGTGAATGGAACGGACCTTGACTAAGTACAACATAACTCATTTTGTGCTACCCAGTTATACACTCTCACCCTTACCATTCCCATTAACGGAGACCACACTGAACTGGAGTGTAAAATAGGCCGTAGCAGCCCCTTTATTAAATATCAAAATATAAATTAACTCTTATAAACAAATAAATAACCAATAACAGCATAACAATGAAGAAACCGTGACGTAGGACTGTAGGAGGACCTTACCCCCCCCCCCACCCGTAATCAAAACTTGTGCACTGCGGTCATATACACTGTAACTAGGCCTCAAGCTGACATGCTAGCTCAGAGACAAAACTATTCCCGCAGTGCAGTCATCCACCATATTCCTTACATCACCTATAAGGAATATTAACAAACGGGCCCATATCTCCAATGGGTCCCGCATCAAATTCTCTGTGGGGAGGGGGTTTCTTCTCTATACCTACGTCAGCCAACATCCGCCAATGCTACGACGTCCCAATCAACCTGTAATAAAATTATTGAACACCTGAAAGAAAAAAGGGGCGGGAGGGCGGGAACTTTTTCCTCTCCCTCAATGATTCCTTCTGGGGCGGTCGCCCCTCCTCTTCCTGTTGCCAACTCCACCCCTCCTCTTAAAGGGCCATACCATAAATGGCATGTTTCCTTCTCTCATGCCAGCCCTGCGCCTACTCTTTTGTTCTCTGCTGCGGGCTGTTCTGGAACAGCAGTGCATCTAAGGATGAGGACCATTAGAAGATTTATAGAAGCTGTATTATAGCTTCCATTATTAAAAAGTGATCTATGAATCTGTGTTTGGGGGACATGAAGATGAATGAACCCCCACGCCGAAAAAACGGTGTGGGGGTCCCCCCAAAATCCACACCAGACCCTTATCCGAGCACGCAGCCTGGCAGGTCAGGAAAGGGGGTGGGGACGAGCGAGCGCCCCCTCCTGAACCGTACCAGGCCGCATGCCCTCAACATGGGGGGGTGGGTGCTTTGGGGAAGGGGGGCGCCCTGTGGCCCCCCATCCCAAAGCACCTTGTCCCCATGTTGATGAGGACAAGGGCCTCTTCCTGACAACCCTGGCCGTTGGTTGTTGGGGTCTGCGGGCGGGGGGCTTATCAGAATCCGGGAGCCCCCTTTAATAAGGGGGCCCCCAGATCCCGGCCCCCCACCCTATGTGAATGAGTACTACCCATTCACCTAAGGTGTAAAAGTGTAAATAAAAAAAAACACACAATTTTTAAAAAAATATTTTATTGCACTGCTCCGGGGGTCTTCTTCCGTCTTGAGGGGTCTTCTCGCCAGACTCCTCCGCTCTCTTCTGCTCTTTTACCTAGCTTTTTTACCGAGCGGAGGAGCCCCGCTTTCTTCGTCGTCGTCGCCTCCGTCGTCTGGGGGTCTCGTTCCGCCTTCGGGGGTCTTCCGGGGTCTCTTCTGTTCTTGCCGCTGTCGTCGCCTGGTGACCCCACCCACATATGATGTCACAGTCCCGGAGGATGCTGGGACGGTGACATAATATGTGGGCGGGGTCACCATGTGACATGAGCATGTGACCCTGCCCCCTTGACCCTATATAAGTCACAACACAGCGCGTCTATGCCATTCCGGCCAGAGAGAGCGACGAGTCAACATTTTAAGAAGAAGAAGAAAGCGACGACAGCGGCAAGAACAGAAGAGACCCCGGAAGACCCCCGAAGGCGGAACGAGACCCCCAGATGACGGCGGCGACAACGAAGAAGAAAGCCGGGCTCCTCCGCTTGGTAAAAGAGCTAGGTAAAAGAGCAGAAGAGAGCGGAGGAGTCCGGCGAGAAGATCCCTCAAGACGGAAGAAGACCCCGGAGCAGTGCAATAAAATATTTTTAAAAATTGTGTGTTTTTTTTTACACTTTTACACCTTAGGTGAATGGGTAGGGGTACATCGTACCCCATACTCATTCACATAGGGTAGGGGGCCGAGATCTGGGGGCCCCCTTATTAAAGGGGGCTCCCAGATTCCGATAAGCCCCCCGCCCGCAGACCCCGACAACCAACGGCCAGGGTTGTCGGGTAGAGGCCCTTGTCCTCATCAACATGGGGACAAGGTGC
The DNA here is from genome assembly GCA_028564925.1 of Lithobates sylvaticus. Lineage (NCBI taxonomy): Eukaryota > Metazoa > Chordata > Amphibia > Anura > Ranidae > Lithobates > Lithobates sylvaticus. The sequence goes on from CM053029.1 coordinate 499,247,141, forward strand.
ATTGGGGTGGGGGGCCACAGGGCGCCCCCCTTCCCCAAAGCACCCACCCCCCCATGTTGAGGGCATGCGGCCTGGTACGGTTCAGGAGGGGGTGCTCGCTCGTCCCCACCCCCTTTCCTGACCTGCCAGGCTGCGTGCTCGGATAAGGGTCTGGTGTGGATTTTGGGGGGACCCCCACGCTGTTTTTTCGGCGTAGGGGGTACCCTTAAAATCCATACCAGACTTAAGGGCCTGGTATGCTCCTGGAGGGGGAACCCATGCCGTTTTTTTATAAAAATTTGGCATGGATTTCCCCCTCAGAAGTAGTACAATGAGTTGCGAATTTATGTTATGACCTAAAACGCAGACACACTGCAGAACAGCCGACGTTTCACTGCGCAGTCACGCAGGGCCTTCAATTCGCACCGCACTAGTCTGAACCCAGGCTTACTGTATGCTCCTAAATTAATTTAAAAAAAGTTTTTTTTTGGCTTGATGTTTTGTTACATTATAATTAGCATTGCACTATCATTACACTAAACATTCACTTTGTTGTGCTTTTGCAGGCAAGTCTGTCACTCTACAAAATATTTTAAAGTGATTATAAGGGTTTTTTTTTTTTTTTAAATAACAAATGTCATACTTACCTCCACTGTGCAGCTCGTTTTGCACAGAGTGGCCCCGAACCTCGTCTGCTGGGGTCCACCGGTGGCTCCTCCCCACATCAGATAACCCCCTAGGAGAAGCACCCTCCCGAGGGGGTTACCTTGCGGGCGCGCTCCCGAGTCCAGCATTTGGCGTCCATAGCTGCCTAATGTATGACTCGGCCCTGCCCCCTGCGTCATTGGATTTGATGGACAGCAGTGGGAGCCAATGGCTGCGCTGCTATCAATCTATCCAATCAAGAGCCGAGAACCCCGGGCAGAGAGACAGCGTGTCCCTGCCGGGTCAAGTTCCAGGGCTCAGGTAAGTAAAACGGGGGGGCTGGGGGGTGAAAATAGGATGCATTAAGGTGAAAAAACACAAAGGTTTACAACCCCTTTAAGCAAGCCATCCCTGTAAAAGAAGACAGTACATGCTCACTTTTCCTGCTGCCAGCGTTGCTATACTTCGTACTCATGCTGATAAATAGTCTGCTAAAATTCACATAAATACCTAAACTTTATTTGTACAGTACATTTTATTGAATATAGTGAAGTTGTATTAACTTTCAACACCCAATCATGTGCCAAATAAAGTAAAAACTGGATTTTTCTTTCTAGCTTAGATATTTTAAAAGAATGCAGTTTCACTGTATTCACTAACATAGACTTTGCAAAGTGAACAGCATACACTCCTTAACCACTTTTGTACGCCAACGTGGTGGAAGGTTAGTTCTGCAGGACTATTTATACAGGCCATTGCAGAAATAGCAGTTAGTCAGTCAGTGCACCCGTTAGTAGCAACGACATAAACTATCATCAGATGGCTTGCAATACAGACACAGCGGCTTTGTACCTTGTAATTGCTGTGCTATCGTGCACCCGCTACTAACTACCCCCACCAAAGAACCTTTGGTCCTCAAAGGAGGGACAGAGTCCATTGATATACACTCACCGGCCACTTTATTAGGTACACCAGTTCAATTGCTTGGTAACACAAAATGCTAATCAGCCAATCACATGGCAGCAACTCAATGCATTTAGGCATCTAGATGTGTTGAAGACGACTTGCTGAAGTCCAAACTGAGCCTCAGAATGGGGAAGAAAGGGGATTTAAGTGACTTTGAATGTGGCATGGTTGTTGGTGCCAGACGGGCTGGTCTGAGTATTTTAAAAACTGCTGATCTACTGTAATTTTCACGCATAACCATCACAAGGGTGTACAGAGAATGGTCCGAAAAAGAGAAAATATCCAGTGAGCGGCAGTTATGTAGATGAAAATGCCTTGTTGATGTCAGAGGAGAATGGGCAGACTGGTTCAAGATAGAAAAGCAACAGTAACTCGTTACAACCAAGGTATGCAGAATACTATCTCTGAATGCACAACACATCGAATATTGAAGCAGATGGGCTACAGCAGCAGAAAACCACACCGGGTACCACTCCTGACAGCTAAGAACAGGAAACGGAGGTAACAATTCACACGGCCTCACCAAAATTTGACAATAGAATTTTGGAAAAACATTGCCTAGTCTGATGAGTGTCAATATCAGCTGCGACATTCTGATGGTAGGGTCAGAATTTGGCGTAAACAACATGAAAGCATGGATCCATCCTGCCTTGTATCAATGGTTCAGGCTGGTGACGTAATGGTGTGGGGGATATTTTCTTGGCACACTTTTGGCCCCTTAGTACCAATTGAGCATCGTTAAAATGCCACAGCCTACCTGAGTATTGTTGCTGACCATGTCCATCCCTTTAGGACTACAGTGTACCCATCTTCTGATGGCTATTTCCAGCAGGATAATATCACAAATAGAATTGGGCCAAACACCCCCTGGTTTGGTTTGCGGCAGAACTCTCAAACATCGCAAAAGTTCAGACCTGATCCCCGAACCCCATTAAAGTCTATAGGACCCAAATTTGAAAAATCAAAAATCACCATTTCAAAGGTTTATATGCAAATTATTGGCCATAAAAAGGGTAAGGAGGCCTGGGTACTGCCCTTGGGGACATATCCTAATGCAAAACATTTTTTTTAAAAGATCGTTTTTACAGCACTGATTTTAATGACGCTTAAAGGTTATGTAAACGTTCGTTTTATTTTGTTTAAAAAACAAACAAAAAACAAACATGTCATACTCACCTCCTCTGTGCAGTTGGTTTTGCACAGAGTGGCCCCGATCCTCCTCTTCGGGGGTCCCTCAGCAGCGCTCCTGGCTCCTCCTCTTCTAGAGTGCCCCATCGGAGAAGCACTCTCTCTCAGGGCACCCGTGCGGACGTGCTCCCATGTTGTGCTGCTGTGTCCATTGACACAGACCCCAGGACTCGGCTCTGCCCCCCCCCGGCTCCCACGTCATTGGATTTGATTGACAGCAGCAGGAGCCAATGGCTGCGCTGCTATTAATCTATGCAATCAGGACCCAAGCAGGGTCCTGGAGCAGGTGTGCTCGTCCCCGACGCAAAAAATGATCGGGCTCAGGTAAGCAAAAGGGGGGCTGGTGCACTACAAGAGGTTTTTCACCTCAATGCATAGAAAGCATTGAGGTGAAAAACCGTGAGGGTTTACAACTCCTTTGAAGTGAAATAATAAAAAATAAAAAAATCCTTTATAATGCCCGGGGGGTCCCATTAGTCCATACCGTGTACAGAACCTGCTTCCGCAAAACTGACATTTATAATGAAAAAAAAATTACATTTAAATTTGCCAGCAATACAAATATTTTTACCCCCCAATACATGCCAGGCCTTTTGGGAAGCTCACGCCAAAATAAAAAAATATAAAAACAGACCCTTATCCGAGTATGCAGCCTAGCAGGTCAAGAAAGGGGGGGAGCAAGCTAATGCCCCCCCCCCACATGTCCTCAACATAGGGGGGGTGCTTTGGGGCAGGGGGCCCTTCTGCGACGAAGGCTAACCGCTAAATGACTGCTCTGGCGTTTGAAAGTTCTTAAATAGTCACCAGGTGGCCCCGCCCCTTACCTATTTAAGGACTGTCAAAGCAGGTCTAAGCAGGTGTCCATCATACTCTTGATACAACACCCCATTTAACTCATCTTGACTGGCATTGACCTGCAGTTCATACAGTTTGGTTGGGTCAGCATAGGCTAGGACAGGAGCAGTTATTAAGCTCCATTTCAGGGATGGAAAGCTTGCTCACACTGGTCTTGGATTAACTCCCGAGACTTCCTGGGTCCTCCGGTTTGCTTGACTTGTTTTGATGAATTTGGGTTGTCATCATCACTCTCATTCTTCAAAAATTAATTGAGGGGCCTAGCTATTTTAGCAAATTCCTCAATGAACCTTCTGTAGAATAAGCAAAACCCCAGGAAAGACCTAAGCTCACTCACATTGGTAGGTCTTGACCAGGTGGTGATAACTTCCAGATTCTGGGGGTCAGTGGCCACTCCACTCCTTCAGCAGAGACATGCCTGAGGTAATTAACTGAAGGCTGGTAGAATTTACACTTTTCTAGAGAAAACTTCAACCCCTCACCTTGGAGTCTCTTCAGGACCTTCTGCAGACGCTCTTCATTCTTCAAGGGTTCTACCGAAGACAATGATATCGCCCAAGTACACCAACACAGGTTTATGTCTCCTATTGTCTGCTCCATCAATCTCTGGAATGTTGCTGCACCACCAGAAAGACCTTAGGGCATCCTGTCAAACTCAAAGAATTCTAATGGGGTCCAATGCACTGAACCACTTCACTCCCGAAAGACTATGTAAGGTATCTTCTTATTTTTGGGGTGGTATACTGATCAAGGATAGTTCTCCGATTGAGTGTCCAGTAATCGATAAACAATCTCAGAGAACAATCCTTCTTTCACACCACCACTATGGGAGCGGCATAAGAGCTCCAAATAATTCCTGCCCTCTTCAATTCTGCCAGCTGTTCAAGTAGATCTTCCAGGTCCCCCCAATGGGATCCATCAGACTCTTTCCCTGAAAGGCTTGTCTTCCTGAAGGCGAATCCAGCGTTGGGCACTTTTTGCACACCCCACATTGAACTCACTCTTCGAAAACATATCCTGCCATTTCACAATCTGGCCTTTGGCTCTTTCTTTCCACTCAGGTGGCAGCGGAGTGTTTTTTTCGGGTAAAAATTCTCTATGGAAATCTCATCCTTTACTCCCCTGACCAAATCAGATGATGACTGGGGTGGCTGGATTTACTTGTCTTAGCAACATTCGGGCCCACAATTTTACTGGGGAGTTCATGATGTTGTGGACACCGATTAGAACCTTCCTGTTGCTTCATTATGAAGCCCTAGTTGATATTTCTTTTGTGATCCCCTCCACCCGTGTCCTCTCCCCTAGAGTCAACTTCAAGGACAATAAAGGGTCCTGGTTGGTCCCAACTGAATTTGACTGAAGCCCATAGACTTAGTATAAACAGCAGTAGCGCATATATGCACACATTGCAAATTAAGTTGAACATAGTCTGCTAAACAGAGTAGGAGCTATACCAGAATTACTAAGGTCAGCTTTTATATCACTAACTGGAATCAATGCTGGTATTAGCAGGCCAGCAATAAACAATGTAAATAAGTTGTGACCACACTGTATCTGAAAGATGGCTACAGCATGGTCGTTCAGTTCTGGGAGAGTGTCCATGGATGCCCCCCCCCCCCACGTGCCCCCTGGGGAACGCAATCTGTGATTGCTGTGTCCTTCAGTTTTAGGTGATCGGAGAATGGGTTAAAGGGCCAATCACAGTGACCCTTTTTTAAGATTTTTTTATTGCCCCTAATGTTAATACATATTATTATCACAATGTAATAAACAAGATCAGACACATTCTGAGGTATGTCCAGGTCAATAATGTTTGCATATACAATAAAAAAAATTGTTCTTCATCTCTATGTCTTGTTCTTTGTACATTCGGTTATCTTTTTTTTTTATGGTTTTATGTTTTTTTTTTTTTAAATACTTATGTTTCTATAGATAAGGTACACATTTCTTGTGCATATAGTACTTCATAGTACCGAGGGTGATGTCCCTCAAAAACATTTGTACTGTGTGCTGCTGTCTAGTTCCCCACAAGATCTCTCCATCGCCAACCCGGTCACATATTCAATTTATGTAATTACACATCAGTTTGTAGAGTATTTTCAGAGTTAAGCCATTTTCCCCACACTTTATTTCATTTTTTGGTTGATCCTCTGGATTCATATGTCATTTTTTACATGGTAATGTTAGCGTTAACTAATCCGTTCCAGGTGTTTAGTGTAAGATGCTCTCTTCTGATCCAATGAAGTGCAATTTGTTTCTTTACATAATAAAACAACAGTCTTAATAGTGTTCTAGTATTGTTGCTCATAACCTCATCTTCTATAACCCCTAACAGTCCGAGAAGTGGGCTACATATGTTTGGCATATCTAATGTATCAGCAATAAATTGGGTTACCTGTGACCATAGCGGTCTTACCCTGTCACAGTCCCATACCATGTGCATAAAAGAGTCTACCTCTATCAGGCATTTATGACAAGTGGGGTTATCCTTTCGCCCCATTTTATATAACCTTAGAGGGGTATAATACATTTGGTGTAAGTATCTAAGTTGTATCAGCTTGTCTCTGGCAGAGATGACTGTAGGCAGGTAGGAGGCAAGAACTCCTTCCCATTATTCCTCTGTGATTTCTGGTATAATCTCCACCCATTTTTCTCTGAGTTTCACAGTGACCCTTTACCATGTGATCAGCTGTGTCCAATCACATTTACTCAAACCTGCTGGTTATCAGCATTCCTTTCCTCACGCGCTGTCACAGTGTGAGAGGAGAGCAGGTAACTGGCAAGTGTGACAGGGCACATTTACACTGATAATCACTGTCTTGGTGATCAATGCAGCTCTAACAGTGCCAATCAGTGCCGCCTATCAGTACCATCTAATCAGTGCCCATCAGTGTTGCATATTAGTGCAGCCTCATCAGCACACATCAGTGAAGGAGAAAAATTAGTTATTTGCAAAATTTTATAACAGAAAGAAAGAAAAGTTTTTTTTTTTTTTTTTCAAAATTTTCAGTCTTTTTTAGTTTGTTTAGCAAAAAATAAAAAAACCCACTGAAGATTAAATACCACCAAAAGAAAGCTTTATCTGTCTCAAAAAATAATATGTGTATGGGTACAGTGTTGCATGACCGTGCAAATGTCATTCAAAGTGCAACAGCACTGAAAGCTGAAAATTGGCCTGGGCAGAAAGGTAGTGAAAATGCCCAGTATTGAAGTGGTTATATGCAGTATAAATTACAATAATACTACTACACTGGTTTAAAGTGCACTCTAATGCAGTGGTCATCAACCCTGTCCTCAGGGCCCACTAACATGCCAGGTTTGCAAGATAACTGAAATACATCACAGGTGATTTAATTTGCTGCTCAGTGATTGTAGTATTCTAGTCTGCATCTCACCAAATTAATACATAAAACCTGGCCTGTTAGTGGGCCCTGAGGACAGGATTGATGACAACTGCTCTAATGAATGGGCAGAGGTGTGGTATCTCTAACTAGCGAGCGGGGCAAATGCCTTGGGGGCAGTAACGGTTAGGGGCAATTCTTAGTCCTGATTCTTCAACCGACTAAACTGAGTTCTTCTTAGCACTTTGAGGCAGCCAATAAGGCCTGCAGGCAATATTAGAGCTAAAGAATAGCTGATTAGGTGGTACCTAATGGCTCAATCTCTAGGGATGGTAGCAAATAGTGTCCATAAAGCCTTCTCACCAAACCCAGTGGCACAACAGAACAGGTCTCTCCTGGTAAATGTCTTCCTCACTCTCGGTTGCTCGTAGCATAAGGTGACCAAATTTTTTTAAATGAAATCCGGGGACATATTTTTTATTACTAGTAATGACGGCAATCAGCGACTCTCTGCCCGTTGCCGCCCGCCTCACAGCCTGTTAAGTCTCACTCTCCGGGCCTGGGCTACTACTGGGTGGGGCACGGAGGAAGATCACTCTGCCAGGAAAGGCAAGGGGATAAGCAGGTAGGCGGCTGGCCGGGACATGAGCCAAGGCAGAAGAACATGGACCGATAGTGAAAAAATATTCCCTCCGCTCCGACCAGCACAGGATCATCAAAAAGGGGCACAGATAATGGAAAAAAAATACATCCCCCTTAGCTAGTAGGAGCGGGGGTGTGTAATTCAGAATTTTTATTCAAATTTTTTTTATATTTTTGAAATTGGCCCAGTCTCTGTTCAAATCCAATCCAGGGACAAAACTGGGGACAGTGTCCTCAATCAGGGGACTGTCCCTGGAAACCGGGGATGTCTGGTCACCCTATCGTAGCAACTTAGGTAGATAGCACAGCAAGATCTGTGTCCTACCAGTGGCTCCGTCCCTCTGCTCTCATGGAACAGCGCTGTCCTCTCAGGCTTTCCTCGCACTCTAGAAGTTTCCAACAGGCTCAATCTTTCTGTTAAGGATTGCACTGTACTTCAGGTGCCTATCCTTGGCTTTTTCTCTGGAGCTGTAGGTGGAGATCCTTGACACAAGTCTTGTCACACATTCTCTTGTCACAGTCCGGCTACAAATCACACTGCCCCACATGATATCTGGTTCAGTCAGGTTCTCTCCTGCTCAGTGTACAAGGCTAGCTGGGGGCTGTAGTGCATAGTCAATTATTTGTTATGGGCAGCCTGTCTCTGGGGACTACATGTCTCTACACCCGCTACAGCTGTATACTTTTTTTTTAGGCCTGCTTTCACCTGGTGATCTAGCTAGTAATTTGGTTTTTCAAAAAGAACAAGTTCTCCAGCAGAATGCATCAGTTACAAAGATGAGACAAACTATTTCAGACTAGCAGGGGTGCTTGCTCAGGAGAGCAACCCTTCTGTTGCTGTGTGTGAGGGGGATTGCGGCCTTCCAAGGGGCATACAGTTTTCAGCCCAGCCCAGAGGAACAGAACCTGAATGCTCCAGCAGGACGCTCTGCAGCCACGCGGAACATCCACGAAAGAGGCCATTTCAACAGCGTGGAGACAGGACGCCATCACGACACACCTGCAGTCAGGAGAGTGGGACAATCGCTCTGTGAAGGACCGCTGATTGTGTACAGGATTGGTGAGAGGGCTTTGCCCAGGAACCTTGTTGCCTTCCATAAGATACCACACCTGAATACTGTGTTAAGACACCTATTATCTGGATCACATAGAGGAGTACTACATCACAGTACCAGCTACTTACATTCCTCCTCATCACTCTGTTATATTGAGGGACCTTTATCCACAGAGCTCCTACATGCCGGTGAAGAGAATAAACGCAAAGCTTTGCTCATAGAACAATTGTGGCTCTTAAAGGGGACACGCCAAGGGTGTTTAAAATTACTGCATTGTGTTTATTGGAAGTATTATAGGCCGGCCTGGGATTCCCCTTTAGCAACATCAATAGTGGGTTTGGGGAAGCCTATTTAATCTGTGAACATTGGTATTTACCCTTGTTGCATAGTGTTACTGTTTTTTTTTTTTTTTTTTTTACTGACTAATGTGAATCTAAACTTTATTCTGCTCCAAGTAAACATAAAGAACAGAATTGTGTTGTGTATTATTATCAGGTTATTCCATTAACCATCTTGATAGGTGTACCAGAGGGGCTGGGACAGTTCTTTGGAGTTGAGAGGCAGAGTAATGGACTGAACCAATAAAAGCAGCTCCTTCGGGGGTGTTGCTACATATGTAAAAAAGTGTTAGCTGGAGTTTGGCTTCAATTTGTTAGTGTATTTAAATCTGCTACAACACCTAACCCTCCCCACCCCTCCCCCTAGACTGACAATTCTGTGGTCTAAAGGTGTCCCCTGGGCCCTTTCATCCAGAGTGGAGACACTAATACAGGAAGTGTGTTACTGGCCAGATCACCAGGTAAACCAGAGGGAAAAGCATACTACAAAAACACAGCCACTGCAAGTAATGATTGGTAAAGCTGCAATATATGTTTGGTTTTGGGTTTAATACAACTTTAACCCTTCACCCCCCACACCCCATCCAGGCAGATCTCCAGCCTATCTCTCTGCACAGAAGCGTAACTAGAACCTTCATGGCCCTGGTTCAAGAAAAAATGAAGGGCACCCTGACCTTCTATTGCCTCCAAGCCCAGGGCCCTCCCCACTGATCCTGGGACACTTCACTCCTGTCGCACGGCCCTCTATTATGGTGCTGCAGCGGGACCCTTTCATATGTCCTGCAGTGGGTCCCCCTTCCTGCCGCCTCGGGTAGGGTTGTCACCTTTAACCTCTTCGTGCCCGCGCTATAGCCGAAAGACGGCTGCAGCGCGGACGCTCCCTGCAGGGAGGACGTCCCTGGACGTCCTGTTGTTTACTTCCCTAATGCGCGCTCCTGAGAGCGCGCATCGGGGAAGTTCTGTGCTGGCCGTGTCCGTCGGACACGGCCGGTCACAGATCGCTGTAAACGGCCAATTACAGCGGCCGTTTACAGCGAGATCGGCGTGTCCAATGAGAGATGATCTCATATGGAAACATATGAGATCATCTGTCAGCGCCGCTCTCTCTCCTCACACAGACAGCGTGTGGGGAGAGAGAGAACAACGGCTGCAGCGCCGTAAGTAAAAAAAAAAAAACAAAAAAAAAACAAAAAAAAACAAAAAAACTAAATGTGCGATCTGTGTCCCCATCCACCTGCCGCCATCCACCTATCCCCATCCACCTGTCACCATCCACCTGTCCCCATCCACCTGTCCCCATCCACCTGTCCCCATCCACCCCATTCACCCGTCACCATCCACCCGTCCCCATCCACCCCAGTCACCCGTCCCCATCCACCCGTCCCCATCCACCTGTCACCATCCACCCGTCATCATCCACCCCATCCACCTGTCCCCATCCACCTGTCCCCAGTGCCAGGTTTCATCAGTGCCACATCAGTGTCACGTGTCATCAGTGCCACATATTAGTGCCATCTGTCATTAGTGTCACGTGTCATCATTGCCACGTGTCGGTGCCATCTGTCATCAGTGCCGCATATTAGTGCCATCTCTCATCAGTGCCATGTATTAGTGCCACATGATAGTGCCACGTATTAGTGCCATCTGTCATCAGTGCCATCTGTCAGTGCCACATGTCATCAGTGCCCCGTATTAGTGCCGTCTGTCATCAGTGTCACGTGTCATCAGTGCCCCATACTAGTGCCATCTGTCACCAGTGCCACATCAGTGTCACATGTCATCAGTGCCACGTATCAGTGCCACCTGTCGTCAGTGTCACGTGTCATTGTCCTGGTGCTCCAGGGCCTTCAGAAGTGTAATAGGTAGTCAACAAGTTAGATGTGTAATTTATGCTCCTAGAACACGTGATGGCTCTCCCTGCATGTTGGGCCTCTCTAAGTGGCCAGGCTGTGGAAAAGTCCCACACATGTGGTATCGTAATACTCAGGAGGAGTAGCAAAATTTATTTTGGGGTGTCATTTGTGGTATACACATTCCATGTGAGAGAAATAACCTATTAGAATGACAATTTTGTGAAAAAAAAATAAAAAAATAATTAATTTTGCAAAGAATTGTGGGAAAAAAATGACAGCATCAAAAAGCTCACCATGCCTCTTACTAAATACCTTGGAATGTCTACTTTCAAAAAAGTGGTCATTTGGGGGGTATTTGTACTTTCCTGGCATGTTCGGGTCACAAGAAATGAGATCGGTCACCAGTACATCAGGTGTGATCAATTTTGTATGATTTGCACCACAGTTTGTAGAGTCTGTAACTTTCACAAAGACCAAATAATATCCACCAATTTGGGTTATTTTTACCAAAGATATGTGGCAGTATAAATTGTGGCCAAAATTTATGAAGAAAAATTAATAATTTGCAAAATTTTATCACAGAAACAAAGAAAATGCGTTTTTTTTTCAAAATTTTCGGTCTTTTTTCATTTATAGCGCAAAAAATTAAAAACCCAGAGGTGATCAAATACCACCAAAAGAAAGCTCTATTTGTGGGAAAAAAAGGACAAAAAATTCATTTGGGTTCAGTATTGCATGGCTGAGTAATTGTCATTCAAAGTGTGAGAGCACCGAAAGCTGAAAATTGGTCTGGGCAGGAAGGGTGTTTAAGTGCCCAGTAAGCAAGTGGTTAATTAAAGTCAAACCTGAATACTTTAGTGCACGACAACTTTTATTTTTGTATTATATACTATACATACACTGAGCAAAATTATAAATGCAACACTTTTGTGTTTGCCCCTATTTATCATGAGCTTAACTCAAAGATCTATGACTTTTTCTATGTACACAAAAAGCCTATTTTGCTCAAATATTGTTCACATATCTGTGTTAGTGAGCACTTCTCCTTTGCCGAGATAATCCATCCACCTCACAGGTGTGGCATATCAAGATGCTGATTAGACAGCATGATTATTGCACAGGTCTGCCTTAGTCTGGCCACAATAAAAGGCCATTCTACAGTAAAATGTGCAGTTTTAATCACACAGCACAATGCCACAGATGTCGCAAGTTTTAAGGGAGCGTGCTGACTGCAGGAATGTTCACCAGAACTGTTGCCCTTGAATTGAATGTTAATTTCTCTACCATAAGACTTCTCCAAAGGTGTTTCAGAGAATTTGGCAGTACATCCAACCGGCCTCACAACCCCAGACCACGTGTAACCACAGCAGCCGAGGACCTCCACATCCAGCATCTTCACCTCCAAGATCGTCTGAGACCAGCCACCCGGACAGCTGCTGCAACAATCGGTTTGCATAACTAAAGAATTTCTGCACAAACTGTCAGAAACCATCTCAGGGAAGCTCATCTGTGTGCTTGTCGTCCTTATCGGGGTCTTGACCTGACTGCAGTTCGTCATCGTAACCAAATTAATTGAGTGGGCAAATGCTCACATTCGATGGTGTCTGGCACTTTGGAGGTGTTCTCTTCATGGATGAATTTCGTTTTTCACTGTACAGGGCAGATGGCAGACAGCGTGTATGGTGTTGTGTGGGTGAGCAGTTTGCTGATGTCAACATTGTGGATCAAGTGGCCCATGGTGGTGATGGGGTTATGGTATGGGCAGGCTTATGCTATGGACAACGAACACAGGTGCATTTTTATTGATAGCATTTTTAATGCACAGAGATACCATGACAAAATCCTGACACCCATTGTTGTGCCATCCATCCACGACCAACAACTCATGTTGCAGCATGATAATGCACATCCCCATGTTACAAGGATCTGTACACAATTCCTGGAAGCTGAAAACATCCCAGTTCTTGCATGGCCAGCATACTCACTGGACACGTCACCCATTGAGCATGTTTGGGATGCTCTGGATCGGCGTATACGACAGCGCATTCCAGTTCCTGCTAATATCCAGCAACTTCGCACAGCCATTGAAGAGGAATGGACCAACATTCCACAGGCCACAATCAACAACCTGATCAACTTTATGCAAAGTAGATGTGCTGCACTGAGTGAGGCAAATGGTGGTCACACCAGACACTGACTGGTTTTCGGACCACCCCAATACAGTAAAACTGCACATTTTAGAGTGGCCTTTTATTGTGGCCAGCCTAAGGCACGCCTGTGCAGTAATCATGCTGTCTAATCAGCATCTTGATATGCCACAACTGTGAGGTGGATGGATTATCTCAGCAAAGGAGAAGTGCTCATTAACAGATTTGTGAACAATATTTGAGAGTAATAGGCCTTTTGTGTACATAGAAAAACTCATAGATCTTTGAGTTCAGCTCATGATAAATAGGGGCAAACACAAAAGCATTGCATTTATAAATTTGATCAGTGTAGCTGCTGCAGGTCTGAGAGCACAACACAAGTGGCAGATGGCGGCGCCCTGGCACCCCCTATGGACAGACTGATTACTATTTTGGGGACAACACAAAATGTGGCATTTCTTTTACTTTTGATAACGATAAACAGGTCAAACGGGGGGGGGGGGGGGGGGGGGCGGGGGGGGGGGGGGGGGGGGGGGGGGGGGGGGGGACACGAGTTCTAAAGTTCTAATCCCTCTCCACTCTATCCAAAACCTAAAGAAAAAAGGATTGACTTTAGTTATACGTTAAGTTTATTTTTAGTGTAAGGACCTACAATACAGTTCCAAATTCCCCGTGAATGTAGGGTAAAATCAAACATGTATGCAAAAAGTGAGACTGCAAACAACAACAAATCAGATTTTTGTTTACTGTAGCTTGAATTTTTTTTGATTGGTTATCAATTACTGTACATGCAAATCATTGTTGTGTCTTTCAACTGCTTACTGATTGACCAAAACTGAATTTTTTTCAGGCTCCAAGCCTGGTCTTCAGGTAACAGAGAAGTATGTCTTGGATGACACTGGTGACCAAAAGGATAGCTGGAGTAGGTGGCAAGAATATTGTGACTGAAATTACTATAAAATTATGTTCTGAATGTCTGTGCTCCTGGCTTGATCTACAGTGGACCCTACATGACAGTGCTACTAATTTCCATGTCTAGGGAAATACAGATCATCATGTATAATAGTAATTTCATTTGAACTTTTTCACTACTCTGCCAAGTTCTAGAATATACAGTACATAGTGGTAGTTGTGGAGAACAGATGATTTATGTGACCCATAACACTAAGGAGGTTAGCCTAGCAACACAAAAAGAAACCAACTTTTTTTTTTTATTTAAATGCAATTTCTTTATTATGGCAGTGCTTTCTCCATTAAAACAAAAAAACGGAACCAATCTGAATATCAAAATACATGTATGAACCAACTTTGACTTTCAAATCATAGTACAAAGTAAGTGCTAAATGAAACAGGCAAATTTACATATAGACACAGCCTCTCATAATAGTGCAAATTGTCAAGAGAGGACACACTCTCCGAAAATGCAGAAGAGGTCCATATATACCATGTAAGGGGTAAGAGGAAGACAGCATAGAAAATCACATGCGTCCTGGAAACTATTCAGAATTTTAGGTTACACCTAATAACACATGATGTTAGTTGCTGAATTGCTTGATAAACTTCTCCGATTTTTGCCTCACTAATGTGTGTTGTTGATGAGATGTGCTTGCTTCATCTAAAGCTTTGAGGACTTCCTGAAACAAAAAAACAAACCAAAAAAAAAAATCACTGATAACTATGTAAAACATTTCCACAGGGTGAATAAAACATCAAGAAAAGGCATACAGCAAAAAGGCACAAGCAGCAGGACTTAATTGGTTATAGCAATAAGAAGTCAAACTCCCTGGAGTAAATTGAATAAAATATCAGGCAAGAATCAGGCCAAGAATGTGTATGTGTATAGGAATGCATTAGCTGACAGGTATATAATTAAATAGCTATATACCTGGGCAGTCGCACTATCTTGGAGCATAATCCTTTTTTGAACTTCCTGACCCCTGTTTTCCTTCTTCTGGAAGACTGTTATACCCTTGTCCTGTGAAAAGAAGGATAGGCAATTAACCAAGCTGTTGGCACAGATACTTTAGTGGAGACCAACTAGAATTCGTTTTTGGTACCCAGTAATCACATTGGAATTTAGAGGTATTTACAGTGTAGTAATGGACATGCAATAATGTTACTCAGACATTTATGAAAATTGGTAATCTGTAACCATTAACATTCTGTAATCTACAATTTATAAATTAGTCATAAGGGCCAATGCAGTGAAAGGCTCAACAGCAACACCAATATATTCAAACAGCAGCTCCCTAAATCGAGGACGCCTGACCCATATGAGCTTGCTGGACATCCCAATCCTAAACCTTTATGAGCTCACTGGGCATCCCATTCTCAAACCATGGGCATTATTATATAATCCCCCCCCCCCCCCCCCCACACACACACACAGAAAAGTGCAGCTGCAACAGCCTTCACTCTTCTGGAAAGGCTTCTCTGACAGCTGAATGTAAACAAAACAATTGCTGGCAATTAACCACTTTGCGCTATAGCCATAAGACAGCTACAGCACAACGCTTAATTGCCGGGAGGGCGTCCCTGAACGTCCTCCTGTTTACTTGTTCCCCGCGTGCTGCCGCGTGTGCGCATTGGGGAAAATCTGTGTTGCCCGTGTCCCTTGGACACAGCAAATCACAGATCGTGCTAAATGGGCAATCACAGCAGCCATTTAGCACTCGATCGGCGTGTCCAATAATAGATGGTCTGAAATGTAAACATATGAGATCATCTATCATTGTCGGCTCTCCCTCCTCACACAGAGACCGCATGGGAGGATGGAGAGCTTCTGTGCTGCAGCGTGAGTGAACACTAAATAAAACACAGTGCCCACAGTACCTATCAGTGCCATCTGTCCCCAGTGCCACGTATCAGTGTCACGTGTCATCAGTGCCACCACACTTTATCCTTTTTTTCGTTCAACTTTATTGAAATGTCAAGATTACATTTTATTAATTTTCATGCACTGCAGCTCAGTTGCGGTGCAAAGAAACAGTATGCATGTCATACCACACTGTTCCCCCTTTTACATCAGTGTTCTCAGCCTCCCCTATTACATCACAGACGGCCTCATCACAGAACCCCCATCACAGACTGACCCATCACATAACCCCCTCATAACAGGACCAACCCATCCACAGAACCCCCCCATCATAGGCCGACCCATCACAGAACCCCCACGTCTTGTTTGAATAAGGTAGGGCAGTGATGTTATGTAAGGGCCTGTGCCTCCCATGCTGTGAACATAGCAGCAGTGGCAGGCAGACAGAGGACACACGGGCAACTATTTGGCGAGGTTGCGGTCTGGATAGGATGGTTATTGGGTCCGGAACTGGACTGCGGTCCGCCATTTAGTGACTCCTGATCTAAATGATTCAGAGGAGGATTGGGAGAAAGTGCTTTGGTCAGATGAGACCAAAATTTAGCTCTTTGGCATTAACTCGACCCACAGTGTTTGGAGGAAGAAAAATGCTGACTATGACCCTAAGCACGGAGGAGGAAACATGATGCTTTGGGGCTGTTTCTTTGCTTAAAGGTACAGACTTACTTTTCTGCATTGAGGGGCCAATGGACCGGGCCATGTATAGTAAAATCTTGGATGAGAACCTTCTTCCCTCAGCCAGAACACTGAAGATGGGTCATGGATGGGTCTTCCAGCATTACAATGACCCACAACATACTGCCAAAGCAACAGTGTGAGTGGCTCAAGAAGCAGCACATTAAAGTGTTTTTTTTTTTTGGGGGGTTAACAAACAGATCCTGTTCCCTTAAAGCATGTTATACAGCACAACGCTTGTGCTGTGTCATTTGGCCCCCTTTATACCCTAAAAAGCCTGGCTGATCCTGCCTGGCTATGCCCTCCCCTCTGCAAACAGACCATAATAATCATGGCTGCTGAGCCCTGACTTTGTGGTCCGTTTGCGTGATTCCGTCAGCCGCAGCCTGCTATCTGCAGCTCTCCTGTGTCTGTATCTCGTCTGTGTCTCCTGTGTCCACCTCCCCCTCCCTGCCTGTACCAGCGCCTGTCCCCATATGCTCCTGCTGATGTCAAATCAGCTACTAAATGCTGCAATCCTCTCTGTACCATTATAAGAAGTTTCCCTGTGCCTGTGTTCTGTAAAAAATCTGCCGATTGTACCTGTATGAGTTCCGCTTCCAACACTCTGCTGACGCGCCTCTCTCTCCCTCCTCTCCTCCCCGGCTGACGTCAGTGGGAGGGCTCGGCCCGCCCCCTGCAGCTGTGAGCCATAGAGGCAGGGGAGGAGAGGAATCAGCTGAGTGCCCGGAGCGGAGCTCATACAGGTACAATCAGGGCAGATTTTTTTACAGAACACAGCCACAGGGAAACTTCTTATAATGGTACAGAGAGGATGGCAGCATTTATTAGAAGTGGTTTAACAACCACTTTAAAGTCATAGTCTCCAGACCTTAATCCTATAGAAAATGTATGAAGGGAGCTGAAACTTCCAGTTGCCAAGCGACAGCCAAGAAACATTATGGATTAACAGAATATCTGTAAAGAAGAGCGGACCAAAATCCCTCCCGAGATGTGTGCAAACCTGGTCCCCACCTACAAGAAACTTCTTACCTCTGTGCTTGCCAACAATGGTTTTCTCCGAGTACTAAGTCATATTTTTCTTGTGGACTGAATACTTATTTTACTGCTTATTCTACTGCTACTCACTGAACTGCAACTTAATTTACAGCATTTGTTTGTTTTTTCAGGATTTTTGGTTGATATTCTGGCTTTATCATTTAAATACACCTATGATAAAAATTATAGACCCTTCATTTCTTTGTAAGTGGGCAAACTTACAAAATCTGCAGGGGATCAAAAATATATTTTACCTACTTATCCCCTGCAGATTTTGGAAGTTTGTCCACTTGCAAAGAAATGAAGGATCAATTTTATCATAGGTGTATTTTAAATGATAGAGACAAAATTCTGAAAAAAACACATGATACAAATGTTATAAATGGAGTTGCAGGTCAGTGAGTAATAAAAGTATTTGATTCACCAAGTACTAAACATGACTTAGTACTTGGTGGAGAAACCCTTGTTGGCAAGCACAGAGGTAAGACGCTTTTCGAAGTTGGTTACCAGGTTTACACACATCTCAGGAGGGATTTTGGTCCACCCTTCTTTACAGATCTTCTCCAAATCCTTAAGGTTTCTTGGCTGTCGCTTGACAATTATAAACAAAGGAGAGAAATACTCAGCGCAGTCATGCAATAAATAATAAAATAAAATAAAATATAACCCTAGAATGCCTGCTGACACTCAAGGTAAATTCAGGAACACCTCATATAGACTCAAAAAATGTAATAGTGCAGCGCAAAAAGATAATCTAAGAAATAAATAAATATAAAATCACATAAAATGATCATGGAATGTCCCAGAAAGAATCATTAAAATTGCAGAGATATTAAATATAGTTGCAAGAAATGATCACGGACTGTCCCAGAGATAATCATATATGTAGTCCAAAATATAAAGTGCAAGTGCATGAAGACTAAATGCAGCTTTAAGTGAAGTGATGACAAACTGTCCAGTAAAATATTAGTGCTGGTGATCCCTTCACCGAATGAAGTAAGGGTGGCCTCTCACCTCCCTGCTTCGACCTATAATAGGTCACAAAGCAGTAAGTAGTGGGTTAAAACTCTGCTCTCTCTCACCAACAGGGGGAAGTTTCACAATACTCCAGCAGCAACCTCACCAAAATTCCAGCAGTAGCAGCATACATATGTAAAGTAAGAGGGGACCGCCTCACGCCGATATACGCTGGCAGAATGGCACAACCACGTACCTGTACGTGACCCTTTAAGAGCCCAGCCGTGGGTCGCGCGCCGGCGCCCGCGACCAGGTCCTGAGCTCCGTGACCGCAGCCGTGGGACCAGCGGACCCAATCGCCGCTGGTGTCCAGCGATCGGGTCACAGAGCTGAAGAACGGGGAGAGTTCTGTGTAAACAAACCTCTCCCTGTGCTTCCTAGCACAACTGACACTGATCGGCTGTTCCCTGTCATCGGGAAAGCCGATCAGTGACGTCAGACCCAAAGCCCTACAGTAAAAAAAAAAAAAAAAAAAAAAACACACACACTTAACCCCTCCCCGCCCCCTAGTGGTTAACTCCTTCACTGCCAGTGTCATTTACACAGGAATAAATGCATTTAAATAGCACTGATTTCTGTATAAATGACAATGGTCCCAAAAATGTCCGATGTGTCCGCCATAATGTCGCAGTCACAATAAAAATCGCTGATCGCCGCCATTACTAGTAAAAAAAAAAAAAATATTAATAAAAATGCTATAAAACTATCCCCAATTTTGTAAACGCTATAACTTTTGCGCAAACCAATCAATAATCGCTAATTGCAATTTTTTTTACCAAAAATATGTAGAAGAATACATATCGGCCTAAACTGAGGAAAAAAAATGTTTTTTGTATATTTTTTGGGGATATTTATTATAGCAAAAAGTAGTGTGTGTGTGTGTGTGTGTGTGTGTGTGTGTGTGTGTGTGTGTGTGTGTGTGTGTGTGTGTGTGTGTGTGTGTGTGTGTGTGTGTTTGAGGTTCTGTTCTGGGGCGCACACCCTAATGCAATAGGCTGCACATACCTGTGGTTCCTGCTCTTGGACAGAGGACTTGTGTAACATAAAAAATTGTATCTCATGATTGGAAATCTTGCTTAATGTATGAAGGACAGAGCATGAAAAACACATTTTAAAATAAAGGAAGTGAACAGTTATCAAAACGAGCACTTTGTGGTGGGTACTGCGCTGACTGCACGCTATTGGTTATTACACTTTGGGCAACACATCACCTGCCTGACTGCATTTCATCTATGAATGTTTTTACTTCCAAATTCCCATACAAGTGAACAGTAATATACCTTGACTGATAAAGTCAGTGCATTCTCCTCCACTTTGGGTGGACAGACGAACTCCTCAAAGTAGTAATCCCAATCTATGCTCCTGTGACCCAAGATCTCCATTTCCTTCACAGACATGATTCGCCTATTCAAGAAAAATGCAGAAATCAGAAAGGTAATTGCACAAACTACATAGAATGTATGCCTTTGTCATCTAGTAGGTTGGTCACATCGTCAGCCTCCATTAGATTTCAAGTCCATATGGTAAATGCAGAATATTAGGCACTCATATGCCTGCAAGTTGTATTTCAATAACAAAGAATAGGGCTGAAACAACTAATCGATTAATCGACAACTAACCGATTATGAAATTAAGCGATTACTATTTTCATAATCGATTCATTAGCCAGTAACATAATGGGGTTAAAAAAAAACTAAAATGAGCCCTTTATATGAGAAAATAATCACTACTGTAAATATTACTTTCACAGTTCTACAGTAAAAACAATTAACCCCTTACAGTAGTGATTATCTACTTTTTTTTGTACTATAAAGGGCTCATTTTAGTTTTTTTAACCCCATTATGTTACTAAACGTCTTAGACCTGGTTCACATCTATGTGTTTTTTGGTGCTTTTTGCAGAAACACACTACAGTTCATTTAACATGGTTTCCTATGGGACACGTTCACATGTACACTTTTTTTAGCCGCTGCGTATTTGGAAAGGGTCAGGGACTTTTTTTTTTAACGTAAAACGGTGCTTTTTTGGTTCAATATACTTCAATGGAGAAGCTGCAGAAAAGCATGTAATACGTTTTTGCAGCAATTTGTGTTTTTTAATTTGCCCAACAAAAAACAGTATGTCTCTTCTAATAGTATATACAGTATATGTCCTCTAATAGCGTATATACAGTATATCGCTTCTGTCTGTTATTCTCAGAGTGGATTCGATATTTTGCTCCCTAACCATATAGTTGGTTGTTTATATTTACCACTGCAT
The DNA here is from genome assembly GCA_028564925.1 of Lithobates sylvaticus. Lineage (NCBI taxonomy): Eukaryota > Metazoa > Chordata > Amphibia > Anura > Ranidae > Lithobates > Lithobates sylvaticus. The sequence goes on from CM053029.1 coordinate 499,268,014, forward strand.
AGAGATATTTAAGAATAGATTGCCTTTTTTTTTTAAACTTTACATATTAACCACTTCAGCCCCGGACCAATTGTCAGCTTAAGGACCAGAGGTCTTTTTTCAATTTCGCACTGCACTACTTAACTGGTAATTGTGCGGTCATGCAATTTTGTAACGAAACGAAATTTGCGTCCTTTTCTTCCCACAAATAGAGCTTTCTTTTGATGGTATTTGATTGCCTCTGTGATTTTTATTTTTTGCGATATAAAAAAAAAAAAGAGCGAAAATTTTGAAAAAAAAAGAGATTTTCTACTTTTTGTTATAAAAAAAATCTAATAAACTCAATTTTAGTCAAACATTTGGGCCAAAATGTATTCAGCCACATGTCTTTAGTAAAAAAAATGCCAATAAGCGTATATTTATTGGTTTGCGCAAAAGTTATAGCGTCTACAAACTAGAGTACATTTTCTGGAATTTACACCGCTTTTAATTTATGACTGCCTATTTCATTTCTTGAGGTGCTAAAATGGCAGAGAAGTACAAAACCCCCCCAAATGACCCCATTTTGGAAAGTAGACACCCCAAGCTATTTGCTGAGAGGCATGTTGAGCCCATTGAATATTTTTTTTTTTTTAGTCCCAAGTGATTGAATAAAGACAAAAATAAAAAATAATTTTTTTTTTCTTCAAAAAGTTGTCACTAAATGATATATTGCTCACACATGCCATAGTTATATGTGGAATTGCACCCCAAAATACATTTTGCTGCTTCTCCTGAGTATGGGGATACCACATGTGTGGGACTTTTTGGGAGCCTAGCCGCGTACGGGGCCCCGAAACCCAAGCACCGCCTTCAGGATTTCTAAGGGTGCAAATTTTTGATTTCACTCCTCACTACCTATCACAGTTTCGAAGGCCATAAAATGCCAAAATAGCACAAAACCCCCCAAATGACCCCATTTTGGAAAGTAGACACCCCAAGCTATTTGTTGAGAGGCATGGTGAGTATTTTACAGCTCTCATTTGTTTTTGAAAATGAAGAAAGTAAAGAAAAAAAATTTTTTTTTTTTTCTTTTTTCAATTTTCAAAACTTTGTGACAAAAAGCGACATCTGCAAAATACTCACAATACCTCTCAGCAAATAGCTTGGGGTGTCTACTTTCCAAAATGGGGTCATTTTGGGGGGTTTTATGCCATCTGGGCATTCCATGGCCTCCGAAACTGTGATTGGCAGTGAGAAGTGAAATAAAAAAATTACTCCCTTAGAAAGCCTGAAGGCGGTGCTTGGTTTTTGGGGTTCCGTACGCAGCTAGGCTCCCAAAAAGTCCCACACATGTGGTATCCCCGTACTCAGGAGAAGCAACAGAATGTATTTTGGGGTGTATTTCCACATATGCCCATGACATGTTTGAGCAATATATCATTTAGTGACAACTTTTTGTAAAAAAAATATATATATTTTTTTTTTTTTCATTATTCAATCTCTTGGGACAAAAAAAAAAAATATTTAATGGGCTCAACATTGCTCTCAGCAAATAGCTTGGGGTGTCTACTTTCCAAAATGGGGTCATTTGGGGGGGGTTTGAACTGTCCTGGCATTTTATGCACAACATTTAGAAGCCTATGTCACACGTCACCCACTCTTCTAACCACTTGAAGACAAAGCCCTTTCTGACACTTTTTGTTTACATGAAAACATATTTTTTTTTTTGCAAGAAAATTACGTTGAACCCCCAAACACTATATATATTGTTAAAGCAAAGGCCCTACAGATTAAAATGGTGGGTGTTGCATTTTTTTTTTCCACACAGTATTTGCGCAGCGATTTTTCAAACGCATTTTTTGTGGAAAAAATACACTTTTTTTTATTTTAATGCACTAAAACACACTATATTGCTCAAATTTTTGATGAAATAAAAAATATGATCTTAGGCCGAGTACATGGATACCAAACACGACATGCTTTAAAATTGCGCACAAACACGCAGTGGCGACAAACTACATACATTTTTAAAAGCCTTTAAAAGCCTTTACATGATACCACATTAGATTCACGGAGGAGGTCTACTGCTAAAATTACTGCCCTCGATCTGACCTTCGCGGTGATACCTCACATGCATGCTGCAATTGCTGTTTACATATGACGCCAGACCAACGCTTGTGTACGCCTTTGCGCAAGAGAAGGGGGGGCAGGGGTGCTTTTTTTTTTTTTTTTTTTAGTTTTTTTTTTATTTATTTAGCTTTTTTATTCTATTTTTAAACTGTTCCTTCCATTTTTTTTCTTTGTTATGATTTTTATTGTTATCTCAGGGAATGTAAATATCCCCTATGATAGCAATAGGCAGTGACAGGTACTCTTTTTTTTTGAAAAAATTGGGGTCTATTAGACCCTAGATCTTTCCTCTGCCCTCAAAGCATCTGACCACACCAAGATTGGTGTGATAAAATGCTTTCCCAATTTCCCAATGGCGCGGTTTATATCCGGGAGGGGGGACATTCCCTCCTACTGCTTGTAAAAGCAGTCTAGAGGCTAATTACCCGCTAGAATTGCTTTTACATGAAAGCCGATCACTGGCTGAAAAGAATGATACCAAGATGATACCTAAACCTGCAGGCATCATTCTGGTATAACCATTCAAAGTCCAGCAACATACTGGACATATATTGTAATCTTTTTTTTTTTCATGCAGCCTCTTGGCTGAACGAAAAAAAGAGATTGATTGGTGGGTATGCCCACCATTAGAATACCTCCCTTCATCCACCCACTTCTAATGATGGGCATACATGCACCATTTATATATGCCGATGCATGGGGGCATCCTCCCGCAAAAGTTATGCCGTGTACACACGGTCGGAATTTCGACCGTATGTACGTGGCATTAGGAGCCAATCGCTCCTCCCCGCCCCCTGCTGCCCCCATGCTTCGGCATATATGCTCTTTTTTTTTAACTGTGGTGGTGAAATCACCTCCTACAGCGTTGGAGTCGCGGCTTTATGTATCGTGGGAGCAAACGCTGTTGCTGTCAAGATAAATAAATCCGCGCTGCAACTGAATGGCGCACCTGAAAACAAAAAAAATGCTTAACACTAAAACACAGTAAACAAAATTACATACCTGAAAAGCAAGCATGATAAAACATGATAAAACATAATAAAACATTGCAGAATAGAATGGAGTAAAAAAAGAGCAACAATAGAGAGAGAGAGAGAACAATAAAACGACAACTAATTTTGTTTTTTTTATTTTTTTGAGATTCACAGGTAAAAAAGCTCCTGACTGTTAGCGACTGAATCAAAACGCTACCACAAAAAAAATGTTAGCGATCGCAGGGATCAGGCCTGACTCTGCGAACACTGCAGTTATGTGTGCTTAGTGTTTTGTAAGTGACAGTGATCGATCGATACTGCACTTGGGTGGGCTGGGCTGGGCGGAGGGGGAAAACGCAGGTGCTAGCAGGTATCTGGGCTGATCCCGCTAACAATGCGTTTTTTTGGAACCCTAAACTGCTGGGACGCTAGTATAGATCTGATCAGATCAGATATTGATCTGTTCAGATACTGTACCACTAAGGGAGGTGTATGCTTTGCGCGTGGGTGTTTGCGGTACTGGCACTAACCTGGGGCGACGCAGACCTTATTTGACCCTAAAACCTAATTGATATCACCCGCCGGGCGATCAGGGGGTTAAACCGTTATTGGGTAATAAATGGCGGGTGCCCTGACAGTATAAAAAACAAGCTAACTAACCAGCGTCACCCGTAACAGTAATACAAAAAAAAAACTGGTTACCTAGCGACACTAATGCAGGGATCAGAAAAACGATCGCTTAGTGACACTGGCAAAAGGGGGTGAAAGGGTTAACTAGGGGCAATCAGGGGGTTAAGCCTTTATTAGGTAATATATGGGGGTACCTGACGCTATATAAAAACCTGACGGGGAACCTAAATAACGAAATAACTAACTGGCTAACCAGCGTCACCAGTGACATTTTATACGGTGATCACTGGTGAAAGGGTTAACTCTAGGGGCAATCAGGGGGTTAAAACCTTTATTTAGGTTGTAATATGGGGGTACCTGACCTATAAACCTATTTATGAACCTATATAAACATGGCGGTTAACCTAAAAAAAAAACTGGTTACCTAGCGACACTAATGCAGCGATCAGAAAAACGATCGCTTAGTGACACTGGCAAAAGGGGGTGAAAGGGTTAACTAGGGGCAATCAGGGGGTTAAACCTTTATTAGGTAATATATGGGGGTACCTGACGCTATATAAAAACCTGACGGGGAACCTAAATAACGAAATAACTAACTGGCTAACCAGCGTCACCAGTGACAGTTATACGGTGATTACTGGTGAAAGGGTTAACTCTAGGGGCAATCAGGGGTTAAAACCTTTATTTAGGTTGTAATATGGGGGTACCTGACCTATAAAACTATTTATGAACCTATATAAAACATGGCGGTTAAAATAAAAAAAAAAATGGTTACCTAGCGACACAATGCAGCGATCAGAAAAACGATCGCTTAGTGACACTGGCAAAAGGGGGTGAAGGGGTTAACTAGGGGCAATCAGGTGGTTAAACCTTTATTAGGGGGGGGTAGGGGGCTACCTAGGACCTAAAACTAACTGCCCTGACAGTTATTACAGTCACACTGACACTAAATGCAGTGATCAGTAAATAAATGACACAGTGTAGTGTTGTGCACTAACCTTAACTGGTGTCAGTGTAGTGTTGTGCACTAACCTTAACATGTTCGCCGCTCGGCGTCTCCGGTCACATAGACCGGCGCACCGAGCGTGACATCACTTCCGCCTTCCTGTCTATACAATAGACAGGAAGGGGAAGTTTCTCATTGGCCAGGAGCGATCGCGAGGGGGTGGCCAGAAACCACTGGCCGTCCCCTCGTCCCGGATCGCTCCTGAAGCGATGCCGACCGTCCCCGCCGGCGGAGGGGGGTCCGATCGGACCCCCCAACCGCCTAAAGAATGGCACGTACAGGTACGTGGTTCTGCCTGTACGTGCCATTCTGCCGACGTATATCTACATGGGGCGGTCGGCAAGTGGTTAACTAAATTATACACCACACTTTTTAAGGTTATTAACCGATAAATCGAAACAATAGGCCAACGAATCGATTATGAAAATAATCGTTAGTTGCAGCCCTAAAAGTAAAACTGCTGTAGACCAGAAAAATTGCATTTTTTACAGCCATTATAATTTATATGCACATAGCTTAACATCACCTGCGTCCAGTAGGAGAGTGCTTCTACAGTAGGATGAGCCAATGTCTGACTGGCATTGTTCTGGTTAAAAGCAGATGTATAATATATGTCATCTTAGGCCTTATTTATACTGGATGCAGTGACCGTAGCTTGCATTGGTTTGGGAGGGCTTCACTCACTCCCACCCTGGCTGTAGGTAGATATTAACATTGTATAATGCATCCACAGCTTTTAGAGCTGACAAGATTCCATTGACAAAGTGTCTGCGTTCAGGCAACATAACCAATGGCATAGCAATAGCCATAGAAGCCCATGTATAGTCACTGTCAAGTGAATATACTTACCACAGTCTTAATTCAAATATGTCAACCGAAGATGAAATAAACAAACCTGTTGGTGACAACAACGTTCGCTTTTCTATTGTCAAGAGGGCAGGAGAATCTGTAAATTTCTCCATCCAATTTTTTGAAGTTTGAGTTCTAGAATATAAAAAGAAAACATAATCAAAATAATTATGTGTAAATATTATTCCTCTATCAAACTGCAACATATTCATAGATTTCCAAAATCTATGAATATTCCCAATTATGTGGTATTATATTAAAGCGATAAAAGTATTAATAGTTCCTTACATGTTCTGCTGGCATATCTTCTATAGTTAACCATGTCAAAATTTTATAAATGAGAGGATGCCCCTATAGAAATATATATTTCTAGCATAAGAAAAGAAAAGCAGGCCTCACTTTTAACCTGACAATAGAATAAAGAATGTGAACTGAACTGCCCAGTCAAAATTGCAGGCTGTATGTGACTTCAAGACATTTGCCTTTAGGAAACAAGCTGCCACTACATTTTTAAATAGAAACCCCCAGGCTGTGATAATCGCTTTTCAAATTTAGTAACTAGTGGCCTATTGACGTGGAAAATGTATGCAGTTTAGACATTATTCCAACTTCACTGGCAGTCAAGTTTGTGAAGTCTCAGACAAATTAACAAAATAAACTCCCATATTTCTGTCAAGACTGGATCTCTTAGGGCCTCACACGAGGTGGATCCACAGCCATGGAGTCCGCCTCTGTCCGCCAGCTCAGCCAGAGCCTTGAGGGAGTGAACCTGCATGCTCCCTCAGGGTAAACTGGCTTTGTATTAGTGAAGCACCTTAAAGTGAGGTAAACCTGTACTGTTATTATTCCCATGTGAGGATTATCATCTACATTTATTAGCAGGTGAATGCAGCCCTCAATGCATACATTGAATCCGGCCTTAAGGTTTAGTGCACATTTATTAAACATTTGAAGTTCTAGCTTGAAGACGCTCACAAGCAATTCCACACATTGGACTTTTTTTTTTCCTCAAAAGAAAATTGCTTTCCAGGCCTGCATACTTTCACTTGCTTAGCCTAACATACAAAATATGTAAACTTTTTCAGTTCCATACAGCAAGAACTATCCTATCACATACATAAGTAGCTAAGCACTTTCCAAACGGACTCCCATCTTAAAAAAGAAAGGCTGTTCTATGTAAAAAAACTGGAACACAATTTTTCAAACATGCGCCACCTCCTTTAAGACAAACCTGGCACCCCTCAAATACATACTCTCAGGGCCGCTGATAGAAATCACGGGGCCCCGTACAGCCTACCTAATGGGACCCCCTTCAGCCCCACCCCTGGCCCCTCCATAATTCCATTGGCAGCATGGGTGGCACTGTCTGCAGCACATTATGGCATTGGCGGCATGGGTGTCACTCTCTGCAGCACATTACAGCATTGGCGACATGGGTGGCTCTGTCTGCAGCACATTATGGCATTAGCGGCATGGGTGGCACTGTCTCTGCAGGCAGCACATGCGTTATGGGCCATAACGCATGTGCTACCTGCAGACAGTGCCACCCATGCCATATTGTGCTGCAGACAGTGCCACCCATGCTGCCAATGCCATATTGTGCTGCAGACAGTGCCACCCATACCGCCAATGGCATAATGCCATTGGCAGCATGGGTGGCACTGTCTCTGCAGGCAGCATATGCGCTAATGTCATGGGTGGCACTGTCATGGGGGTGTGTGTCGGTATTTAGGACTCTGATCAGTCATGGCTGAAGGATTTTTTTTTTTTTTTTTTTACATTAATTATTTATCTGTTCATGTTGCCCGGGCCCCCCTGCTGGACGGGCCCAGTACAACAGGGCCAGTTGTACTGGCCTATCAGCGGCCCTGCATACTCTGAACAGGAAGGCACAACCCAAATCTCATTAACGCATCACACCAAAAATTAACCCAGAGATATAGCACAGAAATACAATTTGAAAGACAATAAACCAATAAGATGCCAGGGCCTAATGAATTCATTGCTTTATACTACAACGTTGTTCAAGAAGTTTGCTGAATCCCTAACCCCACTACTTGTAGACGCTTTTAACTGCATTCAGACCTTTAGTCCAGAATCCCTGATGGCCTTTCTATGCACGATCCCGAAGCCCATTACGGATACTACCCTCTCATATCAAAAAATATAGAAATAAAAATGCTAGCCAAAAGGTCCTAGCCACCAGATGCAACACCACAATCAAACGTCTACAGTTGAAAAAGAACAAGTGGGGTTCATCCTGACCTTCCAGGCTAGTGATATTAGAACACAAACTGTGCTTACACATATGACCAAAAAGAATGCACATTCTGTCCATGCAGTTATTTATAGATATTAGAAGCGCATTTGATTCTCTTTCTTGGCCATACCCGTTTCAAGTGCTATGTAAATGGGACTTTTCCTAATTGGAACTCCTCTCTTTACCAATATCCAAAGCATTTGTGAGATAATCTGGTTTCAAATCAGCTTAACATCCTGCACGGCACTAGACTGGGTTTCCCTTCATCCCCCCTACCATTAGTGCTAGCAATAAAGCTTTTGGTTCAACTGATAACCAACTCCAATATTCAGGGTCTTGAATTAGTGGGCCCACCCCATAAATTGTGTCTTTTAGAAGACAACACTCTACTCTCTTTGACCAACCCCCTTATCTTGCTCCTAAACAGAATACTACCTTTTCCACCTTCTCTAACCTGTCCGGACTAACACATAACAAAAAACTGAAGGCACCTAATATCTCCCTCCCTCCCCCAAACTCTCAACATGTTATGACAACTGAGTTTCAATCGACTACTGATGAACTGCAATATCTGGGTATATTATTGACGGATTCCAATGACAAATAATTTTCCACAAACGACCTGGCCATGCACAATAAACTTTAATCATTCCCACTCTTATCTTCGCTGCATAACCTATCTCCTGGTATCCTCTCCTGTATCCTTCAGACCCTGGATTCACTGCAGTAATATACACATTGACACAAATTCTATTCTTCAGATGACAAAAAAATTATAATTTTTTTACTGACATACAGGTTTCCTACTAATAAAAGTTTAATACTTTTAGATCAAGAATTTTATCCTTAGCAATCAAAACACAGAAATCTTGCAACACCTGTAGATCATCTGAGCTTATGTCAGGATTACAAGCACAGTCCAGTGCTTATTGCTGTACACTTTTATTCCCCAACTTCCCTTTCAAGCCATCCCTGGAAAACATAGCGACATGGGAGGCTGAACTAGGATTCCCCCAGAATAAGAAGCATGGGTGCAGATATTATATACAATCAAATCTTGTTTTCAAAACACTCTGAAACAAACTTGGAAAAGAACTTTAAACTTATCTTGAGGTAGTCTATTGTCATCATAATAGATAGATTTTGCCCGGGTATTCTTCAGCCTCTTCTTCCCTGTCTCCTCCTTTTCTTTCTCTCTCTTTTTCTTTCTTAATCTCATCCACACTTACCTTTACTTTCATCGCTACTTTTCCCACTTTTTACTCTTTACTTTTTTTTGTCTTTTTGAAGCTATCTTGTCTCACAGAGTACACCCCTCCCATTTTTGTAAATATTTTACTATATATTTTCATGCGACAACACTGAAAAAATTACACTTTGCTACAATGCAAAGTAGTGAGTGTGCAGCTTGCATAACACTGTTAATGTGTAGTCCCCTTAAAATATCACAACACACAGACATTAATGTCTAAACCACTGGCAACAAAAGTGAGTACACTACTAAGTGAAAATTGTCCATATTGGGCCCAATTAGCCATTTTCCCTCCCCGATGTCATGTGACGTGTTAAAATGTCTCAGGTGTGAATGGGGAGCAGGCATGTTAAATTTGTTTTTTATCGCGCTCAATGTCTCATACTGGTCACTGGAAGTTCAACGTGGCACCTCATGGCAAAGAACTCTGAGTATCTGAAAAAAAGAATTGTTGCTCTACATAAAGATGGCATAGGCTATAAGAAGATTGCCAAGACCCTGAAACTGATCTGCAGCACGGTGGCCAAGAGCCTACAACGGTTTAACCGGACAGGTTCCACTCGGAGCAGGCCTTGCCATGGTCGACCAGAGAAGTTGAGTGCTCAGCATCATATCCTGAGGTTGTCTTTGGGAAATAGACGTATGAGTGCTGCAGCGGTTAAGGGGGGGGGGGGTTAACCTGTCAGTGCTCAGACCATACGCTGCACACTGCATCAAACTGATCTGGCTGTCATCCCAGAAGAAAGCCTCTTCTAAAGATGTTGCACAAGAAAGCCTGCAGTTTGCTAAAGACAAGCAGACTAAGGGCATGGATTACTGGAACCATGTCCTGTGGTCTAATGAGACCAAGATAAACTTATTAAGTTCAGATGGTGTCAAGCGTGTGTGGCGGCAACCAGGTGAGGAGTATAAAAAGACAAGTGTGTCTTGCCTATAGTTAAGCATGGTGGTGGGAGTGTCATGGTCTGGGGCTGCACGAGTGCTGCCTTCACTGGGGAGCTACAGTTCATTGAGGGAACCATTAGTGCCAACATGTACTGCAACATACTGAAGCAGAGCATGATCCCCCTCCCTTTGGATACTGGGCCGCAGGGCAGTATTCCAACATGATAATGACCCCAAACACACCTCCAGGACCACCACTGCCTTGCTAAAGAAGCTGAGGGTAAAGGTGGAACTTGGCAAGCATGTCTCCAGACCTAAACCCTATTGAGCATCGGTAGAGCATCCTCAAAACGGAAGGTGGAGGAGCGCAAGGTCTCCAACATCCACCAGCTCCGTGATGTCGTCATGGAGGAGTGGAAGAGGACTCCAGTGGCAACCTGTGAAGCTCTGGTGAACTCCATGCCCAAGAGGGTTAAGGCAGAGCTGGAAAATAATGGTGGCCACACAAAATATTGACACTTTGGGCCCAATTTGGACATTTTCCTTTAGGGGTGTACTCACTTTTGTTGCCAGCAGTTTAGAAATTTACACTGTTATACAAGCTGTACACTCACTATTTTACATTATAGCAAAGTTTCATTTCTTCAGTGTTGTCACATGAAAAGATATAATAAAATATTTGCAAAAATGTGAGGGATGTACTCACTTTTGTGAGATACTGTAACAAGGTGTTTAACAATAAATCATTCACCCACCATCAATTCCCTTCTGGTTGCCCTCTACATTCACAATTGATTTTGAGGCAAAAGGACAGTTAATTAGATAATCTTCTTTGGACTTTTATGTCTGCTGGCATTCAAGCCTTATTGCACCTGATCTTGTAAAAGGAAAATGTTGTAGTGCCAACCCCAATAAAAAATAATTGAAAAGGAAAAGAAAAAAGGCATATTACCCACATCCTATTGGTATTGATTGTACAGATTTGCATGGTATCGGGGTTTCGTCAAATTAGGCGACCTGTCAGAATTTGTAATGAAAGTGACGTTCTGTCGCCGCCATCTTGCTACACCCGCGCTCATCCACAGTAAGGATACAGTGAGAAGGTGGCAAGCGGACATCTTGTTACACCCACCGGAGTCTGGCATTTCACACTTATTTTTACCACTACAATGGACCTTATATAGAGACATTCAGTGTTTTTAAATCCGTCTGACTGTTTTGATGTTGAATTGTAAAAGCAGCGGTAAGCCTGCTGATCTCACAGGTTTGCTAATCTGACAGAACACTGCTGCCTTTACAATTCAACATCAAAACAGTCATACGGATTTCCAAATACTGTATTTCACTAAATTAGTTCCGTTTAGTGGTAAAAATAAGTGTGAAATGTCAGACGTGGCTTTAACAAGATGTCCGCTTGCCACCTCATCACTGTATCCTTACTGTGGACGAGTGCAGGGTGTAGCTAGATGACGGCGACAGAAATTCACTTCCGTGTCAAAATCTGACAGGTCGCCTAATCCAATAAAACACCGGCATACAGCATTTTACAGGATGTACACTGACATGCATCTTTTCCTCAGTAGAGATAGTTACATAGTTACATACATAGTTAGCTAGGCCGAAAAAAGACACAAGTCCATCCAGTTCAACCATAAAAATAAAAGAAATAATAAATAAAAATAAAATATATCAATAAAAATAAAATGTATCATTATATATTATAAATATAGATTATAGTATTAAGTCCCCACCAAAACCAAACAAGCATGTACACTCACTGGGGTCAACGTGAACAGACACCAGGTGAAATCATGTGCTTGCAGAATAAGGCCCCTTTCACACGGAAGGCCCGTTCAAATCCGCCTGTCAGTTTTGACGGCGGATCTGAACGGGCGCTCCATGTTACTCTATGGAGCGTCGGATGTCAGCGGAGACATGTCCGCTGACATCCGATCCGGTCCGATCCGCCAAATCCAGACGTATGGACCACACGTCCAGATACGTCGGATCGGGTGAGATCGGGTGAGATCGGGTGAAAACGGACACACTGTCCGTTTTCATCCGATCTCTCCATAGAGATCAGCGGCGCTCGCAAGCCCCTCCCCGCTCAGTGAGTGGAGAGAGGCTTGTCATCCGCCGGCTCAGCGGAGATCAACGGACAGATCTCCCGCTGAGCCGACGGACAGAGGCGGGCTCCGTGCAAGCGGAGTCCGCCTCGTCTGAAAGGGGCCTAAAGCAGGAAAACAAATGTATTTAGGGAATAAATACTGCAACACCTGAGACACAGACTGCTTGCTATAATATAGAGTATAACCTGGAGGAAATGAAGCGTCATATCTGTATTGTCACAAAAGAAGCCTTAAAATATGATTCAGAAAATGCATTTATTGCCAACTCCAGAGACATAAAATTTATTGTAAAAACAGTTACTACCATACAGAAAACAATTATGACAGTACATTGCTACATTAAAGGCTTAGGGATCCTATTTATAAAGGCCAAAAATCTATTTTGCATCTGTTCCCTTGGAAATTGTTCATCAGATTGCAAGATGGTTTTAGTTAGTTTTTGCCTATTAACAAAGCAGACCTGACAAATAATGTGGATATAAATCCAGGGAAAGCTTGCTATAGACAGACAATGCCAATTTATAGACACTTTCCTTCATTTATATCACCCAATGGCCTGTGTAAATGGGTTTGTGTCGATGTCATCAGTTTGAGAGGTTTCTGAGATCATTCAGAATTCATGGACAGGTGCATTTGACTTGCATTTGATCTGCCTCAAACAGGTTTTGCACTTCCATAGACTTGTATGGGAATGCAAAACCCATTTAAAGAGAACAAAAGTCCATTGACACAGGCCAACTGTAAACAATAACTTTCAATGATAAGCATTAGAGAAGAGACCTGCCCTAAGGCTGGCTTCACACTGGGGCGGTGCGGGGCGGCGACGGTAAAGCAGCGCTATATTTAGCGCTGCTTTACCATCGTTTTACCCGCGGTATGCGGCCGCTAGCGGGGTGGTTTTAACCCCCGCTAGCGGCCGCAAAAGGGTTAAAAACCTCCGCAAAGCGCCGCTGCAGCGGCGGTTTGCGGGCGGTATCCCCGCGGTTTCCCATTGATTTCAATGGGAAGGAGCGGTATAGGAGCGGTGAACACACCGCTCCTTCACCGCTCCAAAGATGCTGCTAGCAGGACTTTTGTTGCGGTCCTGCTAGCGCACCACTCCAGTGTGAAAGCCCTCCGGCTTTCACACTGGAGTGAATGGGGCCGGTTTTTGCAGGCGGTATACAGGCGCTATTTTTAGCGCTGTACCGCCTGAAAACCGCCCCAGTGTGAAAGGGGCCTAAGGTGGAGCAAATTATTTTTCAACTCCCAGGTTTTACAATATTTTTTTTTAACTGTCAGTTTTCCAACTTTTTGCTTTTTTTAATGAGAATTTCTATTAAAAATGATCAATAAATAGGGCAAAATAAGATGTGATTATTTCACCGATTTTTATAAATAGGCCCCTAAATTTTGGTTACATATTCAAACAAGTAAAAAAAAAAAAAAAAAAAAAATATCTCATTCTAAAAACTGCATGATGATAAAACAAGTAATACATGTAATCATAGTATTCACTTTACTGATCCATTTCACTGACCTTTATTTATATTTTACTCCATGTTTACTAGCAGACTAGCTTATCAGCAAATGTGACATAAGTTGGGACAAACTAAAAGGGATTATCAGGGATGCCTAAAGTGATATGAAACCATCATATTTTATAGTAAATGTAGGTTCCTTATCAATAACCTTAATCAGCAAGCCTAACCGGTTTCCAAGCTCTTCTTATTCTTTCTTTGTTAGAGACACTTCTGCTGGTCTCCTCTTGCCCCATACCACACCGATCTAAGGGGGGCACCTGTGCGTGCACAATCCCGGGCTTAGGACTACATACCGGTATCCTAACTGTGCCTGGACCCTCATACACAGGGGTCCTGGGATTTGGGGAAACTGCAGCTGGGAGGTGGGCATGCCTGGGAAGAAGTGCTGTTCGCTTTCTTTCTGCAGGTGACGGGGGAGTCTGCTTGTCCTCGCGTCTGGTCTAAAAGTGAAGAGGAGTTGCATGTGCATTAGCGCAAAGCATGATGGGACATGTAGTCCCAAAAGATTGTTCACGTGTACCCAGGAACAAGCTCTGCTGGTCGGAAGCTCATATAAAAGGAGCAAGGATCCCCGATAAGCTGGATAATAACGATTGTGATACATGAAGAAAGGCATATTGTTTTTGCCATTTTTGTACAAGATGGCTGTAACTAATAGATGTACTTTAACATCTTGTACTTAAACCGATTTAGGCTTAGGTCATGTGATATTTAAAAATGAAATACAATATACTGAATACTATAATTGCATGAAATAACAGCAAACAGTAATCAAAATATATTACTTAAAGCAACTTTTTTTCTTTTAAGTGCTTAGTGAATACAATTTGATATATTTAGTTGAAACACGAATAACTGGTCCTTTATTTGCATATAAACATTCATTAGTTTAAATAGAACAATATGAAATATTTAAAAGTATCAATATTATAATAATCATATAGACATGTTAAAGTCTTAGCCATATTTTATACACTTTATATAAGCAATATTAGCAAGAACGTAACATTATTTATTACACAAAACTACAAATAATTTCTAAACATTTCCATAAACTTATAAAATATCTGTGCTTTAAAACAAATGTCATTGTTATTGTGCATTTGACAGTTGAGTATATAACAGTGCTTTAGACACATATTGTACAACACATCCAAGTTCATTATACATGTCTGAAATTTTGTTACAAGCCGAAATGAGCTACAACAGATCACTTTAACCATCAATAGTATTCAGCATATTAGTTAAAGTTGAACTCTGACAGTAGTAAAAATCCTCCCTTGGAATGAAGCTGCCCCTACACTACAAGGTTTAACTGCTTGTTTAGATCTAGAGGACATAGAAAATATGAATTTTGATACACCTGTAAATATCTTTCAGTACAGTACACAGGAATTGATTATTGGACCATTGATTATATGCTGCTACCTTCAGGTGATTGGACGTGAAAAAAAAAAAAAAAAATTAGCTGGGACCACTTTCGCCCACGTTTATCCATATAACCCTGCCAGCTCCACAAGGCTCCAGTTTGTTTGCAAGCAATAAAGAGCTCAAAGAAAAAGAGTAGAGGAAGGTGTCTTGTACTGTACTCCAGGATATGGAATTTACAGGTATGTCACAATTCCTATTACAATAGTCGTACAGGACACAGGAATAGATTCTTAGGCCATGGGAAGTGCCCAAACCATAAATCGAGGAGTGGTAAACAAAATTGTTAAACATAAAGGGTCAATAGACTAAAACAGACTGTTGAAAGCATTAGCACCTTTGAAGCCCAAGCGTGCATCAGCAAATGCTCAAACAGCCACAAACAATTTTAAAAACGTAATAAATGCTGTAAAAAGCCCAAGAACTTCAACATCTCTAGGAAGATGAGCTCATACAGGGAAGGAGAACTTGTTTTCGAGTTGGGTGGGTAGAAGAGGAAGGAATCGCCATAGAGAGACTGCCCTGTGGCGAAACAAAAAAACGTGGCAGGTAGCTATAGATGACAGTCCTGACCCCAACCATAAGGTGAATCATAAATTGTTTGCAACGCCTTTAAGGCAGGACATAAGGAGGGAGAATAATATTCGCAGTTAATAAGGAGGGCACCAGGGAAGCAAGAACTGGCATCCAGGATATTTGTGCCCCCAATAGTGTTAAAGGGGACAACAAAGAAGAAAATAGGGGGAGCAAGGACAAACATACGGTTGCCAGGAAAAATGTAGAGAAGGCTTATTTTTACTGGGGCATTTTAAGGGATCAAGTCAGTTTTTTCTAACAAAATAAAATCAAAAGAATTTCTCCATCCCCCAATGCTGAGATGTGCATTTAAACAAATATTGTTATTATGTTTGTAAATGCACATATTTATTGTGTGAACACATATACAAGCATACCCCACTTTTAAGTACACAATGGGACCAGAGCATGTATGTAAAACAAAAATGTAATTTAAAGTGAAGAAATACCTTTTTTAACTTCACTTCTCAATGCATGTACTCCATTGCAGTAGTCATTTACAGGCGTAACTGATTACTAAGGCAAGCTGTTAAATCCCAAAATTGAATATTTTGTAGTCCTGGGTCCCCTCTCAGTCCCTGCCCCAGGCAGGATGGGGTGGTCCCTGTCCCCAGGGCAAGTGGGGTGGTCTCACTCACTGTGACCATGGTGCAGGGTCAGGTTGATGTAGATTCTGGCCAGCATGGTCTGGCTATGGCACTTGTGTCCACCTGGCTGTTGTAGTTTGTGAGAAAGCATAGAGTGCTGCGGCCGGCTGCCCTCCCAGCACTTGTTTATTGTTGCCTCAACTCACTTTAGCAGCAGTACAGAGTGGATGATCAGCATGGGAGTCCGCAACTCCACAGGCTTTCTGAGGGAGACACAAGCCTGTTGTGTCATCCATCATTCCGTGATGCCGGCTCTCATAGGCTGCACCAGTGTGCTGGAAGTTTGTCCAGCAAAAGTATGCACCGGAGGAGTCTGTGCAAAGGAGGGAATGGGGTTAACTCGAGGGGTCCCAGAACTGGGGAGGACTGAGCGGCAATTTATGGGAGCAGAACAGAGGGGCCCGTCGAGGGTGTTGGTGGAGAAGGTCAGACTGAACAGAGCAGTGCCTGGCAGTGGCACCCTGCTTGTTAGGACACGCGGGCCTAGTGTGACCTGGGTGCGGGCCTCACCCCATAGCGACGCCACTGTCCGTACTTGTGAGACACTTTATGTACACTTGTGGGTATATCCATACTCACGAGTGTACGTAAAGTGAGGGTACGTAAAGCGGGGTATGCCTGTATACAGTATCTGTTTATATTTGATTTCAGTCACTATTGATATATTTTTTGCACTTTTGGTGCCTGTGGCTGGAAGAGGTTTGTGCAAGATATTTTAACAAAATTAATCAGAGAGAAATTCTATGGGAGGGGCAACCTAAGGGTGAAAATGAGCGTATATTCCTGAACATGGGACCAGACATGGACAAAAATGTCATGCTACAGGAGAAAATCAGTAAGAATGATGTCAGATTTGGACCCAGGTACCCCAGACAGTACAAGTTCGATGAAGGAAAGGGAGAATTGTCCACATCTGCATTTGGGCACATGGTTCAATGAATTAGGCTCAGTAACCTTATAATAAAATGCTGCAACGTGGACAGGATTTCTGTCCACAAGGCACTGTGAGATATGAATGTGTGATTAAGGGTCTAATAAACAGCAGCATAGATTGTGGTATTTTTTTTTCAACAATATAGGAACTACATTTGTGAACAGATAGGGAGCATAACCCATCACGTCTTTTAGGATAAAATGGTAGTGTGCACTTCAGATCCTCGTAATAATCTAACAAGACATGTATAGCCAGAAACCAGTATGTAAACCAGGGGAATCCTGTCCACATTGCAGCTCCCATCCAGGGTCCAGGCTTCACTCATCATTGTGGGAATACCCCCAAAGGGGTCTTCAGGGTCTAGGTGTCATTGGAATGGACCATGGCCCTGGACCTGTAATGCATGCTGTGGCTAACTGACTAGTTGTACCAAGCAGGATCCAGTGCCCGAAGCGAACATTATAGGCTGGCCCCAGGTACAGTTCCCTAGGTATATACTAAGAGTAAAGATCTTTATAGAGGGAAAGGAAAACTGGTGTAAAAACAGAAAAAAGAAAAAAAGAAAGAATTCTCCAAAAGGAGAAGGGATCCATCACCGAAGAACTCTAGCAAAAACAGGAGCCTCACAGAGTGGGCAGGTTTATATGGATACACTAGAGGACAGTCACAGCAAAGTTTTTGCCAGTGACCAACCATCCGTAGGTAGCTGTCTATAACCCATGGTTTAAGAATCAATTGCTGTGTCCTGTAATGTATAAGACAATGTTTACCTGATCCTCAGCTCATGCAGGCTCCTCTGCACTGCAAGACGGCTCCCTGCAGCCTCTTCTCCAATATGCTCTGGCAGTCAGATGCCCCTGATGTAATCAAGACAGACGTAGGGCGGAAAGCCCTGAATTGGGCACGTGAGGACGTCAAGGAACAGCCCACTGCTGAAGCATAGGTGAGCATTGTCTGCTGGGGGTGTGTTGGATTTGGTAAGTAAAATTGACCCCAGACCTCAACAGGCATTTAATTCCTGCAGTGTGGGAGGCATCCCCACTGCAAGGGAGAACTTTTACTTTTCTGAGAGTTGGGCTTCAGGAAATACTATGCAATCGCAGATTTACACAGATCCAGATAATTCAATTTACCTTTCTCACCTATACTTATAATTTGCGTATTTTTAACTATTAACACTGAACTGTGTCTTATTGCCTAAAAAATCAGCTTGTTTATAGCCACAATTGAACTACACACAGCAGAGATAATAATGTGCTGGCTGTGTCACTTTTTTGAAAGGCCTGGTAGTTCAGAGCAATACAGAGGTCATAATATAAATGTGCACATTAGCTAATCACCCAACTGCATCTACCAGCTGTGTCCGGCTACCAATTACTAATATCTTGTTGATTGCAACCTTAGTATTTATAGCCAAATAGGTCTAGATTACTGTAAGATCTGAAAACGTACTTCCTATTGTGCTTACATAAAATCAGCTATACATATAATTGAAGAAAGGGGTTTGCAATGGAAAAATACATCTGTCATCAGAGCCTGATATCATGTTTCTGTCATTTAACATACAATATCATAAATAAGGTAACTGCTCATTTTTATTGTACATGGCTGGTTGATCTGCTTTTTACCATAGCTATTTGAAAGACTGTATTTTCAGATATCACAAAAGGGAAACCAACCTGTAGGTTGCCCAGAAACCATTAATTATTTCTACAGTTACTAAGCTCATCCAAATGGGACTATAAAAAAACCTTAAATCAAGCATTATATACCGTATAGACTTATTATCAAAATTAAAATATTGCAAAATATAAAAACCATTTCATCAGAGTTGCCACATGATCCAAGCATAATTATGAAACCAGCTCAAAGTAGATATTGTGCTTGGTAGGTATCACCAGTCATTATCTTATGTATAATGACATTTGGAGACATGTAGAAGGATTTCTTGCTAATAGGTTGACATGATGTGCATTCTGCAGATCAAGGTTAGCTTCTTCAGACACAGTTACGCAAATGTCTCCTTACACTACATATAAAAGGCATGTCTCTCCTGCTACTACAGCTTGCCTGCCAAATGGGGACTGTTGTCCCTGCATATTCATTCTTCAACCAGTTGGTATCTTTTACCCTTTTGTGAACATGCTGTAGACATTGCATGCTGAAAGGTTTGGACTTTTTTGGGGGGGTTTGCATATGCCATGTGTATGATCTGCCATCTTGATAACCTTGCAACTTTTTTCCCTTCCCTCTGTACTAATACAGCATGAATATATCTGGGGGCATGCAGGGACAGGATTGGACAGGAGAGAGGTGCATGACTGCTTTAAACAACTGATATGTAAGCACCTAGTTGTTTGTAAGTACTAACCTATAATAGGTTCACATGCTATTCATATATGTACACCTTTATTGGTTTATTATAAAAATTTTATGGTGTAGCATTTTTTTATATACGTTGTAAGGAAACTTTTGGGTCACTGTTTGAAGAAGCGAACCTTGATCTGCAAAAATCTTCATACGCCCTAGGTCAGTATATATAGGAAAATGATTGGTAACACCTACTAAAGACTTTAGTACAATATTTACTTGAAAATAAGTATTAGTAGGGGGTTTTAAGCTTTATGTGACCTGGATTTATAATTATGCTTGACCAATGAGATGACGACTCCTCTGATATCGAAAATAATTCAGTGAAAGATTAAAAATACTATGAACTGTTGAGAGTTTTGATAACAGGGGCATCTAGGATAATTTGTGATTTAAAAAATTAACTACAGGGATGCCAACAACTCCACTAGTCTCCTAGTAAAACATCAAATAAAGTGTTACATCATTTAATCTATACAAATTTAGACAGTGCATCACCCACAAAATGATATGCAATTTTGGCTTGAGACCACTAAGACACAATAGGTACAGTGAAAAAAAAAAGCTTTTCTATTACCAATCTCAGTTTAATTTAATGTTGTTTAAAGATGCTTGTGCATTTACTGCCTCCCCTTTCCCCCCACAAAGATGTAAAACCTGAGAAGTTCTTATGTGATAGCACAAATATTAACAACCTGTATACCCATGAACTAAAGTATATATGTTTCCATGCTGTTACCCTGTATATCTAATTTTTACACATGTTCTATATAAGGGGAGTAAAAACAAAACCACCTGAGTTGGGGGGGGGGGGGGGTATGGTCCAGTCAAACATTCCTGAACTACGCTGAGCTCCTTGTGGATTGTGCGAGGTTCAGACTTGTTCCTCTTTAGCTGCTCTGAGATGGACTGAAGCAGCAGAAGGCATGTACCCTTATTTTTCACAAGCTACTAGTAAGTTGATAACTACATTCTGCACAATAAAATGATAACATACAGTTTACAGGTACGCTAAAATTTCATTATCCTTCACTGCTACTAAAAAAGTTTGTGAACCTGTTGGAATTACTTGGATTTCTGCATGAGAGGGTCCTAAAATGAAGTCTGATCTTCATGTAATTCATAGACACAATGGCAGACTTCTTTAACAAACATACACAGCAATTTGTATTGTCATATTGTTTTGAAAAGAGGGTAACTGGATTAGAGAATTCCTATCAATGAGATGAGTTAGGATGATTGATGATGGATGAGGAGGAAGAGGAGGAGGAAAACAAAAGTATTTCTAAAGGCCTTAATATGCATCAGTTCATAGTAAGCTTTTCATGACTAATGCCCCGTACACACGGTCAGATATTCCGATGGAAAAAGTCTGATCGGATTATGTTGTCGGAAAATCTGATCACGTGTGAGCTCTAGCGGACTTTTTCCGTCAGAAAAATTTGAGAGCAGGATCTAAAATTTTCCGACAACAAAATCCGATCTGATTTTTTCCGATCGTGTGTAGAGAATTCCGACGCACAATGTGCCACGCATGATCAGAAGAAATTTGGAGATGAAAGCTATTGGCTACTGCCCTGTACGTAGTCCCGTCGTACCTTTTGTACGTCACCTCGTTCGGAATGATCAGATTTTCCGACAACTTTGTCCGACAGTGTGTGTGCGCACAACACCAGTTTCAGACAAAATCCGTCGGAAATTATCCAATGGATTTGGTGATCGGAATGTCCGACCATGTGTACGGGGGCTAAGCCTATTTCTGACATTTGTTGCTTGCTAGTTAAAATCTGTATTTTTTGCTAGAAAATAACTTAGAACCCCCAAACATTATTATTATATATATATATATATATATATATATATATATATATATATATATATATATATATATATATATATATATATATATATATATATATATATATATATATATTTTTTTTTTTTATATATTTTTTTTTTTTAGCAGAGACCATAGAGAATAAAATGGCGATCGTTGCAATATTTTATGCCACACCGTATTAGCGCAGCGGTCTTTCAGATGCAATTTTTTAAGAAAAACTACACTTTCATGAATTAAAAAAAACTAAACAGTAAAGTTAGCCCTATTCTTTTGTTTAATGTGAAAGATGATGTTATGCCGAGTAAACATCCCTTGTGACAGTAATAAGCGGTGACAGGTACTCTTTATGGAGTCACCGGGGGTCTAAAAGAAATTGTTGGTTATTGCTGATCAAGTTATAGAACTAAAAAAACTAAAACCAAATAATAGAGTTGACATACGTTTTTCAGCATAGATGTGAATGTTACACAATATGTTCAGTGAGGGTATTAAAGAGCTTTTGTGTTATTAGCTGCAGAGATCCAGACAATTCCAACATATTCACATGCATTTTCTTTCAACGGTGTGAATGTACATATGCTTGTTATTTTTCCACTTGTTATTTTTTAGAATGTGAACTAAATATTGAGACACCTAGGGGGAGATATACTAAAGCTGGAGAGTGCAAAATCTGGTGCAGCTCTGCACAGAAACCAATCAGCTGCCGGGTTTTATTGTCAAAGCTTAATTGAACAAGCTGAAGTTAGAAGCGGATTGGCTACCATGGACAGCAGCACCAGATTCTGAGTGCTCCAGTTTTAGTAAATCTCCCCCATAGGCTCAGCTCACACATATGCGATGACAGGCATTGCATGCGAATGGCACCGCAATGCTGTGCAGGTCATATGTGACGTCTATGCGATGTGAATTTCAGCCCCTGAATGGGGGGAAATCGTAGTCGCACCAAAATTTTGCAGGACCCTTTTTGTGGTCCGCACGGGAATCGGATTGCATGGATGTTCACGCCTATGCGATCTGATTTGACAGTTCGCACTGTGGTATGCAGACTGATCTGGGGGTGTCATTAACAGTCTATTGACACACGCAGCGGTTCACATAGGGCAGTGTGAACACGCACTGGAATTGCGCGGGATCTTGCATCGCATATGTGTGCACCAAGCCTAAACCTGGATATACACCCATAGTTTTCTTTTGTTTAACCAATGGGTGATGTGAATGCAGGGATCTCTCCTGCAGAGCTATTGTATTCTTACAAATGGCACTCCCCTCCTGCCAGAACACAATGATTAGCGCTTACAGCCAATGGCTGCAAGTTCTGATTGAATGCTGGTTTTTCAACATGACTGACAGAAGCAGGTCGTTAGAGTGGCTTCTGTTGAACAGAGAAAAATACACACATACCTAAAGCCTGCCAGATCCTGCTAAACTGGCCAACTTTTCAGTACATGTGTACCTGGCTTAACTCTCAAGGACACTCTACAGAGACACATGGGAAAATTAATTACATCCAATCCTTGCATCTGATGTTATGGCCTTGAATCTTAAGATGTGCTTTTTTAAAGTGATGTCAGAGACTATACTCCTTCCCATATTCCCATGGAAGAAACTAGAAAGTACAAAACAATAAAAAAAATTCCTAAGCTTTTTTTTAAAGCATATTATTAAAAAGAGGTAACGTCAAAAAAACCGAAGACCAAAAAAGCTACAGTTATAGGCAAAACATACCATCCAAAGGATTCTGTCCAGGCACGAATAGGAATATCTATACAGTACTCAAAAATATACCAACAAGGCACACACACTTAACACCAGAATAATTATAATCCATACAAGACTTTGAAAAACAGAAAAAGGGCACTTGTAATACATAACTACTTATATGTAGCAGCAAGTGCTTTAAATGACACAAATGTTTAATACAGTACATATAAAAGATATAATGCAATGGGATCGTCTACTAAAAGCATCTTCGCTGGAAAGAGTCTAAAGGAGGTTACATTGTGCAGATGGAAGAAGCTATGGGTTAATGAAGAGCTTAAGACCAATCGGTCCTGGTTCTTAGCGTGAAATCCATCCTAAACATGAAAAGAATGGAACTGTGGAAATTAGAATGAAGATAAGAAAAAAGTAATTTACTCTCCTTCATTCCAGTTATCGCTGCATATGTGAAAAAAGAAAGAAAGAAGATAGACAATATAGTTAGACATTTTTTTTTAACTTATTTACCTCCTGGTATAAGTCTCCTCAACATACAGGCATAAAATTAGATATTGTGCAAAGCACCACTGAGCCAACATGCATCTAGAGGTCTGTTAGAAGCAAGCAGAAGCAATTTAAAACTTGCAATATATATTATAACTATAGGTGTTATAATAGTGGAAGAAATAGTTAAAGCTGGACTCTGGGATAAGCAAATGTGTAAATACAAGAGGCCGGTATTTTTCTTTCAATAGTGGTGTGCCTTGTGTATTTATTTCAGATCTGTGCAGTAATCCAGTATGAAATGTTGCATCTGTGCAGGAGCTTCATGTAATAAAGACCGGTCCACGGCTCCTCTTTTTCCTTGTGGAGGTTGATTGGACTTGTATCTGCCCTCCCTCCTATAGCAGGTGGGGCATGCTGGGTTCCTTCCACAGCTCTGCTCTCCGCATAGGCTATGCACAGCACAGTGATAGTGTCACCATTACTTTTACAAAGTAATGTCTAGGTTTGCAAAGGCATTGGGTGTATACAAATTTAAATGAAGCTTTCCATACCCAGAGTACAACTTTAAAGTTAAATTATAAGTTGCCTGAGGCGGTCTGTTGCTATCTCCAGCTGTGTTGGATGCCTGGTCCCCACCAAGTGCTGTGGTTCCTTCAGCAGGCCCCTGCATCACTACGGTTCCCTATAGTTATGTAGGGTCAGTGTGAGGCCACAAAGAACTGGTGGGGATCAGGCATCTGACACATTCAGGCATATAATTGTTGGGTGCAGATTCTTCGCACAGTGAGAGGGAGCAAAGATTAGCACTGCAGGTAATGCATTGTTTTTAAAGGTAAAAACAATGTTCTTTTACAGGCACTGTGTTAATTTATTTGGAGGAGATGGGGTCGCCTTAATAAAACCCAGAGCAATGTAATTGCTAAATAATTTTGGAATAAGGTATCCTTCAAAACAACAGCATACTTAAGAGATATACCAAATAAATACACTAGGGTTAGGCTATAGAAATTTTAAACCCCAAAATCCAGCTCTAGTTCAACCAAGCATATTAGAATTTTTTTAAAAAGGAAACCTTAGGGAAAAATGAAGCTCAAAAAACACTATCTGCCCTCTTTCCTCCAGGAAGAACTCTTCTTTCCTGGTACATCCAGAAACGGGACACGAAATAACTCATGGTAAACAATTTAAACCTTTCCTGTAACTTTGCAGGTAAGTTGGGTCTGCTCTCTAAGGCTGCATTCACATCTGAGCGTAGCGTTTTCAGGCAGAAAATCGTGCGATTTTACGGCTTTTTTTTACCGCGATTTCGCATAGTTTCTTACGGCGGTTTGCCGCGATTTTGTGCAGGGCAAAAGGTCACCAATGTAAAAAGAACAAAAACGCCCAAATCTGCCTGATTCGAGCGACAAAAAAGGGTCCGGAACTTGTTTGAGCTTCAGGCTACATGGAGTGGAGATGTGAACCATCTCCATTGAGAATAATGGATTTTTTCCCCTCTAGCGTTTTGAAGCTTCAGGCTTCAAGCTACAAAACGCTCAGGTGTGAACGCAGCCTTAGATCTGCTGTTGGAGAATATTAAGAAAATTCTCCAATAGCAATTGTTCAATCAGACTTTGGATTAAAGGGCATGTATAATGTATTTCTCACAAGTACATATTTTGCTTTGTATCACCCCTGAATCAATTTTGACATTACTTCCAGATTTTTAGTGCCATTTCATGTTTTTATTATTGTATTAAATACAGAGATTTCAAGATTAAGAACTTTTTCAAGATTAAGTAAACTCTGTATTTATTTCAATTTGAAGTGGAATTAAAGACAAATATTAATTAATTGCTAGAAGGCAGGCTCCTTATTTCAGACAAGATGCTATGCCTTTTCTGCAATGAAACAAACTTTTCTGCCAGTTGCAATCTTCTTTAGAATGTGCCAGAATGAAGAATTTTTCATGCGTATGCAGCAGAGTTACGTCAAGCAAAACAGCCAAAAACCTGGCTGGCACCCGGAAGAGTAGATGATGTTGGCGCCAGCGAGGGGGCAATTCTGCTGCAGGGTTGCCAACCCATCAGTAAATTCCCAGTTTGCAAAATCCGAGGATTTTACATCTGTCTGAATATCCATCATGGACACGCACAATTTATGTCAATAATGGACACTTACAGACAGATGTGAAAATCACAGATTTTACAGACTGTCCATGAGTTTACTGACAGTTGGCAACCCTGTTCTGCTTGAATTAAACCTTCCTTAGTAACTACTGTTGAGATATCAGCCACACAGGCAGCCACATGCCATGCATTTTACTTAAGGAGTACCCTGACTCAGAATTGCATTGTGACAAGGAACAGTAAAGCACAACCCCTGTACAGCACTTCTCAGCACAATGCAGAGATAAATAATGTAATGAGCTGGCTCTATGTACATAAAGAAATACAAACTACAAATAGAATCAAGGTTTTAGAAATGAATAAATAACCAACATTGACACACACCAAGCTGATCTCCCTTACATGCATATCTGGAAAAATATTGAAGGGACTACACATTCCCTTTAAACTTGAAATAAGTAAATGTATCCTGCAACTGAATAATCTGGCATGAAATTCATTCTAAATATATGAACCAGGACACCATTTTGCACACACAGACTATTATACATATCATTACGACAGTTTTTAATAAAAATAAATACAGTACATCTTTGCAACAAATTCCAATCTAGCTGAGCAACAGCACTGTATATAAATATGACTGTCTAGATCAGTGATAACAAACCTTGGCACCCCAGATGTTTTGGAACTACAATTCCCATGACGCTCAACTACACTGCAGAGTGCATGAGCATAATGAGAAATGTAGTTCCAAAACATCTGGGGTGCCAAGGTTTGCCATCACTGGTCTAGATAATAATATTGGAGACACATCTTCATAGGATGAAAAATACTGAAACCCCAAGTAATGTGAGGTTTACATAAGGACAGTTGTTGACACGTTTTTAAATTCCAATAAAAAATGCATTGGTTGTATGCAGTTGCAATGTTTTATTAAAGTGGAACTCCAGCACAAACTGTTTGGACAGAGTCCAGAAAGATTGGAACCTCTGTCAGTTTTTTTTCTGCAGTCCCCTTTGAGGTATTTTGCCTTATTCTCTTATTGCAGCAAGGCAAACCCCTCCAATGGGGAAGAGACAGTAAAAAAAGAAATAAAAATAAAATAACTTCAGAAAGGTGCTAACTTTTCCCTACTTAACAATCAAATGCAAAAGATTTCCCATCACTTTCTGAGTCCATAACCTCATGGAAACAGACAGCAATAAAGACCTAACATGGCTTCCCCACATTATAGGAAACAAAAGTTTGGGCTGGACTTCCACTTCAATTCCACTGAAAGTACAAAAATATCAGAAGGTACACATGATAAAAAAAGATAATACATTTGTTAGACTTCTAACTGTGAGCTGTAAGACTAAAGGCTACCTAGCAAACAGCAGACAAACATGTCTGCGATATATTTATTGATGGATCAGACTGAACTGGTTGTGATGGTTGGTTTATGTCCACACACAGATAGATTTTGCTGTTGACAAATTACTACGTGAACTTCAACAAAGTGACACAGGTCAACAAATAGCACAGTCTCTTCAAGGGTTGGTTCACAGTAGTGTGATTTCAGATACGCCTTGAGTTACACAGAATTGCATGCATGACATTGTTTTCAATGGTGCCCATTCACATGAATGCAGCACAGCACAGCTCCATTTTGGATAAGGGTTTTGTGCTACTTTGGTGCGATTCCAGAACAATTGTAGCTACATAGAACATCCAAACAAAATCCAAAACACAACCAAGTCACACTATATAATCATTTAGAAAATGGGTTCAATTTGCAGCTACAGTAGTGTAAACCGAGGCTAAAAGCAAATAATTGCTCCCTATGGAAATCTATGAATTATAAAAGTCTACTAATGAAAACTGGCGGTGTGGACACCACAGGGAATATTTAGAATTATACATGGCCTCTTAGGCTACTTTCACGCTGAGGCGATTTACAGGCGCCTGTATAGCACCTGTAAAAGAGCCTCTCCTGTGTCTTCAGTGTGAAAGCCCGAGAGGGCTTTCACACTGGAGCGGTGCGCTTGCAGGACGGGAAAAAAAGTCCTGCGAGCCGCATCTTTGCAGCGCAATAGGAGCGGTGTATTCACCGCTCCTAAAGCGCCCCTTCCCATTGAAAACAATGGGGCAGTGATGCAAACCCGCCAGCAAAGCGGCGCTTTTCAGGAGAGGTTTTAACCCTTTTTCGGCTGCTAGCGGGGGTTGAATAGCGCCACTAAAACGACGGTAAAGCGACGCTAAATATAGCGCCACTTTACCGCCGACACCCACAATGCCCCAGTCTGAAAGTAGCCTTACTTTGCCTTAGTCCCCGGTTTGGTGATAATGTTCTCCACAGAGATCAAGGATACCAACACTAATACATGTTAAAGCTTTACTTATGATAGACGTGCATCAGTACTCCTGATACTAGGACAGACAAACCGATACGTGACGGGCACAGATCTAAAACCTACTACTGCCAACACAGTCTGTAACGTTTATGAACCTACCTCAAATAAGTTCAGACCCTGAGCTTCATGTTGATTGTATGGTCGAATTATTCCATCCTCATGAATGAAACGAGGTGGTCGAAGAGGAGTTACATCTTCCGTAGATTCTGCTACTCTGAAGGTATACGGAAAAAAAGACTTTGGTTTAAAAGGCAATCTATGGCTCACATACGAAAACACTTTACTAAGATATTAACTAATTGCATCTGTTATGTGAGTTAGGCCCCTTTCACACTGAGGCGCTTCTAAACTGCCAGTAAAACATTTGAGTGCTTTTGAAGAGCTTTTCAGGTGATTTTGAAGAGCTTTCCATTAATTTCAATGGAGAGGGGCGTTTTTTTTCACCGCCCTGCCAGCCCACTGCGACAGTGTGAAAGCATTTATTGATTTTAATGGAAATAGGTTTTCGTGAGCTTTTCAGGCACTTTTTTTTTTAGCGTGAAAGCGCCTGAAAAGCTCCTCAGTGTGAAAGGGGTCTAAAACTGGCCATACACATACAGGAGAAAAATGCTACACAGCACAAATCTCCCACTTGCAACTACTGAATTATGACAGCAGACTACCTGAACAATGCCTGCACCTTATAAAATGCAGGTGCTGTTTGGTCGACAATTTTCCACACAACTCCTTGATTTTTCAATTAAGGGATGTTGGGCGGGAGGTGGCCTGGTTCATCAGGAAACAGATGAAATTAGCTCTGTGAATGGCCAGCGTTAGTTGCCTACCTAATGTCACAGCAATCAAAGTTTGTTTTATTATATGATCCTTAAGCTGGCCATACACTATACAAAAAAATTGGCCGAACCCATTTTCGAAAAACGAACGTTCGGCCGCGAGCGCAAACGATGGTGCCATCATATAATGGCCGATAAATCGTTCAGTGAACAGAAAAAAAAATAAAAATGATGTTCGTTTTTTTACATATACCGAGTGCAGACAGGTCGGACGGGAAACACATTAACCTTTCAATTTATCGTTCGTTAGAAAAATTCCAAACTTGTCCTTCGTTTTTTCGGCTCAAAAACGTCCAAACGATTATCGATTTTGTGTCCATTAACTGGCCGAAAAATCGAAAGAACTTTCTTTGACCGATTTTTCGGCCGATTTTTTGTATAGTGTATGGCCAGCTTTAGAAAACAGGCAGCATGTGTGAAAAAACTGACTCTTTCTTCTAAGACAGTGGTCTACAAACTGTGGCCCGTGAGCTGGATGCAGCCCTTTGCTTGATTTTATCCAGCCCTTGGGGCACTATTCCTCCCACTGATACAAGGCACTATTCCTCACACTGACACCAACAACAGGGTACTATTCCTTCCATTGACACCAACAATGAGGCACCACTACATTTGCTGACACCAACAGTGGATCATTATTCTCATTGACACCAATAATGGGGTATCATTAATACCACTGACACCAATGATGGGGCACTATTCCTCCTACTGACACCAACAATGGTGCACTATTTCTCCCACTGATGTAAACAAGGTGCTGATACTAATGTGTGAAAAGATCACTAATACCTATGATAAGGTGGCTATTCCTTATCCTACTGACCAGTGGCATTATGTATTTTTTTACTCCCACTGACCACCAAGCCTGAGGCACTGTATACTCCCCACTGAGGCTGGAGCATTTTCTACTCCCACTGGCCACAACCCAGCCCCCCCACAGTCCAGCAAATATACTTACCTAGGTGGATGCAGTATTGATCCGATGCTGCATCTTTCCCTTCTAACTCTGCAGTGAGAACTGAGCAATTAAAGACAGCGATTGCTAAGTTCCCCTTCTCCATTCTCAGCAGAGCCGTGACTGTCAGACAGCAGCTCTCTGCTCTCCTCTCCAGAGCTCAATGGAGCGCTGGTCTGTAGAGGGGGTGAGAGGGGTTGGCTCAAGCTCTCAGCACTGATCACTGAGAGGCTGAGCTAGGTGTGGGTCCAAGCTTCTGGGTGGATCCTGACCTTGACTGGCTCTGTGACGTCAGCTGACTGTTGGCTGAAAACAGGTCACTCGAGTGCAGAACAAAATGCATTCCTGTGAGCCATAGGAGTAGTACAGACAAAAAAAGCTTTGGCTGAACTTCTCCTTTAAGGGTTAGTTCACCTTTACTGACTATTGCCAAAAACATTCCTAAGCATTACCGTGTACTTTTTTTTTTACAAAACGGAGCACTATATGCAATATACTGAGGCTGTTGTAATCGAACGAAGGTTTTTGGTAGGTCAGTAAAGGTTAACTAACCCTTTAAATAACCTAAGTAATATGTTAATTAACACACATAATGGGCTGTAGCTGGATTCTGGACACTGATAAGTACATTTTTGGTCAGTATTATTAAAATACCAGCTCTCTCCCAACAATATTTCTTAACACTTATAAACAAGTGCTTCCAAAACATTCTGCTAAAAATCTGGTTGAGACTAAAGATCCCAGAATTTTAGGACATGATAATTGGCAGTCTAAGGAATTCTAATGATAAAAACATCATTATCCAAGTATTCCAATTATGTTGTCTTCGTAAGTGTTTCAAAGGAAAAATATAGACAAGGGAAAACATTTAAGATAAAGGAAAGCTGTTATAAGACATAAAAGGGTCTGCCTTTGCTAGCGGCTTTCTGGCTGTCTCAGGCTTCCTAACTTTTTAAATCAAACATGCAACAAATGAAATCAGAATGCCTGAAATACGTACTTGTTATGGGTCAGTGACTCCAAGTATTAAAACCAAAGGGTCAGCATGAGAACCATGCAACTAGCATTTAAGTGAGTACAGCAAAGACAGCCCCAGATTTCTCAAATGGCAGAGTTTTGTTATGTCGATATACCTCACTCCTAAAACTGTCTGAAAAGCTTACAGTTATAAAAAGAATTTCTACGTTTTAGATCTTCTGAGATAAACCCATTTACGGGCTGCTTTAGAAAGATGGGCAGGCAGGAGTTAAATGGCTTTACAATAATTACACATCCTTCAACATTTTTCATTTATTTGCTTTGGGGACGTTTAAAACATTTATCAGAGTATCTCACACGACAAAGAAAAAGCTTTACAGAAAAGGGTAATTTTAAATGAGCTTTTGACAGGCAAATGTACATCCATTAGACAAACACAAACCAAATGTTACTAGGAATCTGCTCAAAAAAAGCTTACAATCTACACGAAATATCCAGGACATAAGACACACACACAGAGGGCATGCTGGAAGCTGCTGGCGTAGAAGTCTTTTAGTTTCATAATTCACTGATGACTTGAGGGCACATATTAAACATACTGGCGCTGAAGATGGAAGAACAATGAGCCAAGAAGGGTCATAGTAAAAGTCTCTGAGCCAGAAAAATTTCAGTGATTACTTAGAATTTGAAGAATCAAGGAAGAGATTCCCAAAGAAAAGGTCCTGCAAATAGAATCTTGACAAAGCAAGAATTATGCATGTCTCTGAGGGTTGAATATATAACATACTTTATTAAATGTATTGGATATTAAACACATTGATAATAGAAAGGAGGTGTGAGGGAGGCAAATGACCAAGCAGCAGCATCGCCAATGAGCTGAAGCTGGAAAATTTCTATCAGTGAAGTTGTGAATAGATGAGGGGACCAATTTGGTCAGAGCATAGTTGGTATGCCAGGTATGCAAGAATGGCAGGACTAGAAGAGGGGGCTGTACTATAGCGGCAAAACATTGGCAAGCAGGTGAATTAGTGGCACAAGATCAAAGACTGACAGGGGAACTAGTGATGAAACACACATTCGCTGTCGTGGGAGAAAATGTCTAAACTATAAGGCCGCCCCAATACACCATGCAAGTTTCTTTCCTGTAACCACGGGTTAATTGATTGTTTTGTAATATAGTAACTTTAATTAGATCTATTTTCTATATGTCAAGTGAAAATCACTTTGTGTACAGCAGCTACAACCACTAGTATTCACCTAATTTATTCACTTCTAGCGCGAGTATATAGATAATTGATATTTTTTTTTTCAGTGATAATCGCTAGCTGCTATAGCAGCCACTTTCGATAATTGGAAGAAAATCCAGCAGGCTGGTTGTACCCAAGTTGAACTTGGTACATTCAGCCTTCCCTATAATGGTTCGAATCTGGGCCGGTTCAGCAAGGCTGGGTTCACACTAGTGTGAATTGGATGTATTTTCCTCGCATCCAATTCGCATGAGTTGAGTTGCATCTTGATAAAGCGATGTCCTTTACCCCGTAGGGTCCCGACGCGCTTACAAACACATATACACATACTAGGGCCAATTTATAGACAGGATCCGATTAAACTACCAGCATGTCTTTGGAGTGTTGGAGGAAACTGGAGTACACGGAGGAAACCCACGCAGGCACAGGGAGAACATGCAAACTCCAGGCAGTTGTGGTCGGGATTTGAACCAGCGACCCTATTGCTGCTAGGTGAGAGTGCTAACCACTATACCACTGTGCTGCCCTATGTCAGGAGACTGTGATCGGCTCTGGGGCAGCTGCGGAGCTGATTGCACAGGGGTCCTATGCATCTTCTGGTCAGTTTCAGGTCCGAAACCAGCCAAAAATGTGGGCCCGATTCGTTCCTGGTGGTTGTAAAGGCAGAAGTTTTTTTTTATCTTAATGCATTTCATGAATCAAGATAAAACACCTTCTGTGTGCAGCAGCTCCCCTCATACTTACCTGAGCCCATCTCTATCC
This sequence comes from Lithobates sylvaticus, assembly GCA_028564925.1. Taxonomy (NCBI): domain Eukaryota; kingdom Metazoa; phylum Chordata; class Amphibia; order Anura; family Ranidae; genus Lithobates; species Lithobates sylvaticus. The sequence continues at coordinate 499,300,892 of CM053029.1, forward strand.
AGCGATGTTGTAGGAGTGTCTCGGCTGCCTGGGACCCTCCCTCATCATTGGCTGAGACAGCAGTGCAGTGTCATTGGCTCCCACTGCTGGCAATCAAAGTCAGTGAGCCAATGAGGAGCGAAAGGCTAGACCAAGCTGCGGCTCTGTGTCTGGATGGACACAGGGAACTGCAGCTCGGCTCAGGTACCCCCATAGCAAGTTGCTTACTGTGGGGGCACTCAACAGGAGGGGGAGGGGCCAGGAGCACTGGCGAGGGGCCCGAGAAGGAGAGGATCTGGGCTGCTCTGTGAAAAATCAGTGCACAGAGCAGGTGAGTATAACAGGTTTGTTATTTTTAACTATAAAAAGAGACTTTAGTATCACTTTTAAGGCCTTTTCCCTCTGTTTTCACCTGGTAATCTGGCTAGTAAAGAACATCCTGTATTAGGGTGACTCCACTCTGGATGAAGGAGCACAGGGGGCACCTTTTGGACAGCAGCATTGTTATGGTTGGGGGGATGGAAGCAATAGATATAATAGCAGATGTAGCTACACTAGCAAATTGAAACTCAACTCCAACTAACATGCTATAAGCAGTTCAGCAAATTGAGTTGTGATCTGGTGCACATGAGTGTTGTGCCTCAATCCCTATTCAGTACTACACAACATGATTAATTTTGCCCATTAGATTTTAACTGAGGCACATCACTGGATAAACAAATCAGTGAAACAAACTATCAATTTATTAACCAATTGCCGCCCTGCTCCTGCAGATATACTGCAGCTCAGACACGTATATATATATATATATATATATATATATATATATATATATATATATATATATATATATATATATATATATATATATATATATATATATATATACACACACACACACACACACATACACACACACGTTATTGAGCCTGCTGCCGTTTACGAGCGCGCTGTGGATACAATGGCTTTCCATTCATGAACAACTTGCTTACTGTTGGGATCTCTGATTGACCCCAAGCAATCACATGGTACCTGGCTACCTGTACCATGTGATTAGCTTAGTCAATCACAGATCACAATCAAAGCAAGCTGTTCATGAATGGGAAACCCATAAAACTCTCATCAGGTGGTACAGGTGCTTTCTAGAATTATTTCCTTTGGGTTTCCCCCGCCTGCAGGCGGCAGCAAAACCGGTGTATAATAGGATCTTCTGAAGAATACAGATTGTCTTTGGTCATGAGCAGGAGATTGATCTTGCAGTGTTGAGTGATATTTTGAAGAGCAAAAGCACGATCAATGCCATTCAGCCATATCTTAAAATGAGCAGTAGAAAACAGATTAAATGTAGGGGGTAAAGCTTTTGCAACCAAATGAAGCACACGAGGCATGCAGAAGCAACCAACAAATACTTGCTAATCTACAAAGAACACAATTTAGATGTACATGTGACTACCCAAACAGGTTTTATTTTCTCTCCAAATTAAATTATTGTAGTTTGTTAACAAGACTACCAAGCCTGAAGAAGCAGCTCTTGAACAGAGTAGCTCAAGACACATATTATCATGTCTCTTTATTCTAAACTCATCGCTACCCTGACAGTAAAATCAGTGGTAGTTGTGCTTCTCCTTTTTTATGGAACATTCATACCTCTGAATCCCCTGGAAGGTGCTGCTTGCCATGTCAATGATTCCACCTGTAGGTCTTGCCACAACACCCACAAGGCCCTTTCCAATCCCTTTGAAGAACCCTGCAGCGCCTTCTTTTTTGGCTCCTGTACGTAAAAAAAGTAAAATAAATATGAACAGGTAATCACTGTAAAATATAAGCAATTACCATTATATAAAGCCATAGATAAGCATGTGCATGTTACTATATTTGTATAAAGATATCTAGAACTACAATTATGGATTCCAACATTCTCAATAAAAACTGTGAAAATTAGTATGTTTTTTTGGGGGGGGGGGGGGGGGGTTAAATCTAGTGAAAAAGGGCAAAGATTATCTAAAGCCAACATTTTTTCTAGTTTTGTATAGCATGATGAAGGAATAGAAAAGTGACAAATTTTTATTGACATTCAGAAAAAAAGATGCTACATTTTTAGTTGTCTCCTAAACTTGAATAGGAGAACTTGCTCCGGTAACTGTTTAAAAAAAATGTCCTCGCTTTGGCGAGATTTCTTTTTTACTTCCTGTTGGGTTTGCAAGGCAGTAAATGAAGGGAAATCTCCCAATTGCATATAGGTGGCAAAAAGTGGTGGAGTACCCACCAATACAGAGAGTTTTTTTTTCGTGTTGTGTTTTATTGCACGTTTCACATGCTTTTCAGGTGTGCTGTCATTAAACTCCATTACGACGTGCATTTAATAAAAGTGCATCAAAGATGCAGCATGCAGGACTTAAATTTGCTTTCATGAAAACGTAAGTTCTAATAGCATTTAATGGCAGTGCAGATAAAAACACGTGCAAAACGTGCATACAAGACGCAGAAAAACAAGACCGCACAGATGTGAAGGCTCAGCCCTGACTTCCTGTCTCTGACTTCCAACACTGGTACAGAAAGAAAGGGAAAATGTCATCAGGGACACAGACCGCTATCAAATTACATTTTCTTAGTGGAATGGGCAAGCAAAATTGTGACTATGTGTGCCTGTCCTGCCACCTGAACCCAATACCGCAACCCCCTATAAAGCCCCCCCCCACCGGGGGCCTATACATTCCCATTTCCTGTTTCTAATTGGTCCGTTAAAGTCATAGGAGCTTGCTTTTCTTTCTCAGCTGCAATGCATAATGTGCAAACATTGCTCAGTCCTGAAGTACTGGGAGCCGAGCCTGATGACACATTTACCAGGATGGGCTTACAGGAAATGGGCAGAATGATGTGAGTGTCGTTCTGCTTAGAGAGTACCAGTGGTACTGGATCTAAGAGGAAACTGGGAGATGGCGAGGACAAGTAAAGCTTGGGCACTTCTTTTAATAAAGGAGTGGGGGGAGGTACTTAAAAATAAAAAAGGACTTGGATTTCTACTTTAAAACCTATGTCCGGTTTTCATTGTTGTCTGCATCCCCACAATGGCGATAAGTCTCCTTACGTACTGTCCCAGTCAAAGGGGTAGGAGGAAATGTCTTTAACATGGACAAATCCAGCGAAAAAAAAAACTAGGAGGCCCGTACACACGAACAGAAAATCATATGAAAATTTTTTATAAATTTTTACGAAGCGATCACAGCAGTTCATCAGATAATCTCATTGTGTGTACCAGGCATTACCCTTCGCAAGCTATCAAAAAATAAAAGTGTACACTAAGGAAGGCTTTTTAAAGGCAGACTACAGATTATTTTTTAAATGACCATCTACAAAGTCAGCTGTGTGCAAGAAAATGTCTATCCCCAGGTTCACACGTTTTTACAGCGATTTTGCTATGTTTTTGACGTGATTTTGTACAGGAGGTCTCCAATGTAAAAAGCAAAAAAACGCCTGTAATATGCCCAAAGAAGCTCATGTTCTTTTTTGAGCTTAAGGTGTTTTGCTTCAGGTGACAAAACACTCAGATGTGAACAGATGCCATTGAAATGAATGGGATTGTGCTTCTTGGGCGTTTTACGAAATTAAAACACTCAGATGTGAATGTAGCCTCAGTCTCCCCCAAAAATGAAAAGTCAGCTGCTACAAATACTGTAGCTGCTGACTTTTAATATAAGGACACTTATCTGTCCAGGGGTTCAGCGCTGTACTCATCCGGTCCGGCAGTCTTCTAGGACCTGTGAAGTGTTCTAGAAGACTGCGGGCGAAAGGGGAGGTTGGGGACTGGGTGAACTTCCGCTTGGATTGCCTCGCTGAGGTGGAAGCAGTTACCTGTCAAAACCAGGTACCAGCTCCCCCTCCCAAAAAACAAAATTCCAAATGTTAAGAGGGTGGGGGGAGAAGGCAAATAAGTGGAACGCCTCCTTTTGGGTGAAGTTCCACTTTAAGGTCTGATGAAGGTCCTGAAATGTTTGTTTATATGCCTGGAAATGCTTTATATGGATGTAATTTAACTTTACATGCTCTTTAACTCTTTTATGCCAGATTTTTTTTCCTGTACAAATAAAATAAAGCAATTAATGAACTCTCAATTTCATTCTGACAGGAAGTAACAACTTGATCAATAGATTAGAATAAATCATTTGAAAATGACTTGGCTTCAAAACACTCCTTATCTGTAGCATGCATATAGCAAACATTCCTAAACTCTACAGAGTATTATAAAATGTAAATGATCTCCCTTCCCAAATCGGCTAGAGCCATCTGTTTGCCATAAAGAATATCTATATCTCCCACAGTAATTTGAACTATTCACCCAATGCTGCAAACAGAGCTGGCATGCAGTCATGTCAAATAAGCAGTTATGGAAAATTCACAGTCTAAAGACAATTTGTATACATTTCACTCTCCAGGAACAGCATGGGAGAAATGCTAGCCTGTGGATCCAGCGTGTACCTACCTTCTACAGGCTTGGTAATTATGCCAGTCACTCCACCCACAACACCCTGAAAGAAATAGTAAAAGATTTCTGAGGATAAAACAATTGGTTACAAAGACTGTCACGTTACCATTATATTGTAGAATTAAGAATTTAAAATGTAAAGAGCTTGATAGTCTCTGATAAAAGTCTTGACATTCTCTGGAATCAGGACAGATGTCTGCATGCTAAAAACATTGGTTGGCATCTTTCAATCATTCTTTAATTTTTCACATATGGGGTGTTTAAAGCCGAACTCTGGGATCAAACAAACATAAGAAAGCTGAACTCCTGTAACTGCAAAATCTGCAAGTGCATTACTACAATAAAGTAGAAAGATACTATAGTTATAGATGTGATTTACCACCTTAAAGGGTAGTAAATCACAGGCTGATGATACCACTTACTACAATTCCCAGAAGTTAAGGCTACACCATGTAACAAATATAGGTTTGGCCAGTTTGGGGAGGCAACTAGCATTATGTTAGGGCTGTCAATGCAATAAGGGCAGCCATGCCCAGCGTCAATGCAGCCATGCCCAGCGTCATTGCAGCATGCCCAGCGTCATTGCAGCCATGCCCAGCGTCATTGCAGCCTTGCCCAGGGTCATTGCAGCCATGCCCAGCGACATTGTACCTTGCCAGCGTCATTGCAGCCATGCCCAGCGACATTTGAAGTCCGGTCCGGGTTTAAATTTACCGCCGCCGAGACTCTGTCGCACGCGCCGCCGAAAAAGACCGAAGCGGCCCCGGAAAAGGCCGAGCCGACTGTTCAGCTCCGATCGCGGTCCCGCCTCCCTGCTGTTTCCGGAGCGAGCACAGGGAGGCGGGACTCCGAGCAGAGCCGAACAGTCTGCTCGGTCTATTCCGGCGCGGCTTTGGGTTTTTTCGGCCGCAATTCAGTCTTTTTCGGCAGCGCTCGCTATTTTTCGGCGGCGCTTGCCATTTTTGAAATTTTTTTTGGGGGTATCGGCGTATAACACGCACCCACGACTTTCCCCCGATTTTTAGGGGGAAAAAGTGCGTGTTATACGCCGATAAATACGGTAACTAAATTTGAGATTTCCTCAGAACAGAGTATGCTGCCTTTTAAAAGAAACAGTTACTTACAAGTAAGCTTCCCAATGAATATTATAGTTTTTCCACTGAACCCCGACTTCAGATTGATATGTATTCTGCCATACGTGGCAATAGCAGTTTCATAAGCACAACATTTCAGTTTCTGTCTCCTAAGAAGCAGCAGAATTCTGGGAAAGTTTTCATCTTCTCTGCATCAAAACTAAGATGCAATGCAATAATATTCATATTAACCCAACTTGTAGTGATATGGGAACAGGGGGTCCCCAAACATTTAGTGTGTCACAGAATTGCATTGTTAGTGTAGACGCATGAGTGGTAACATTAGGCCCCCCTGCCTGCTTTTGTACATTTATAAAGGTTAGATTGCATGCTCAGGATAAAACTGATAAAACACTTTCAATGTGGGTTTCAGTTTCAGTGTCTCAAATATACCTAGATGAATGCAACTTCTTGTATGAATAAAAAATATATTTTAAATGGAAAAAATACAGCTGTACACACAATGTAACATACTGTAGATTTTAAGATACGTTTAGTTTGTGAACATAAAAGGATTAGAGTGCTGTATGACAGTGGTTACTCCTGCTTTAATAACCAAATCCTCAAGAGGGCACCACTGTTGCATAAATAAGTCACTACAGAACAGGAGAATCTTCTATAACACTTTCTCAACCTTTTCAACACAGAGGAACCCTTGAAATAACTTTACAGTTTTAGGGAACCCCTGCTAAAAATGACTTAATCTAGAGCTCAAGATACATTAGTGTGATGGTCAGTGGGAAGAATTACCCCGTTACAGATGGCTAAAAAAAATCAATGGTGTCAGTGGGAACTTATCTGAGAGGAAGAAATTGTTCATTACTCAAAGAACCCCTAGCAACCTCTGGAGGAACCCTAAGGTGTTTTATAATATGCCCTTTACATTGCCTATAAGCCTATAACAGAAAACAAAAGGATTCATAGCATTTACAAATGAATGCATAAAAATGTAACTCATTGTCAGGGGAGGAAGGCCTGATTGTAGTGGATACAGATAAAAAATACATTAGGAATAAAATGAACCCAGAATTCCTGTGTACTATTGACTTAAGAGCAGATTCAGCGTGTCATAGATTGGGCAATACGGGGTCCCTAATACATTTATTATGGCCTTCTCCAAAGCTTCAGAGCTATTGGGGGGAGGTCGTGGGCACACTTAATGGTATTTTGGGTGTAGATCCTCTTGTATGTTTATTGGGCTATATTGACTCTTCAGTCTATGAGCCACCAAAGTGGATTACTGTTATACAGTGGCTTGCGAAAGTATTCGGCCCCCTTGAACTTTTCAACCTTTTGCCACATTTCAGGCTTCAAACATAAAGATATCAAATTTTTATTTTTTGTGAAGAATCACCAACAAGTGGGACACAATTGTGAAGTGGAACGAAATCTTTTGGATTTTTGAAACTTTTTTTAACTAATAAAAAAATGAAAAGTGGCGCGTGCAAAATTATTCGGCCCCCTTGCGTTAATACTTTGTAGAGCCACCTTTTGCTGCGATTACAGCTGCAAGTCGCTTGGGGTATGTCTCTATCAGTTTTGCACATCGAGAGACTGAAATTCTTGCCCATTCTTCCTTGCAAAACAGCTTGAGCTCAGTGAGGTTGGATGGAGAGCGTTTGTGAACAGCAGTTTTCAGCTCTTAGAACAGATTCTCGATTGGATTCAGGTCTGGACTTTGACTTGGCCATTCTAACACCTGGATACGTTTATTTGTAAACCATTCCTTTGTAGATTTTGCTGTATGTTTGGGATCATTGTCTTGTTGGAAGATAAATCTCCATCCCAGTTTCAGGTCTTTTGCAGACTCCAGCAGGTTTTCATCCAGAATGGTCCTGTATTTGGCTGCATCCATCTTCCCCGTCCCTGCTGAAGAAAAGCAGGCCCAAACCATGATGCTGCCACCACCATGTTTGACAGTGGGGATGGTGTGTGTTGAGGGTGATGAGCTGTGTTGCTTTTATGCCAAACATATCGTTTTGCATTGTGGTCAAAAAGTTTGATTTTGATTTCATCGGACCAGAGCACCTTCTTCCACATGTTTGGTGTGTCTCCCAGGTGGCTTGTGGCAAGCTTTAGACGAGACTTTTTATGGATATCTTTGAGAAATGGCTTTCTTCTTGCCACTCTTCCATAAAGGCCAGATTTGTGCAGTGTATGACTGATTGTTGTCCTATGGACAGACTCTCCCACCTCAGCTGTAGTTCTCTGCAGTTCATCAAGAGTGATCATGGGCCTCTTGGCTGCATCTCTGATCAGTCTTCTTGTCTGAGCTGAAAGTTTAGAGGGACAGCCAGGTCTTGGTAGATTTGCAGTGGTCTGATACTCCTTCCATTTCAAAATGATCGCTTGCACAGTGCTCCTTGGGATGTTTAAAGCTTGGGAAATATTTTTGCATCCAAATCCATCAGTCATTTAGGACAACATTGGATCATTCAGAGATCCTCGCTGAACTTCTGGAGTGAGTTTGCTGCACTGAAAGTAAAGGGGCCGAATAATTTTGCACGCACCACTTTTCAGTTTTTTATTTGCTAAAAAAGTTTAAAATATCCAATAGATTTCGTTCCACTTCACAATTGTGTCCCACTTGTTGGTGATTCTTCACAAAAAATAAAAATGTTATATCTTTATGTTTGAAGCCTGAAATGTGGCAAAAGGTTGAAAAGTTCAAGGGGGCCGAATACTTTCGCAAGCCACTGTACATGTGCTGTTTGTATTGGAAATTTTTTTTAAAAATACATGCGCTGTTTGTGGCTCGAAGACAAATTGCCCTGAAATGGACTTCCCCACATTCCCCTACCATATCTGACTGTCTATCTTTGATCTTAATAAGTGCATTTCCAATGAGAGCCATACCTTTATTTCTTAGAACATTTGACTTAATTTGGGCTAGCCCATATGATTTCATTAAGGAGTTAGGCTACTGGCCATGTTAGTAAGAGCAGTATTGCTTAGGTAATTAAAAGTAGGCCCCCTTAGGCGATGTTTGTTGAGTGTGATGTTCTTTTTCCCCTTTTTTTTATATGGTACAGTTGTGCTCATAAGTTTACATACTCTGGCAGAATTTATGATTTCTTGGCCATTTTTCAGAGAATATGAATGATAACACAAAAACATTTCTTTCACTCATGGTTAGTGTTTGGCTGAAGCCATTTATTATCAATCAACTGTGTTTACTCTTTTTAAATCATAATCACAACAGAAACTACCAAAATTACGCTGATCAAAAGTTTACATACCCTGGTGATTTTGGCCTGATAACATGCACGCAAGTTGACACAAAGGGGTTTGAATGGCTATTACAAGGTAACCATCCTCACCTGTGATCTGTTTGCTTGTAATTACCGTATATACTCGAGTATAGGCCGTCCCGAGTATAAGCCGAGGCCCCTAATTCACCACAAAAAAATGGGAAACCTGCATTGACCCGTGTATAAGCCGAGGGTACAAAATGCAGCAGCTACTGTAAGTGGAAAAGAGGGCCAGCAATGCCCATCTGCAGCTGCCTGTCCCCTGTACAGACCCCCCCCGTGTCCCCATTGCAGCCTACCTGTGCCGATCTGCGGGTCCTGTGCCATCCGTCCTGTGCCCTCCGTCCTGTGCCCTCCGCCATCGGTCTTCGGTCATCGCTCTGTCCCCGCTCTGTCAGCGTGTACGGCGCCATTGTAAAATTAAAAAGCCGCGCCTCCTCCTCGTCCTCGTCCGTGATAGGAGGTTTCCCCAGCAGTCAGTGCGCAGTGTTCCGCCTATCACGGATATTCTCTCATCCTCGTCCATGAGATGAGAATGACAGGACATCCGTGATAGGCGGAACACTGTATTGCTGGGAAAATTAGTGTCCGCCTATCACGGACGGGCGGGAGGAGGCGGCGCAGCTTTTTAAAACTGCCGTCTGTCTGCATGACAAGCTGTTCATGTAGGCAGACGGTGGTGACTCGAATATAAGCCGAGGGGGGGACTTTCAGCCCTAAAAAATGGGCTGAAAATCTCGGCTTATATTCGAGTATATACGGTAGTGTGTGTATATAAAAGGTCAATGAGTTTCTGGACTCCTGACAGACCCTTGCATCTTTCATCCAGTGCTGCACTGACGTTTCCTGATTCTGAGTCATGGGGGAAGCAAAAGGATCTGCAGGAAAATGTAGTTGAACTGTATAAAACAGGAAAGGGATATAAAAAGATATTCAAGGAATTGAGAATGCTAATCAGCAGTGTTCAAACGCTAATCAAAAAGTAGAGGGGTTCTGTTGAAACCAAACAACGGTCAGGTAGACCAAACTAAAACTTCAGCCACAACTGCCAGGAAAATTGTTCGAGATGCAAAGAAAAACCCACAAATAACTTCAGGTGAAATACAGGACTCTCTAAAAACGTGGTGTGACTGTTTCAAGATACACAAAAAGAGCCACTTGAAGAAAGATGGGCTGTGTGGTATCACCAGAAAAAAAGCCATTACTACGCAAATTACACAAAGTATCCCACTTACAATACACCAAACAGCACAGAGACAAATAAATAGGTGCAATAAAATAGGTATAAAGTGCTTAAGACGACAACATTCACTTATAGGTGAAAAGTGACTATAGGTGTATCCTGTGCAAAATAATAACTTAGTTTAAAATCCAAATCTAAAGTCAAAAGGCACATGTGAGAATAACTAGGTAAAAGTACTTGTTTCAGATAAAACATATATAGTATATTGCTGTTAAAGGATCTTCATATATATATAATTCATAAAAGTTCATAGTATGCTCATATTTCAGATAAAATCGCATAAAATTGCACAAAAAGCATAATATCACATAAAATCGCATAAAGTTGCATAAAAACGCATGATAAATAATTGTTGGTATAAGTGCAAATCCTAGTATGCAGTGAAGTCCCCCCACAGTATGGCTCTCTTTGGGTCCTGATGGCTTTGGCTCCTAGCAGGCGTCCCCTCTGTACCTGGTGCTGGTATGTGTGCCTCGCAGGGTAGGTGGGAAGGAAATGCTCGATAGTGTAGTATTTTTGATAAAGATAATTTATTTCCAAAACCAAAATAAAACACTCACATTTAGTAAAGGTAAAACTGCATGCAACAACGAGCGGCGAGCTCGTACCTCACTTCCGGTAGCTCAGCATACTGTGGGGGGACGCCACCCAGGATAAGCAGAGGCCCCTCCGGAGCCTATACATCTTTAAACGCTGTTACCTTACAGCGGTAAGGTAAGGGGACACCTATACTTCAGCCAAGAGAGGAACAGAAACCACTGAATCACTGAGTACACCACCCTTTGGAGAACAAATCTCTAACGCACTACCAACATCACCTTCTGATTCACCTGCAATGTGTATTCTTATGACACCAAAGTCACAATAAGCTACACTTTAGGTCTAGTTGAGACAGGACGCATCCCACGGACCTATATCACCGTTTCTTTTTTTTAACAAGAAAATATCACCGTTTCTTTACCACTTTTATTTACCACTGGTTTGGAGATTCACTGCATACTAGGATTTGCACTTATACCAACAATTATTTATCATGCGTTTTATGCGATTTTATGTGATATTATGCTTTTTGTGCGATTTTATCTGAAATATCAGCATACTATGAACTTTTATGAAATATATATATATATGAAGATCCTTTAACAGCAATATACTATATATGTTTTATCTGAAACAAGTACTTTTACCTAGTTATTCTCACATGTGCCTTTTGACTTTAGATTTGGATTTTAAACTAAGTTATTATTTTGCACAGGATACACCTATAGTCACTTTTCACCTATAAGTGAATGTTGTCGTCTTAAGCACTTTATACCTATTTTATTGCACCTATTTATTTGAACCTTTAATATACAGCGCAGCACTACCTCTTTTTATATATTCTTTTACTGGACCCGAAAATTCCTTTCAGTGTTTGCCGCAGTAATAAATCTAGTAATACACAGAAGGCTAGCGCAGAGATACATACTATACCCAGCACAGAGACAAGCCTCAAACCTTTTGGCACAAAGTCATTTGGAGTGATGAGACCAAAATTTTGCTTTTTGGCCACAACCATAAACACTACATTTGGAGAGGAGTCAACAAGGCCTATGATGAAAGGTACACCATTCCTACCGTGAAACATGGAGGTGGATCGCTGATGTTTTGGGGATGTGTGAGCTACAAAAGGCACAGGAAATTTGGTCAAAATTGATGGCAAGATGAATGCCGTATGTTAAAATGTCAAAAAATACTGGAAGAACATTTGCATTCATCAGCCAGGAAGCTGCGCATGGGACTTACTTGGACATTCCAACATGACAATGATGCAGAACACAAAGCCAAGTCGACCTGTCATTGGCTACAGCAGAATAAAAGTGAAGGTTCTGGAGTGGCCATCTCAGTCTCCTGACTAAGGATGGCCTCAGGCACGTTCGCACACTCCACGTGCAGAGCCCGCCAGGAAGTCGGCATGGCGCTGCGCTAATCACAGGCAGTGAGACATTGTCCTGATGTGCGGCTGCAGAGATCGGGAAATGTCTCACCGCCTGTGATTAGCGCAGCGCCGTGCCGACTTCCTGGCGGGCTCTGCACGTGGAGTGTGCGAACATGCCTGAGGCCACCCTTACTCCTGACCTCAATATCATTGAGCCACTCTGGGGAGATCTCAAACGTGCAGTTCATGCAAGACTGCCCAAGAATTTACAGGAACTGGAGGCTTTTTGCCAAGAGGAATGGGCAGCTTTACCATCTGAGAATATAAAGAGCCTCATCCACAAATACCTCAAAAGACTTCAAGCTGTTATTGATGTTAAAGGGGGCAATAAACGGTATTAAAGTGGTTGTACACCCTGTACAACCAATTTTACCTACAGGTAAGCCTATATTAAGGCTTACCTGTAGGTGCTGGAAATCTCTCCTAAACCGCCACAGTTTAGGAGATATTTACAATAAAGCCGGGTGCCAATGTCACGTGACTCCGGCCAGTCACAGAGCCGGAATTCAGGGTCCCAGAGGAAGAGGGGTGAAGATGGACGCTCGCTGCTTGTGGGGACAGCGGTGACATTGCAGGATTCAGTTTCAGGTAAGTGACACATAATGGGCTACTATGCGATGCATAGTAGCTCATTATGCTTTACCTTTGCAGGGAAATAAAGAGGAAGTAAAACCCATCAGGATTTACTTCCTCTTTAAGAACTGGGGTATGTAAACTTTTGGGGTCATTTGGGTAGTTTCTGTTGTGATAATGATTTAAAAAGAGTAAACACAGTTGATTGATAATAAATGGCTTCAGTCAAACACTAACCATGAGTTAATGAAAAGTTTGTGTGTTATCATTCATATTCTCTGAAAAATGGCCAAGAAATCCTAAATTCTACCAGGGTATGTAAACTTATGAGCACAACTGTATTTAATGGTAGCTCTTGCTTTGCTATGTTTTGTTGTGAGACGTTTTGTTTGCTTTCATTGAATATGTTTATGTGTTCTTCGTAAAAAAGTTAAAAGTTCAAATTTAAGATAAAATCTGATAAAAAAAAAAAAAAAAAAAAGGAATAAAATGAAGTCTGGGTAGGAGACTGCTAATGGAACATGCAACCATAGAAAAACAATAATTCTGATTTCTGTGGTTGTGTTAATCTGAGATGCCACCAAAACCAGTACATAATTTGGCATTTGTTAAAAATCTACAGTTTATGAACATCTGTTCATAGCATGAATAGCCATCTACACACAAGTTGCCGTATATTAACATGCTAACTAAAGCCAAAAGAGGAATATAATTAATTGGCTCTATTACCATTATTTTGTTATGGTAAGTCAACAAAATCCTTTCAAGGCTTTTTAAACGTTTAGCAGTGAAATCACTAAAAGATCTAACATGCAAATTAGCATTTTCCTACAAATATTTCTACTACTGTACTGCCAACAGGTAGGTGTCCTGAGCCAGCCCATTTAAGCTTTAAAGTGAACTTTAAACAATGCAATATGTTCATTGTATGACAGGCACTTCTAGCTGTCTAAATACCATCTTTTAATTCTTAAAGAACTCTGGGGTCCCTGAATAACACTGTGCTCTAATGCAAAAACAGCAACCAGCTTCCATGGTTGCTGGCTCTGGCCCGCCCCATCCATGCAAGATTGGACAGGGTTAGGGGGTCCGAACTAAAAAGATATGTTGGGCTAATCAAGCTTAAAGCAGATAACTTCACAGTTTAGATATAGACCAGAAGGGGATCCACAGTGAGTGACACACACTGGACATTATACAGCTCCTTGCTCACAATCTAGACCTGCAATCACAGTGTCTGTCAGAGGGAAGTCTTCCATCACCAACTTCCTCTGCAGCTCTGAAATTTCATGTGAATGATTTCCAGCAACTGCAAAGGAGACTGCTCATGAAACATGCAACAGTTTATGCAGCGCTTTACAACATAAGGGCAGACAGTACAGTTACAATACAATTTGATACAGTAAAAATCAGAGCCCTGATCGTTAGAGCTTGCAATCTAAGAATGGGTATGTCACAATAAACCATGTCCTTTAGGAACACTTACCTTTTACCATACCCAACACCATATACCCCCTAGACAAATGTTCCCACTACTCCTCTGCTCTCATGCTCCATTAGTCTGCGTTCGCATGACAGGTGAGTGTGACCGACTCTCAATAGAGCCAGTTCATACATCTCTGGGGTGGCCGCGGAGCGCATTGCAGAAGGGTCCAATGCAAAAACTCAAACCTGACTCGCCCCTGAAACGGTGAACAGCCCCCTGCTTGCGAGCCGCTCTGTAAATAGTGTGTGCCTTACTGTCATCACTGTGATGAGCAACCACATTAGCACACAGTGAGACACCAGCGGTAGACCTGAGCCAGAAAACACAGAAGTTGGTCACTGTTTGCAGATTAGAGCGCATTGCTATTTTGTGATTCCAGGGCTCTACCAGATCTTTGCTTTACAGTGGTGCTCAGAGTTCGATCTTCAAAATAAAGTATGATGGTGTTGATCAATATACAACAGCAAAGACACTGGCATATTTATAAACGTTCTTTTTTATGATGCCTTCTTTCAGCATGAATCTTTGCTCCTGGATTGTTTTTAGCATGATCATTTGCTTCTGGATTCGGACTCCCTGGCATAAGATTATCTCAAACTAAATTCCCAGCAAGAGAGATTAGATTGTAGTGATAAACTAAAAGGTGTACTACACAAAATATACAGTATAAATGTTCAAAATAAAGAAATGTGGATTTGCGGTTATAAAACCAATGTTTCCCAGCTTAACACAGAAATTAACACTGCAGTACTGCTTTGTGTAATTGCATAAAAATAACCTAAAGGCAGAGCCAACCAGCAGTGGGCTTTTGTGGTATTGCAGAGTGTATCTCATTACATTGGAAGTTTTATCAGCTATACAATGGATCAAAACCTGAAAGATGAGGGTAAACACAGCAGCAAATTTGTAATCCAGTAAAAGATAGACAAATTAGGTAATTTAGATCTGTAACAGTTTCCTTCTAGATACTTTAAACAGCATGCACGTCTAAAGTGGAATAACATGAGAGAAAGGTGAGCTGTTTTTCTCAGTAGAACAGATTATTAATAAAATAAGAGAGATTCATTTCATGTCATTATAATAGTGCTATTTTAAAAAGGAACTGCTGGATTAGACAGGATAAACAACATATCACTAGCAATAGATCATGTGATATAGAGCATACAAATTCCCCAGTTCCAGTCATGAGGCTGAAACGTGATATATGAGTAATAATGCAATTATATTTTGAAATAATTCATTGCTTCCAAGCTTAGATCATTGTGTAAAACAAGAAGTACTGGGTTTGACGGCTCAGCAGGCTTCTAATTAAATGCCAGCCTATAATCCCTTACTAGATATAATTTATCATAGTATACAAAAAAAATTGTTTTCTTCTGCTAGTTCCTGACAAAGTAAATATTTCCTGTCAACACACTTAAACAGCACAATGGCAGGAGCTCACGTGCCAGATACTCCTTCAATTCATCAAATCATTAAATAGATAGGTCAGTGCACTTGCTACGGGAAAAGCTGAATATTGGTATGGTTGACCACTTACATGGAAAAAGTAACGAGTTTACTTTACTGAAGAGTCTGATTTTATCAAACAATCCTGTTATGTGAAAGTTTATGTAAAACCAAAATCTATTTGTTAGTATGTTTGGCATCATGCCTCACTATTTACAGTGTTCTTAACCACATGACAACTGGGCACTTAAACCCCCCTCGTGACCAGACCAATTTTCAGCTTTCGGTGCTCTCACACTTTGAATGACAATTACAGTCATGCAACACTGTACCCAAATGATTTTTCTGTTCTTTTTTTCATACAAATAGAGCTTTCTTTTGGTGGTATTTGATCACATCTGTGTTTTTTTATTTTTTTGCGCTATAAATGAAAAAAAGACCAAAAATTTTGAAAAAAAAAAACAACGCATTTTTCTTTGTTTCTGTGATAAAATTTTGCTAATTATTAATTTTGCTTCATAAATTTTGGCCACAATTTATACTGCTACATATCTTTGGTAAAAATAACCCAAATTAGTGGATATTATTTGGTCTTTGTGAAAGATTACACATCTAACTTGTTGACTACCTATTACACTTTTGAAGGCCCTGGAGCACCAGGGCAATGACACGTGACACTGATGACAGATGGCACTAATACGTGGCACTGATGACACGTGACACTAAGGACAGATGGCACTGATGACACGTGACACTGATGACAGATGCCATTAATGACACTGATGACAGATGGCACTAATGACACGTGACACTGATGACAGATGGCACTAATGACACATGACACGATGACAGATGGCACTAATGACACGTGACACTGATGACAGATGGCACGAATACGTGGCACTGATGACAGATGGCACTAAAACGTGGCACTGATGACAGATGGCACTAATACGTGGCACTGATGACAGATGGCACTAATACGTGGCACTGATGACACGTGACACTGATGACAGATGGCACTAATATGTGGCACGGATGACAGATGGCACTAATATGTGGCACAGATGAAAGATGGCACTAATACGTGGCACTGATGACAGATGGCACTAATACCTGGCACTGGGGACAGGTGGCACTGACATTTACTGTGGCACTTTATTTTTTTCTCACCGCTGCAGCCTTTCATCTCTCCCTCCTCACACGCTGTCTCTGTGTGAGGAGGGAGAGCCGGCGATGAGAGATGATCTCATATGTTTACATATGAGATCATCTCTCATTGGACACGCCAATCGTGCTGTAATCGGCCGCTGTAATTGACCATTTACAGCGATCTGTGACTGGCTTTGTCCAAGGGACACGGGCAGCACAGAATTTCCCTGATCGCGGAAGTAAACAGGAGGAAGTCCAGGGACGCCCTCCC